>JAFEMH010001321.1:0-495258 GCA_022495995.1 Adenophora triphylla var. japonica
AGGGGAGGAGTATGCGGCATTCGTCAAGCGGAAGTTGAGGATGCCACAGGTGTTGGCGAGGGAGAGGCAGACCTGCTCGTCGCGTCCACCTCATGTCCCTTGCCCGGGCCTGATTACACTTATGTTCGCAAAGATTCGAGGAGGAGGGTGTTGGTGCCAACTCCCGAGCATGCTCCCTGCCGCCTATCGTGGGTTGACCCAGATGTTGTGGTGAGTTTGTTTACTCTTTTCCATCTTTGCATCTTTTCCGTATTTTTCTCTTTCGGCTGAGTATCCCTGTGATCTCTTTGTCGAGCTTTTTTCTTTTTTGTTGTTTGTCAGGTGCAGTGCTCGGGCGGTACTGGTGGACGTGCCGACCCCGCCGGTACGTGAGGTTGAGGGCTTTGCTTGCCAGCGCTCTTGGAGGAAGATGTCCCATGGTCTTCGCGGAGCGCGGCGACTTTCGAGCCAACGCCTTCGAGGGAAATCATGGATACCCTTTCTTCGAGGGTCGAGCCTGAGCTACAACTCCGAGGTGCGTCGGTTCGGGAGCGGTATAGCTTTGAGGTTCGGGAGCCGAAGCAGTCCAACTTCTACCCTTCTTCCCCATTTTCTCAAGAAACCTCCATTTTTGCCATGGATTCTTCTTTTGTTCCAAGAATTTCGTCCGAGGCTTTCAAAGGAGCAGGCAAGCACATTTTTCTTAGCGGCAAACAAGACGTTGTTGAGGCAACCACATGAGCACAATAAACGCGCTTGAGGTGCAGATTTCGACTCTCGTCTCGGCTTAGTCCCTTAAGGCAGTTAATTCCCGATTAGGAGTTGCTGGGCCGCCGCAAGGTCTCAGGGATGTTAGGAGGCAATGTGGCATAGGCCTTCTCCTACAATGATATTATACCCACCTTTGAGGATTTTCGGGCTTCGCTTGGAGAACCGGAGGTGGAGGCCATCTTAAGCACTTCTCTTTCGATTGGGGGCGCGACCGTGAACGTGAAGCTCGCGCATGCTTTCTTCTCGGACTTCATTGGAAGAAGCGCATAGGTATGATCTTTTCGATTCGGTCATATTGACATTTATGTATACGCCTGAAGCTAGTTTAGTGGGTGGGATTGCACAAGAGTGATGTCCCTCGGAATGCATTTGTCTTATGCGCGATAGCAACGCTTTTCATGGTCAGCCCCTCAAAAGACAAAATGCATTGTTGGATGCGTGTAGGGCACTGCCTGAGAGTCCGGCGAGGATATCAAGCTCCGTTGGTTCCGGGGGAAACCATTCATGACATTGATCGCTTGGTGACGGGGATAGGTTCATGCGAGGGGGAAAGCCCCGCTTTGCTCACTCTTGTGGTCAAGGGAGAGGCTTTAGAAGCCATGCCTCGAAGCGTCTCTCGGCATCTTGTTAGTCCGTGGACGTTTGCTCGCCGGCCTCTTGTATTGGATATGGATCACCCGCACCCGGGGAGAGATGGATGGCACACTTGGTACGCATCGTATCTGTCAGCGGGTTCCTCACCTGGAGGATTGTAGACTAGGAGGGACTTTCAGAAGGTTCCTGTGGTTGTCGTAGTTCCCGGGGTTGTCTTGGTCCTCTTTTCTATATCCCTTCACTCGTTGGGCTCAACCGCTTTGGCCAGATGAGGCAGGAGCCTTTCATTGGTCGGGAATGACATCGCTACCACGTGAGGTAGCTTCCTTTCAGTCTACGCCACAAGATCTGCAAATGTCTTTCCGTATTTTCCTCGGGAGGGTATCGAAGCTATCCCGCTTTCCCTCCTATGGTGATCCTTCCTGACATCGTGAGAGTGTTGTGTCGACCACCGAGCACCTGGATTGGTACGAGCATGGCATTAGTCGGGGCGTGAGCTGCATGGTTTTGGGGAGCAGGCGCCAAGCAATTCTGGGGCAAGGTTGCCATCTCAGCTACAACTTTAGAAGTGCAGAAGCCTGGTCTAACCCTTAGAATGTTACGGGAGATGCTTTGTTTGACTACGAGACTAGAGTTGACTGACTGACGGAGAGAGGTCCCTTTTTGCAGACTCGTAGGGAAGAGATCCGGGCCGAGGCACGGGCGAATGAAGCTCTCCAAGCTACTGGATTGTCTAACCCGACAGGGAGGACTTCTGACCTAGGGAGGAGAGAGACAGAGTTGGCTCACGTGGAGTGAAAGAAGACTCGCCGGGGACGAGGGAAGAAAGGGAAGAATGGCGAGGGGACAAGCGCGAGTGGCGCAGAATGACCTCCTAAGTATCCATTCATTGCATTGCAGATACATAATTTGTTAAATGTATTAAGCTGTCTTTTAGCATGTTGTGAGCTTGAGAGTAGACCGTGCTTGTACTCAACAAGAAGTGTTTTAATCGTTAGTGATTTGTGATTTACTTTTAAAGCTTTATCGAGACGCAAGATCTCTTGCTTGGTTTTTGTCTGAGCCTTGGCGGCGTCCAGCTTTGGACCTTTTGTTGTATTTGTAGACCGAAACCAGTCTGAGCCTTTACGATATCCATTTTTTTTTTTGGATTTTGTGTTTGTGTTTGGATAGATCTGAGCCTTGGCGGCATCCATTTTTTGGATTTTGTGTTTGTGTTTGGATAGATCCTTGATTGGCATCCAATTTTTTTTTTTATTTTTTGTGTGTTTTAGATCGAACCAATTAAGGCTGCCTATGTTCCCCCCGGACTGAGGGGCTCAGGTCTCCGTAGTTCGACACTTTCTTGAAGTGACGGGGAGCAGAAAAGTCGATTTGCTTCAGGCGAAGTATCGGCGAAGTTTGCTTCCGTTGACTGGATTCATGAAGGGATTGTCGTCTAGGTCTGTCAGCTTCATGGCACCTCCGGAGAAGATCTTTTGGACCACGAACGGGCCAATCCATGTTGACCAGATCGCCTTCCCTGATGTCTCGGGATTTGACTTTCTTGTCAAAAGCCCTAGCCATTCTGCTTTGGTAGGCTCGGATGTGCTCCATGGCCTTTAGTCGGCGCTCGTCTAGCAGGGCCAATTCATTGTGTCAGCTTCGGTGCCATTCGACTTAGTGGATCTCGTTTTCCAGCAACACTCGGAGTGATGGAATTTCCAATTCAACGGGCAGTACTGCCTCCATCCCGTATGTCAGGGCGAATGGAGTTTCTCCCGTGGCTGTTCTGACTGATGTTCGATAGCCCCAAAGTGCGAGGTGCAGTTTCTCGAGCCAATCTCGTCCTCGTGTGGTCATTTTTCTGATGATCCTTTCGAGGGTTTTGTTTGCTGCTTCTACTGCGCCGTTAGTTTGCGACCTGTGGGGAGAGGACTTGTGGCGCGTGATCTTGAATTCGGCCAACAGTCTATCGCATTCTCCTTCGAAGTGAGATCTGTTGTCTGATATGACCTCGTTTGGGATGCCGTATCGGCATATGATGTTTTCCTTGAGGAAATGTGCGACCTTGGAAGTTAGCACTTTGTATGACATGGCTTCGACCCATTTTGTGAAGTAGTCGATGGCCACCAAGACGAACTCGTGGCCGTTACTTCCGGGCAGAGCGATCTTCCCGATGACGTCGATTCCCCAAGTGGCGAAGGGACAGGGGGTGGTTATGCAATAGAGATCGTGAGGGGGAAGATGGTTGAGGTTGGAGAACTTTTGGCACTTGTCGCAGCTTCGGACAAAGTGGATGCAGTCTGCCTTTATGGAAATTCAGTAGTAGCCCATTCGAAGAATGATCTGCATCAGAGCTCTGGCGTTCATGTGGGGGCCGCAATCCCCATTGTGGACTTCGTTCATGAGCTCGTTCATTTTTTCCTTGCTGATGTAGAGGAGGAGCGGTCCTTGGCAGCGTTTTTTGTATAGCATGTTCCCAAGGATTACAAAGTGAGAGGCAAGGCATTTTAGGGCCATGATGCTCTTGGCTTTAATTCCTTCTTTGCATTTGCCTTCCTCGTTCATGAATGCATTTTCCCCGTTCTTGAGGAACTGGTAGATTTGGTTATACCACGGCTCATTGATGGGCTCAGGTTCTGGTTCGATTTCACAACAGTAGGCAGGAATTTCCTTTCTTCCCACTTTGAATGGCTTTATCGCCTTCCCTTCGGGGATTTCCATGAGTGAAGCCAAGGTGGCTAGGGCGTCTTCAAACCGGTTCCGATCTCTTGGCAAGTAATGGAAGGTGACCTCTTTGAATTGTGTGATGAGGTCTTCCATGTAGGTGTAGATTTTTGCAAGCCCGGGTCTATCGTTTTCCATTTGTTGGAAACTTGATTGATGATCAGGGCTGAGTCCCCGTAGACCTCTAAATCTTGGAAATTCCTTTCGAGGGCGGCCTCTAGTCCGGCGGCGCATGCTTCGTATTCGGCGGCATTGTTGGTTACCTCGAAGTTTAGCTTTATGGCTATTGGGGTGTGCTCGTCTTTTGGGTCAACCAAAAGCATTCCAATGTCATTTCCTCTTTTGTTGGCTGCTCCGTTGAAGAACAGCTGCCATCGATTCTCGCCTTCAAGTTCGAAGATTCCTTTGTCTGGAAATTGTGGTTCGGGACCTTTGGCCTCGTCGGTTGGGAAGTTGGCCAGTTGTTCGGCCATTACCCATCTCTTGATTGACTTCTGATTTACGTATTTGATGTCACTGAAGAGGCTTCTGATTTGCATCTCTTTCGGCTCTTCAACAGTCCCCAAATTCGCTGTGGTTAAAACCTTCTTGGCAGCTTGGGCCCGATTTTCCTCTCGTTTGACAACATGCTTAAAGGCTTGTTTAATGCATTGTTCATTTAATGTGTCTGCGTCTTTATCAAGTGAATTGTTATTAACTGTTTGTGATTTAGTTAACTTATCATTTGTTAAAGATGCAATGAAGGGATATTCAGAAAGGTCGGACCTTTTATTGAAAGCGAAGAGAAGATACATTGTTGGTTATGAACTCATAATATTCTGGCGTGGGGCCATCAGATGACTCGAAAGAGTCGAATTCAAATACAACACGACTCGAAACTAGACTCTAGGAGACGAGGGATTGGACCAGGCTTCATTTCTCTTTGCAGGCTGTAGTCATGGAGATGGTGGCGATGGCTCTGGTGGCCATTCTTTGACTGATGCTGTCCCCGGGGGAATACTTGCCTTTGGTTCAACTTCAAACCAGACCGCGAAGGTTTTTGGCTGCTCTTTTGAGGGAGTCCCTCCATTGGTGCTACTATCAGGTCCCGGGGGCCCTTGGTAATAGAAGTCGTGGAGAGCTTCTTCCAGGAGGGCGAAGCACTCGCTTATTCGAAGTTGTTTCTTGCTGATGTTAATTACCTTCATAGAATCTGCTCCCTCGACTGAGGTCTTTGTTTGGATGATGTTCACGATGTCTGGATCACAGGGGCATGCTATTTCTCCTTCCTTGTCTAGGCTCTGAAGGAGGTTGCGCCATTTTTCTTCCAAGTCAGATACCGGGACGTTGAATTGGACTATGCTGTTGTGGCTGTCCTCGGGGGATCCTAAAGTGTCGACATGGGGGTTGATATGTTCCAAGGTGTTGGTGAGGGGGCAGCTTTCTTCAGAAGGATTTCTGGCAAAGTATGGGTCCACTCCTTGGTCAAGCTCCATCTGGGCGTCCATCTCTTGATCCTCTTTTAGGCATTCTTCATAGTCGCATAGATAAGAATTGTCATCTTGGCCCATGAGTTCTTCAATTTCTAGTTCGTCACGGCTTAGTGCGTGGATGTAGGGATCTCTTTCGAAATGGATCTTGATTGGAGACTCGTCTACAGAGGAATATTCGGTCATGTCGGGACCTTCTTCTGGGTCATAGCTTGCTAGCCAAGCACTCTCCATCATGCCACTCGCACGTATCACTTCAAGGTTCCCGTTAGCGTTGATGAATTTTACGCATTGGTGCAGAGTGGATGATACTGCTTTCATTTGGTGCAGCCAAGGTCGTCCCAGCAGGGCGGAGAAATTGGACTTGATTTCCACCACTTGGAATTCTATCGAATCCATTTGCTCCTCGAATTGGATGCTTAGAGTGATCACCCCTAACATAGGGCAGGGGGTGGAGTCGTAGGCTCGGATTATTCGGTGTGAAGGTCTCATTCGGGAGCGGTCGATTTGGAGCTGTTTCATTGTACGTGCGGCAATGATGTTGACCGCAGAACCGTTGTCGACCAAGACGTTCGGGAAATAGAATCTTTCTATTTTCATGAGGATGAGGAGGGCCTCGTTGTGTCTATTTTCACATGTCGGCAAGTCTGTATCTGTGAAGGTTAGACCGCTTCCGGCGCTGCTGTTTGCTTCAGTCTGCCTTGTCTCTGGGGAGTACTCGATCCATCCATGGGTGTGTTTTGACCGTGGTAGGGATCGTAGGGGAGACGGTTATTCTCGGATCCTCCATTCGGATTCCCTATCACAGAGCGTTTGACTCTAGTTTCGCATTCCCAGTCATAGCGGGTTAGCATGTTGACGGTCTCGGAGGCTGTAGGGGGCCTATTTTCGCATGGAGTCCTGCTAAAGGCTATCATATTTACTCTGTCATTCCGGGGGAACAGATTCCCGACTGTGTTGGGGCCACGGGGGCCCTCCAACTTTCCTTCTTTGATTAGCCCCTGGACCACTTGTTTCAGCACGAAGCAATTGTCGGTGGTATGGCCGGGGTAGTTATGGAAGGCGCAGCGTTTGCTCATGTCCATGTTAGGATTGAGAGCCTTTGTCTGGAAATTCTCGAGAGATTTGAGGATGTTCCGTTTCACCAATGCTTTGAACACTTAGCTAAGGGGCATCTCGAGGTTGTCAAAATGCTGGAACTGCTGTGGCGAGGAGGATTGTTGTTCCTAGGGGGCGCTTGATCACGGCTTACTTAAGCTCCATTTTGTATGTAGTGGACTGCTGCAACGGCTTCCTTTCCTTTGCTTGGGACAGGTGCCGGATTTGATGGGGTTGCCCGGTAGCGGTAGGATGAAGCAAGAACTACTGCTATTTTTTGGAGGCTCAAGGTCTTTTCAAACTTGATCCCAGCGTTGACCATGGCACGGAGGTCGGGATAAAAGTGGTGGCTGATCAAGGTCCTCAGAGATGGTTTGAGGCAGGAATGGAAGATGTCCATTTGCTCTTCTTTGGAAAGCGGATCCATTATCTCGCTTAGCTTCCAATTCCATATTTTGTAGAACTCACCCACAGGCTCACCATCCTTTTGTTCGGTGGCTTGCAGATCATGGCGGTTGGTTTCCCATACGAGGTTGGCACGGTACTTCTCCAGGAAGATCTCACTGATTTGATCCCAGGTGGAGCGATTTTCCGCCTTTACGTTGAGGAACCACCTTAATGCCGTGGATTTGAGGGAATGCTGGAAGTGATCCGCCATTTGTTGTAGGGAGGCCTCTTTGGCTCTCATACCCAAGACGTAGGTGTCGATGTGGGTCTTTAGGCATTCTGTCCCATCGAACTTTTCCATTTTCGACATCCTAAATTTTGGAGGGAGTGGAACCACCTTACTCGGGTCTGTGTGCATAAGGGAGTCCTTTCGAGAGTTGGCTAGCTTGCCTTGCATGTCCTTCATTTGTTCGACCAACCAAGCCATGTGAAGGTGGTTAGGAAGGGACAGGCTGCCATTTTCTGGGATGGAAACCAAAGATGGAGGTGGATTGGCTGATGGGATCGCCATTCGGGAGTCTTGGGGAGGTAGTTGAGTGTATACCATCCCATACCCTGGATTGTTGAAATTGGAGCCAAGGACGTGATTGCTTGGACCACCAAGGGTTGTGTTTGGGAATTGGGGAAATGTTTTATTAGCCCTAAGTGGCAGTCTAGCGGGTGGAAGGTTTGAAATGTCAGGATATCCGCTTGGGATGTCTGTCCCTGCGGACATTGGGATTTCAGATTATGGCTGGGAGGCTCATATAAAGGCAAAGGATTGAATCCCGGGGAATATCAAGATGCATTGGGATCTGGGGGATCAGGCCCATATGTGTGCTGGTGATATTGAACTTGTGGCGCAGGGCCGGGAAACTGACTGTGCTGAGGCGGGCAGATCGGAGCTGCTTGATTGAGGCCCGAGTGAAGCTTTGAGCGGGAGCTACTTTGCGTTGCTTGGTTTTCGTAGCTTGGTGGAGGTGGGACCTGCTGATAGCTTTGGGAAACCGGGGGAGCAGGCATTTCTTCATCTTCTATGAGGACGAAGGTCCCATTAGTTTGGGGAACGGCTACGGTTCCGCGACGGCGCATGGTATCTACGATCCAGGCTTGTTGTTCTTCTTGGCGCTTCTTGAGATTCTCGAAGGCTTGCAAAAGACCTCCTCCATTGTCCGGAGGTTTCTTAGTGGTGGGGTTCCGCTTTCCCTCACTCGTTATCCGCCGATCATGCCATGGGGAATAAATAGCGGATCGTACATGGACCGCCGAACCTAAGAAGGGCAATCCGGACCTTGTGACTTCGATACTGAAAAGACGGCACCCGGGTACTCTCAACCACTCTCGGTTCGCTGGAGGGGGTGAAGGGTAAGGCTTAGACTTGGGAAGGCCTTTTTTGGATAAAGGGGGAAAGCTCATGCGACATGCACTTTCCTTTTTTTTATTATTTATGCTTTTTTTGTTGTTTTAATTTACTTAAAATGTGTTTTCTCATAATCCTAGGTGGGTTGGAAAAGATTGCTCTTCTTTTTCGCAACTATTCTAGATCCTGGGTCAGTGGAACCATCAATGCGGCTTTAAGCCCCTCGTTTTGCACCTGTATTTCGACCTCCCAGGGTGGACAGCCCCGGGCGAGGGTCCTATAGGGCAAGTGGTTTCCACCGGCCAAAAGAAAAAAAACGAACCTAAGGACCGAGCCTGTCATGTTCGTTTTAATGCGTCGGCCATGTGGATAGTGAACCGAGCCGGCACCTGAGTCAAGATCGGATCAAGAGTTCGGCATGACCTCTCTTTACCTTGCTTACGCAAGGGATTTGTGACATTAGGTTTTGGCTAGGTCATATTGTCATGGATGATGTATTAAAGGTTTGATGACATGGTGTCATGTGGGCATGGATGTATATTCGGGATGGAGCATCGTCTGGGTGTAGCTTTGGAAATCAAGATCGGGTCAAGATTTTAGCATGACCCTTCATCGTCTTGCTTGCGCAAGGGATCTTGATTTCAGAGCTTTGACACAGATAATGGCCGGCATGGGATATGTATCCAGGCTTTATGACACGGACAGGTTCAAAAACCAATCGAGTCTGGACAGAGTGTGATGCAAGCGTGCATGGTTGACACTGGCTAGGATGGGAAGTTTGGAATGATCCCGTGCACGCTCGAAAGGCATAGGAACACCAATCAAACTGCATCTGAGACCATCCCGGGTTTGGGGTTGTAGTGTGCAGTGTACAGGATAAGAGTGTGCGTAGTGTGCGGTCACTAAAATTTCTTTTCTGAGTAAAACAGAAAGTTTTTGCAGAATTTTTTAATGTATGTACACAGATGTATTATGATGCATTTTTTGTATTTTTATTTTTTTTGAAAAAAATAAAGCACATTGAAATTACCCGATCCGAGAGGCGCCGACGGATCGCGCCCGGCATCCGGCATTGTCCCCCGCCTTGCAGCGGTTCGTCTCGTTGGTTGTGTCTCGCCGTTTGTTTTCGCATTTGTAGAGTCGCCACGCCGTTTTTATTAAGCCCAAAACATTGAAAAAAGGCATCGCTTAAAGATAATTTTAAACTCGTTTTTGTGTGATGAGATTTTGAGTTCGGAGGTCGATGACTCCTCGGAAGAGAATATTAGAATATTAGAGCTCACCCGAGTCGCCTCGTAAAACGAGTCTTTCTGATACCCCTAATATCCTTTAAATGTCAGGTGTGTGTGTGTGTGCTTTTAAAAATGCATGCCGTATCGGATGTCTACATTGTATGCTATGTATGGAAATGTATTGAAATAGTAATGGAAGGAAGCCTTACCAATGTTGGTTCGCGTCCGTCTTCCGCCGAGGAATAGTGTTTGGGGTCGGAGTAGCGTTCCAGCGGATCGGGGTTGCTTCAGGAAAGGGCCGGTTGTACGCGGACGAGTTTCGGTGTGAGTTGAGGTTGCGGTGCCGCGTTTGAGGCAGAGGTTCGGCGTGCGTTGGGATCGTCGGGATCACTCGGGCGCAGGTTCGGCGTGCGTTGGGTGGCAGGAGTCACTCGGGGCGGAGTTTCGGGCGTGGTTTGGGATTGCCGGTTTGACTCGGGAAGAGCCTGGACACCGTGGAAAGACTGTGCAAGGCCTCCTGAGTACCACGAGGGGCCTCGTAGTACCTCGAGAGTGCCTCGGCAGCGCGGAGCGTCGCGGGAGCGCTCGGGAGGCTTCGGAGCACCACGAGGGGGGTCGGAAGGCCTCGGAAGGATCCGAAAGGGGCCGGGAATGCCTCGGAAGGACTTAGAGGGGAAGCCAGAAGGCCTAGGGAGGAAGAGAGAAGTGGGAGGTGTCAAAATGAGGAGGGGGAGCCCTCTATTTATAGTGCCAGATTTGGTGCAAAGAGGTCCGTACGAACCTCCCTGGTAATCCAGTTTTTTGGTTTGACTCGATTTGAGGGAATATGTGATGATGGTGAATATTCCGTAATTATGGTGTTCCCTCGAGCAATAAGGTCCGTACGGACCATCATGCATGCAAAGAGGTCCGTACGGACCAACTAAGCATGAGGGTAATCATTTTCTCCGGGATTTGAGGGAATATTGTGGACTTTAAGAAGATTCAGTAATTATTAAAGCAAAGAGGTCCGTACGGACCATTATTGCTTTTCCAATTTCCTGAAAATTCCCAAAAGGTCCTTTTGTCCCTTTATCCTGCAAAGGCTCCTCCCTTGGTTTGGCCGGGGTTTAGAGAGGGTTTTGAGTGAGAGGGGTCGTCGAGACTCAAGGCTGATGAGTCTGCGGTGCTTCCCGTGTGTTTGAAAGGGTGTGATCCAGATTGGGGTACTTACAGAAGCCCCTCGACGACGTCACTTATGAAAGAAGTGGGATCGCCGATAAGATAAGGGTCCTAATCTGGATCGCGTGCTGGGAGATAATGTGATCGGGGAGGTCAGTGTGAGGACGTGGTGGTGTCCTATCAGTGACCGTTTAGGTCTGTAGGCCGGACCTGTGATAGGATTCCTACGTATCCCCGGCGGGAATCAAGCCTGGTCGTAGTTCGGGTGTGGGGTGAGTGTTTTGTGAATGCGGGCGTGGTGGTGCCCCGAAGTGTCGTGTGACCTCCGAGGTCCGCGGGTAAGGACGCGGTGGTGTGTCTGGGTGACCGATAGGTCGATGGCCGGACCCCGTGATAGGATTCCTACGTATCCCCGGCGGGAATCAAGCCTCGGTCGTAGTTCGGAGGTCGTGGAAATTGTGAGTACGGGCGTGGTGGTGCCCTGAAGTGTCGTGTGACCTCCGAGGTCAGTGGTAAGGACGTGGTGGTGTCCCGTGACCGCATAGGTCGATGGCCGGACCCCGTGATAGGATTCCTACGTATCCTCGCGGGAATCAAGCACAGTCGTAGTTCGGAGGTCGTGAAATTGTGAGTGCGGGCGTGGTGGTGCCCTCGAAGTGTCGTGTGACCTCCGAGGTCGTGCGGGTAAGGACGTGGTGGTGTCCTGGGATGTGGTGACCGCCGAGGTCAATTGTGAGGACGTGGTGGTGCCCTGGGATGGAATTTTTACGATTTTCCTAATCGGGTGGTTTAAGGCCTTCCGGGCCGGAGATAGTTGTGAGGACTTGAATCGTCTTCTGATTGCGGTTGCGCCATGTTTGAAGACTTTGAATCATCTTCTGGCTGAGGTTTGATGTCATGCGTGAGGACTTGAATCGTCTTCTAGCCGCAGTTGATGTTATGCGCGAGGACTTTGAATCGTCTTCTAGCCGCAGTTGATGTTATGCGCGAGGACTTTGAATCGTCTTCTAGCCGCAGCTTGATGTTATGCGCGAGACTTTGAATCATCTTCTAGCCGCAGTTGATGTTATGCGCGAGGACTTTGAATCGTCTTCTAGCCGCAGTTGATGTTATGCGCGAGGACTTTGAATCGTCTTCTAGCCGCATTAGCCAGGAGGCATGGCCGCCTTGTGCTTTGATTGCGAGAGGCGTAGATGCCTTTGTGTTTTGCATGTCGAGTAGAAGGTTGGACTTACGATGGCTGCCGCCATGCTTGCGTTGCCGTTGAAGTGGGCAAGGATGACGGCCGGTGATTGCTTCACCATTTGGCATTTTGGAGGCGCTTCGTGCCTCGGGACTTGTACTGAGGTGTTGGCTCCTTCTTGTGCTTGTTTTGCCGTTGAGTGGGCAAGGATGATGGTCGGTGCCGGGGATATGCGATCTTGTATGACTTCCCTTTGACTTGTTGGGGGAGGAGCTCGGGCTTACTTTGATGGCCTGCTTGCGTTGCCGTTGAAGTGGGCTAGGTTCTGGCTTACACCGACCGCCGGTGCTTGAATTGTCAGGGGATGCATGACCTTGTAGGGGCCCTTTTCTGGTTGGGAAGATGACTTCTGACCTCTTTTCGAGGGCCGCGGCCGAGTTGTCGCTGAGCGCGTTTGAGGCGCTCTTGTGCCTTGATATTCGTGCTGGGAGGTGTTGGCTCCTTCTTGAATTGCCGTCGGGCGTTTTGGAGGCGTCTCGTGCCTTGATATTCGTACTGGGAGGTGTTGGCTCCTTCTTGAATCGCCGTTGAGTGGGCGAAGACTGGTCTTACATTGACGGTCTGTGGTTGAATTGCCGTTGAAGTGGGCGAGGTTCGGGCTTACACTGACTGCCGGGGATTGAATTGCCGTTGGAGTGGGCGAGGACCGGTCTTACGTTGACGGCCGGGGATTGAATTGCCGTTGGAGTGGGCGAGGACCGGTCTTACGTTGACGGCCGGTGGTTGAATTGCCGTTGAAGTGGGCGAGGACCGGTCTTACGTTGACGGCCGGGGATTGAATTGAAGGGTTAGGGACCATTCTGCACTTGGATTTGCTGGAAAAGGCCTCAGGACAACCAGGGGCAAAGATTATAAGGGCAGGAAAGTAATTTGGCCACCCCTTGCAAAGAGGTCCGTACGGACCAACCTGGCTGCAAAGAGGTTCGTACGGACCACTTTGGTTTTTTACAGTTCCCAGATTTTGACTGGGTTTAAATGTCGAGCCCTTCCCCATTCCTTCTTCTTCAGTGCGTGAATCCGAGAGAGAGAGGGAGAGAAAAACCTCCATTGTTACCAAAATCTTCCATTTTTTCGCTTGAATCGCTTGCAATGGCGGAAGGATCTCGAAGGAGTCGTCGTCAACGCAGTCAAGAGGTGGTCGAGCAACGGATGGAGCTCCAAAGAAATTGGATTTCGTTCGTTCCATCTTCGAAGAACCCGGATGTCTTGTATCCGAATCCGGAGGTGCACAATCGTCGTTCTAGGAACGTCGGGGAGGTAAGAAATCCGTTCCGTTTTGATTCCCTGCTCGAATTTTTGAATGCTAGAACTAGGTTTTAGTTTTTCGCATTTTTGAATTTTTGTTATTTTTTTTATGCCTTTTGCGAAATTCTTTATGAATTGTTGAAAATGGACATGTAAAAATTGTGAGTTTGTGTATTTTGTGCAGAAATGTGTAGATTAGCTTTTATTTGTGAAAATAAAGTGCCTCTCTAATGAAATGCATGCTTTGGTGTTTTGTACCGTATGCTATTTATGAATGTACATTATGAGAAAAGTTTGTCGTGTAGTGACAATTTTTGTGAAAAATGTGACATGTGCCGTGTTTTGTGACGGGTTTTGTCTCGAAAGTGTGTGCCGTGTAGGGACGGATTTTGAAAAATGTGTTATGCATATGTGTGCCGTGTTTTTGTGACGGACTTTGTGGGGAAAATATGTGCAATATGTGCCGTGTTTTTGTGACGGGTTATATGTGCCTTTGCCGTGTTGGGACGGACTTTTTTGAAAATGTGTCGTGTAGGGTTTAATCCCCCCCTTTTTTTTTCTTTTGAGAAAATGTGTACAGTGTGTGCCGTGTTTTTGTGACGGACTGCATGGGAAAAATTATATGGATAATGTATGTGAAAATTATGTGCAATGTGTGCCGTGTTTTGTGACGGGTTATTTTCATGGCTTTCCGTGTTGGGACGGACTTTTGTGCCTTTTGTTTTATATTAAGTACTGTGATTGACGTACCTTTGCTGTGTTTACCTGCAGGATGCGGGGCTTATGGCCGGGAAGGCCAAGAGGATGAAGACTCGGGGATCGCTCGAGGCTGTTGTTGAGTTGTGGCAGCGGATGCCCGATATTTCCGTGGACGGTAGGCCGAGTCCCAGGAGTTTCTGATACGAGGAAGAACAAGAGCGTCTTCCTTGGCCTTTCCGAGTATTGGTGGGATACCACCCACACCTTCCATCTGAGCTGGGGAGAGGTGACGGTGACGCCGACCGACTTTGCTGCGATTACCGAGCTTTCCTTCAAAGGAGGGCCTGCGCGGTGGAGAGATATGATCTCCGATGCCGTGTTGACCGAGCCGCCGGGCTTTGAGCCTCGTCCTCGCAGGGGCCTGGGGATGCTGTATAGCGATGTGGAGCGGAGGATCACGGCCAAAGATTGGGGCCTACATCCGGGTACCGGCCAGTGTCGGCGGAGCAGCTGGCGCGCTCCTTTTTGTGGTATGCACTTTCCGAGACCTTGTTCTCGAACCATGCGACTGCGGCTCCCTTTGCTCTGTTGGAGAGCTTGATTGATCTGGATAGGGTCTGTGATATTGCTTGGGGCGAGGCAGGCTTGGCTGAGCTCTACATCTCTTTGGACCGGTTTAGCCGGGGTGTAGCCAGTTCATTGGCCTGTTTTGACTTCGCTTTGGAGGTATGAATTCATTGCTGTTTTTGATTTAGCAACTTGTCGTTTCTCCGTTTTCTTTTGCACTGAGCCCTTTCTGTTTTTGTCACAGGTGTGGTTCTACGAGATTTTCCAGTGCTTCCCGTGGGATAGAGATCCGGGGTCTTGCGTATCCCCGCTATGCCGGGCCGGGCTCGTACTGGCGAGGAAGAGGAGGACCAAACAGGGGAAGCTCACCATCGCCACGGGATGCTGCAGGAGCGTCTGGAGAGGGGTAGCCCGGAGGGGTTTGTTTTGTTCCCGTGGGCTCCTGTATGAGGGTGATGAGTTCGAGGGGGCTCCCGAGGTGACAAAGCCGCAATGGAAGGATGCCGAGGGGCTGACTGCGACGTCATGTACACTGGGAGCGGATCTTCCGGGCAAAGATGGTCAGTGTGCTTCCTGTGGCTCCGAGGGACCCTCCCTTTGGGATGCTTGATTCCCGGGACATGGATGTGCTTGATTTTGAGAGGTACCTTGGCGGTGTGGGCGCCGAGGAGTTCATTTTGTATGGAGAGGAGTACGGGGCCTTCGTGAGGAGGAAGCTGAGGACGCCGCAGGTATTGGCGAGGGAGAGAGAGGCGGGCCCGCAGCTCCCCTGCAGGTTCCGATGCCGGGGCCGGATTTCACGTATGTCCTGGGGACGGATCGAGGAGGAGGGTGTCTCGTACCCGTTCCCCGAGCAGCTCCCCGCCGCATACAGAGCGGATCCCGACAGATCGCGAGCGTGCTTACTCTTTTCCATCTTGGCATCTTTTTCTCGCATTTTTCTCTTTTGTTGTTGAGTGTAACCGTATTGCCGAGCGTTTCCTTGGTCGTTTGCTTGTGCAGTCCCTGGGAGAGCCTATGATATGCCGACTCGCCGTTATGTGGCGATGAGGTCGTTTGCGAAGAAGATGGCGTCGAAGATATCTTGCCGGTCTTCGCGACGCGTGCCGGCGTACGAGCCTATGCCTTCGAGGCATTCTCAGAGATCGTTCCTCCGCCTAGAGCCGAGCCGGAGCCGCAGCTAGAGGGACCTTCGAGGGGCGGCATAGTATGGATGCCGGACGTCTTCAGAGCTCCGGGCAAGAGCCCTTTTATCGCTCTTCCCTCCTCAGATGCACAGGCGAGGGTCCGTCGAGCCTTCTTTCTTTGATCCTTTCGCCGGATTTGATCCTTCGATTACTTTGAGTGGCAGCCTCCTGGCGCTGGGGTTCTGCACTGATGACGAGGATGTGGCGGGCGAGTTCACAGGATGCCCGACTTTTCTGGGAGGACCTCGGCGAGGATGATGATGATGCCGAAGAGTCGGATTAGGTCCATTTGCTTTCCCTCTTTCCATATCTTCTTTTTTTTTTGTTTAGCAAATGTACATTTGATGTTCCCGTAATAAAACACTCGTATTTGCACGGCAAACAAGATTTTATTTTAAGATGTAATGTCATTTTTGGGATTCCCTGGAATTGTCCTAGAAATTGTTGCTAGTATATTATTTTTTTATTTTCAGTGCATGCCACGTGAGCTGAGAGGGCGTGTGTGGGTAGTGTATGTTTGCCGGAAATGGCTTTGGTCGTTGTTTGGGCGCTTTGGAGCAAGGTCCCGCCGAGGACAAGTGGTTGTTGTACCGTTTGTCGGGGAAATGGGTTCATTTGCAAGGAGGTCCATACGGACATACTTAGTATGCAAAGAGGTCCGTACGGACCAACCTTGCTTTTGGGAAGGACATAAATGCTTTCCAAAGGTCCGGTTCTTCCTCATTTCCCCATTTGCAGCCATTTTCGAGCTTTCTTCCCCATTTTCTCTAGGAACCTCCATTTTTGCCATGGATTCTTCGTACGTCCCTAGAATTTTGCCGAGGCTTTCGCAGGAGAGGCAAGCACACTTCCTTGAGCAGCTGAAAACGTGGATGCGGCGCCGTATGAGGCATCAGAGACGGGCTTTCGAGGTAAGGTTTTGTCTTCGCTCGATTTGGTCTTTTAAGGAGTTGGTTCCTGATTGGGATTTGTTGCGGGCTGCCGCGAAGTTCTGGGATGTTAGGAGGCATGTGTATTGTTTCTCCTACAATGAAATGGTGCCCACTTTTGAGGATTTTCGGGCTTTGATTGGAGGACCGGAGGTGGAGGCCATCTCGCTTCCTTTGATGGGTGGTGCTGCGGTGAGCGCGAAGCTTGCAGGCTTTCTTCGTACTTCGTTGGAAGAAGTGTAGGGCATGATCCTTGATTCGGGTCATATTGACATTTCTGAGCTGCCGGAGCGGTTCATGGTTGATGATGAGAGTGATGTCTCTTGGGACGCATTTGCCTTGTGCGTGACGGCGACGCTCTTCCTGGTCGCCTCCTTGGCATTTGCGATGGCGCTTTGCTAGATGTGGTAGGGCACCGCAGAGCCGGGAGAGGATATTGTCTCGTTGGTGCCGGGAGACTCTTCATGGTATCGACCGTCCGCGACCGGGGATCGTTTTATGAGAGGGGAAGCCCCGCTGCTTCACCTTGTGGCTGCGAAAGAGACTTCGTGCCATGCCCGAGGCTCCGACGTCGTTTAGCCCGTGGTCATTTGCTCAACGACCTCTTGTGTTGGATATGGATCACCCGCTTGGGAGAGATGGATGGCACAGCCTTGGTACGCATCGATCCGCCGGTGGGTTCCGCACCGGAGGATTGAGACTAGGAGGGTCTTTCAGAAGGGTCTTACATTGTCGAGTTCCGTGTTTGTCTTGGTCCTCCTTCTATGTTCCGTCGCTTGTTTCTGGCAGCTTGGGATGAAGCAGAGCCTTTGTTGGCCGGGATGACCTTGCTACAAGCGGAGATAGATCCTCTTTGTATGGCAGCTTCAGTGCCTTCTTGTATTTTCCGAGGGTATGGAAGTATTCCGCTTTCCCTCCCGTGGTACTCCTTAGACGTCTGAGGAGTGTCGTATTGACGACTCGCACCGGCCCGGTATGAGCAAGCGTGTTGAGCACTCCCAAGTGGTCTTGGAGAGCAAAGGTGTAGCGACTCTGGGACCCTATTGCCGTAGTAGCTATTGCCTTAGGAGTTCCGAAGCCCGGTCCGACCCTTTCGATGTGACGGGAGACACTTTGTTTGACTACGAGACTAGAGTTGACCGACCGACAGGGAGAGGTCCTCTTTGCGTGCACTCGCAGGAGGAGATCCGAGCCGAAGCACGGGCGAATGAAGCCCCGAGAGCTACCGGATTGTTTGACTCTACGGGAGGACCCCCGATCTCTGACCGAGAGACGCAGAGTTGGTTCACGTGGAGCGAAAGAAGACTCGCCTGGGACGAGGGAAGAAAGGAAAGAATGGCGAGGGGACAAGCGCAGACGGCGCGGAATGACCTCCTAGGTATCCATTCATTGCATTGCAAACACATTATTAGTTAAATGTATTAAGCTGTCTTTTAGCATGTTGTGAACTTGAGAGTAGACCGTGCTTGAACTCATCAAGAAATGTTGTAACCGTTAGTGATTTGTGATTTACTTTTAAAGATTTGTCGAGACGCAAGATCTCCTGTTTGCCTTCGTTTCTTTTGTGCACTTTGCTCGCGTCCGTCTTTGAACCTTTCGTTGCATTTGCGGGCCGAAGGCTGGGCCATGACGGCAATCCCTTTTGCTTAGGCTTTGTGCTTGGCTGAGAGGTCGAGTGATTTCCTGACAAGTCGTTTTGACGGTCTTTTTTGCAGCTTCCTTGCCTCTTGTTGGCGTCGGGCTCTTGACCTCTTTTTTGCAGCTTTTGCTTAAGCTTCTTTTTTTTTTTCGTGAGCCTTTGCTCGAGCTCTTTTTTTTTTTGTGAGCCCTTGCTCGAGCTCTTTTTTTTTTATTTGTGAGCCCTTGCTCGAGCTCTTTTTTTTTTTTTTTTGAAGCGCGTGAGGGCGAAGACAAGCCCTCGGCTTGGAAGCGGACATGAGCCGCCGTTTGATGCCGAGTGACCCTCGGATGTCCTTTGATGTTGCCGCCGTCGTTTGACTTGGTCAAGGTGACTGATGGGGCGTGTTTCTTGAAAAGTGCGTAGCTTGATGGAGGTCTTGATTGACATTCAAACTTTTGACTTTTTGTGTATTTTTAGACCGACCAATTAAGGTTGCCTACGTTCCCCTGACTAGAGGGCTCAGTCCGCGTAGTTCGACACTACATGGAGTGCCAAGAGATGCACAGCTGTTCTTCTTTAGGCGAAGTATCTGCGAAGTTTGCTTCCGTTGACCGGATTCATGAAGGGATTGCCGTCTAGGTCTGTTAGCTTCATGGCGCCTCCTGAGAAGATCTTTTGAACCACGAAAGGGCCGATCCATGTGGGTTCCCATTTTCCCAGTGGGTTGGTTCGAGTGGGAGGCTTTTCTTTCGAGTACAAGGTCACCTTCCCCGATGTCTCGGGATTTGACTTTCTTGTCGAAAGCTCTAGCCATCCCGCTTTGATAGGCTCGGACGTGTTCCATGGCCTTTAGTCGTCGCTCGTCTAGAAGAGCCAATTCGTCGTGTCGGCTTCGTGAGCCATTCGACTTCGTTGATGTCATTTTCCAGCAAAGACTCGGAGTGAGGGAATTTCCAGCTCGATGGGAAGGACTCGCTTCCATCCCGTATGTCGTGGCAAATGGGGTTTCTCCCGTGGCTGTTTCCGACTGATGTGCGGTAGCCCCAAAGTGCAAGGTGCGCTTTCTCGGGCCAATCTCATCCTCGGGTGGTCATTTTTCGGATGATCCGTTCGAGGGTTTTGTTTGTCGCTTCCACGGCGCCGTTTGTTTGTGGCCGGTAGGGAGAAGATTTGTGGCGTGTGATCTTGAATTCAGTCAGCAGCCTGTCGAATTCCCCTTCGAAGTGTGAACCATTGTCTGATATGACCTCATTTGGGATGCCGTATCGGCAGATGATGTTTTCCGTGAGGAAATGCGTGACCTTCTTGGAGGTGAGTACCTTGTAGGACTTGGCTTCGACCCATTTGGTGAAGTAGTCGATGGCTACTAAGATGAACTCGTGACCGTTGCCGCTCGGCGGAGCGATTTTCCCGATGACGTCAATTCCCAAGTGGCAAATGGCCAAGGTGTAGTCATGCAAGAGAGATCGTGAGGAGGTAGATGATTGAGGTTGGAGAACCGTTGGCACTTGTCGCATCTTCGGACAAAGTGGATGCACCGCTCCATGGAGATCCAGAGTAGCCCATCCCGAGAATGATTTGCATCGTGGCTCTGGCGTTCATGTGGGGACCGCAAGCCCCATTGTGGACTTCGTTCATGAACTTGTTTGCTTCTTCTTGGCTGATGCAGCGTAGGAGTGGCCCATGGTAGCGTTTCTTGTATAGCATGTCCCTGAGGATGACGAAGTGAGAGGCGAGGCGTTTTAGGGCCATGATGCTCTTGGTTTTGACCCCTTCTGTGTGTGGGTCTTCCTTGTTCATGAAGGTGGTTTCCCCGCTCTTGAGGTATTGGAAAATCTTGGTTTATGTGCCGAAATGGCGTCGGACTTGCGTCTCTTTGGCTCTTCAGCAATCTTGCAAATCGTTGTGATTAAAACCTTCTCGGCAGCTTGGGCCCGGTTTTTCTCTCGTTTGACAACATGCTTAAATGTTTGCTTGATGCATTTATTTAATTAATGTGTTTGCCTTTTGTATAGATGAATTGTTATTAACTTGTTTTGATTAGTTAATATCATCATTTGTTAAAGATGCAATGAAATGATTTTTTAGGAAGGTCGGACCTTTTATTGAAAGCGTGAAGACTGTACATTGTTGATCAAAGATTCACAATCGTCGGGCGTAAAGCCGTCAAAAGACTCAAAAGATGTGAATACAGACAACAAGACTCGAAGCTAGACTATAGGCGACGAGGATTGGACCAGGCTTCATTACTTCTCGGATGGCCGTAGCTCTAGCAGGGAGTGGTCGTTCGGGTGGCCAATCTTCCCTTGGCATGAGTCCCGGAAAGTAGCTTGCATGCGGTTCGATTTCAAACCGTATCGTGGAGGTTTTTGGCTGCTCCCCCACGATGATGTCCCTCCATTAGTGTTGCCACCACCTTGGGGGTTTTTGATGATAGAAGTCGCCGAGGGCTACTTCTAGGAGGGCGAAGCATTCGCCGATCTCGGAGTTGATTCTTGCCGATGTTGATCACTTTCATAGAATCCGCCTCTTTATCTCGGGATCTTTGCTTGGACGACGTTTACAATGTCTCGATTCGAGCGGGCATGCTATATCTCCTTCCCCGATTAAGCCTCGAGGAGGTTGCGCCACTGTTCATCCAGTGTCGGACACCGGAATGTCAATTGAACTAAGCCGTGATGGCTGTCCCCGTAAGATCCGAGAGTGTCGGCTAGAGGGTTGTCTTGTACCGGGGATCGGTGATGAGCCGGTTGCAAGAGGGTTTTCGGCGAAGTAAGGGTCTACTCCTCGATCAATCTCCATTAGGGCATCCATCTCTTGATCCTCTCTCAAGCATTCTTCACAGCCGTATATGTCGTGAGTTGTCATCCCGACCCATGAGTTCTTCGATTTCCACTGTCGCGGCTTAGAGCGTGGATGTAAGGATCCACTTCGTAGCGGGACGGTAGGAGAATCATCTCGGGGAAGAGTATTCGGCCATGTCGGGACCTTCTTCCGGGTCATAGCTTGGCCGGCCAAGCACTTGCCATTGCACCGCTTCCGCGGATCACTTCGATCGCTCCATTGGCATTGATGAATTTCACGCATTGGTGAAGAGTAGATGATATCGTTTCATCCGATGTATCCAAGGTCGTCCCAACAAAGCAGAAGGTTGGTTTGATTTCCACGACTTGGAACTCTACCGACTCCGCTTGTACGTCGAATTGGATCCTCAAATTGATGACTCCTACGATTGGTCGTGCGGTGGAATCGTAGGCTCGGATTACCCGAGGTGAAGGCCTTATCGAGAACGGCCGATGCGGAGTCGTTTCGGGTGCTCAAAGCGATGATGTTGATCGCGGAGCCGTTATCAATCAAGACGTTCGGGAGGAAGAACATCTCTATTTTTATGAGGATGAGGAGGGCTTCGTTGTGCCGATTCTCACATATTGGCAAGTCATCGTCTGTGAAGGCTAAACCGCTTCCCGTGCTACCGTTGGACTCGCCCTTCTCGGGGAACGTTCGATCCATCCATTTGTATGCCTCTGGGTAGGCAAAGATCGTAGGGAGACGCTTGCCCTTGGGCGTTCTTGTCGGAATTCCCGGTCACGAGATCTCTTGACTCTGGTTTCACGCTCCCAGCCGTAGCGGGACAAAGCATGCCGACGGTTTCGGAAATTGCAGGGTCCGCTCTCGCTTGGAGTTTCGTCAAAGGCTATTGAGTTTACCCCGTCGTTTCGGGGAATGGATTTCCGATGGTATCGGGACCACGAGGGCGTTCCAATTTTCCCTCCTCAATGAGCCCCGGACCACCCGCTTGAGTACAAAGCAATTGTCGGTGGTGTGGCCGGGTAGTTGTGGAAGGCGCAAGGCTTGCTCATATCCATGTTGGGTTTGGGAGTCTTCGGTTGGAAATTCTCGAGCGGCTTGAGAAGATTTCGTTTCACCAAAGCTTCAAATACTTGACCCAAGGGCATTTCAAGGTTGTCTAAATGCCGGAACCGTGGGAAGCGAGGGGGATTGTTATTCTTTGGGGCCGCTTGATCGCGGTTTACTTGAGCTCCGTTACGAATGTAGCAGATCGTTCCTACCGCTTCCTTTCCTTTGGTCGGGCAGGAGTTGAAGTTGCCAGTGTTTGTTCGATAGCGGTAAGATGAGGTGGGGTTGCTGTTGCCTTTTGAAGACTCGTAGTCTTTTCAAACTTTGTCCCGGCGTTGACCATGGCACGGAGATCGGGATAGAAATGGTGGCCGATTAAGGTCCTCAAAGATGGCTTGAGGCAGAATGGAAGATGTCCATCTCGCTCTTCTTTGGAAAGTGGATCCATTATCTCGCTTAGCTTCCAGTTCCATCTTTTGTAGAACTCGCCCACCGGTTCGTCATCCTTTTGTTCGGTGGCTTGCGGTGTCATGGCGGTTTGTCTCCCATTCAAGGTTGGCGCGGTACTTCTCCAGAAGATTTCACCGATCTCGATCCCATGTGGAGCGGTTTTCTCGCCTTCACATTGAGGAACCACCTTAGTGTTGTGGATTTGAGGGAATGCCGAAAGTGATCTCGCCATCCGTTGAGGGGTTGCCCCTTTGGCTCTCATACCCAGGACGTAGGTGTCGATGTGGGTTTTTGGGCATTCTCGTCCCGTCAAACTTTTCCATTTCCGGCATCCCGAACTTTGGAGGGAGAGGGACCACTTTGTTCGGATCGCAGGCGTGAGGGAGTCCTTCCGAGAACTAGCTAGCTTGCCTTGCATGTCTTTCATTTGTTCGATCGGCCAAGCCATGTGAGGATCACTGCCCGAGGTGGGTTACCGTTTTCGGTGGATAGAAACCGAAGATGGGGGTGGATTGGCCGATGGGATCGCCATTCGGGAGTCTTGGGGAGGTAGTTGAGTGTATACCAACCCATACCCCGGGGTGTTGAAGTTGAGGGCGTGATTGCCAGTCCGCTAAGGGTTGTGTTTGGGAACCTGGGGAAATGATTCGTTAGCCCCAATCGCGTACTAGCAGTGGCAAACTTGAGATGTCGGGATATCCGCTCGGGATGCCCGTCCCCGGTAAGCATGGGGACTTTTGATTGTGGTTGCGAGGCTCGTATAGAGGCAAAGGATTGAATCCTGGGGATACCGAGATGCATTGGGATCTCGCGGAGCGAGCACGTATGTGTGCCGTTGGCACCGAGCTTGATGTGCAGAGCCGGAAACCGACCGTGCCGAGGCGGGCATGCTCTGAGCCGCTGACCGACGCCCGAGGAGCTTTGAGCGAGAGCCGCTTGCGTTGCCGGGATCTCGTAGCTTGGCGGAGGCGGAACTTGCGATAGCTTTGTGAAACCGGGGGATATGTCTTCGTCCTCTATGAGAACAAAGGTTCCATCGGGTTGGGGAACCGCTGCGGCTCCTCGAAGGCGCAAGGTGTCTACGATCCAGGCTTGCTGCTCTTCTTGGCGCTTCTTGATGGTTTCGAAGGCTCGCAGCACCTCCTCCATTGTCTGGAGGTTCCTTAGTGGCGGGGTTCCGTTTCCCTCACTGTTATCTGTTGATCCCGTCATAGGGGAGTAGCGGACGGTGCAGACCGTTGAACTGGAAGGGCTATCGGACCTTGGGACCTCGATACTGAAAAGGCGGCTTCCAGTTATTCTCAACCACTCCCGATTCGCTGGAGGGGGTGATGGGTAAGGTTTAGACACAGGAATGGCCTAACGGGATAAAAGGGGGAAAGCTCACGTGGCATGCGGTTTCCGTTTCTTTCATGATTTTTTTTTTGTTGTTTTAATTTACTTAAAACATGTTTTCTCAGAGTCCTAGGTAGGTTGGAAAAGATTGCTCTTCTTTTTCGCAACTATGCTAGATCCCGGGTCGTGGAGACCATCCGTGCGGCTATAAGCCCCTCGTTTTGCACCCGTATTTCGACATCCCAGGTGGACCCTGTGCGAGGGTCCTATAGTGCAAGCGGTTTCCACCGGCCTAAAAGAAAAATCGAACCTAAGGACCGAGCCTGTCATGTTCGTTTTGATGCGTTAGCCATGTGAATAGTGAACCGAGCCGGCCACTAAGTCAAGATCAGGTCAAGAGTTCGGCATGACCTCTCTTTACCTTGCTTGCGCAAGGGATCTGTGACGTTAGGCGTTGGCCGGGTCATATTGTCATGGCCGACGTATCAAAGGCGTGATGACATGGTGTCATGTGAGCATGGATGTATATCCGGACGGAACATCGTCTCGGGTGTAGCTTCGGAAATCAAGATCGGTCAAGATTTTAGCATGACCTTTCATCGCTTTGCTTGCGCAAGGGATCTTGAGTTCCGAGCCTTGACTCGAAAATGGCCGGCATGGTATATGTATCCAGTGCCGTATGACACGGACCGGGTAAAACCAACCGAGTCCTGGACAGAGTGTGACTCAAGACTCAAACGTGCGGGGGTTGACGCTTGGCTAGGATGGGATGTTTGGAATGATCCCGTGCGCGTCCAAGAGGCCTAGGAAGACCAAACGGATCGCAACCGAGACCACTCCGGGTTGAGGGTTGTAGTGTGCAGGTGTATCCGAGGCAAGAAGGCGCGTAGCGTGGTGTAGAACTCAGGCAAAGCAGCTGGTGTGAGTAGAGCTGCGGTGTAACCGAGGCAAAGAGTGCGCGTAGTGTGCGGTCTCTAAAATTCTTTTTCCGAGTAAAACAAGTTTTTGAAGAATTTTAAATGTATGCACAGATGTATATTGATGCATTTTTTTGTATTTTTATTTTTTTGTAAAATAAAAAGTAAAGCACGTGCACACACACACAACATTTAACGGAAGGGGTAAAATGAAAGTTTGACCCTCATCATCGTTTTAAAAATCTTTTGTTTTGTTTAAAAAGATTTTAAAACAAAATTTCCCCAGCGGAGTCGCCAACTGAAATTACCCGGATCCGAGAGGCAGCGACGGATCGCGCCCCGGCATCTGGCATTGTCCCCCGCCTTGCAGCGGTTCGTCTCGTTGGTTGTGTCTCGCCGTTTGTTTTCGCATTTGTAGAGTCGCCACGCCGTTTTTATTAAGCCCAAAACATTGAAAAAGGGCATCAGTTTAAAGATAATTTTAAACTGTTTTTGTGTGATGAGATTTTGAGTTCGGAGGTCAGATGACTCCTCGGGAAGAGAATATTAGAATATTAGAGCTCACCCGAGTCGCCTCGTAAAACGAGTCTTTCGGATACCCCTAATATCCTTTAAATGTTGTGTGTGTGTGTGTGTGCTTTTAAAAATGCATGCTGTATCGGATGTCTACATTGTATGCTATGTATGGAAATGTATTGAAATAGTAATGGAAGGAAGCCTTACCAATGTTGGTTCGCGTCTGTCTTCCGCTGAGGAATAGTGTTTGGGGTCGGAGTAGCGTTCCGGTGCGGATCGGGGTTGCTTTGGGAAGGGCCGGTTGTCTGCGGACAGAGTTTCGGTGTGAGTTGAGGTTGCAGGCTGCGTTCGGGCAGAGGTTCGGCGTGCGTAGGGATCGTCGAGATCACTCGGGCAGAGGTTCGGCGTGCGTTGGGGTGGCAGGAGTCACTCGGGCAGAGTTTCGGCGTGGTTTGGGATTGCCGGTTTGACTCGGAAAGAGCCAGGACACCGTGGAAAGACCAGGCAAGGCCTCGGAGTACCACGAGGGGCCTCAGAGTACCTCGAGAGTGCCTCGGGGCAGCGCGGGAGCGCTCGGGGAGGCTTCGGAGCACCACGAGGGGGCTCGGAAGGCCTCGGAAGGATCCGAAAGGGGCCGGGAATGCCTCGGAAGGACTTAGAGGGGGAAGCCAGAAGGCCTAGGGAGGAAGAGAGAAGTGGGAGGTGTCAAAATGAGGAGGGGGAGCCCTCTATTTATAGTGCCAGATTTGGTGCAAAGAGGTCCGTACGGACCTCCCTGGTAATCCAGTTTTTTGGTTTTCCTCGATTTGAGGGAATATGTGATGATGGTGAATATTCTGTAATTATGGTGTCCCCTGAGCAATAAGGTCCGTACGGACCATCATGCATGCAAAGAGGTCCGTACGGACCAACTAAGCATGAGGGTAATCATTTTCTCCGGGATTTGAGGGAATATTGTGGACTTTAAGAAGATTCAGTAATTATTAAAGCAAAGAGGTCCGTACGGACCATTATTGCTTTTCCAATTTCCTGAAAATTCCCAAAAGGTCCTTTTGTCCCTTTTTATCCCAGAAAGGCTCCTCCCTTGGTTTGGCTGGGGGTTTAGAGAGGGTTTTGAGTGAGAGGGGTCGTCGAGACTGCGTTGATGAGTCTGCGGTGCTTCCCGTGTGTTTGAAAGGGTGTGATCCAGATTGGGGTACTTACACACATGCACACACAACACAGTTAAAGAAAGGGGTAAAATGAAAGTTTGACCCTCATCATTGTTTTAAAAATCTTTTTTTTTGTTTAAAAGTTTTTTAAAACAAAATGTCCCTAGCGGAGTCGCCAACTGAAATTACTCGATCTGTGGCCGGACCGTGTCATCTCTCTGCGTAGTCGGGAGGTGTCGCTGCGTTTGGAGGAGTCGCCACGCCGTTTTGATTACGACCAAAACATTGAGAAAAGGCGGTTTTAGGTTTTGTTGTGTGATGAGAATTTTGAGTTCGGAGGTCAGGTTACGCCTCGGGAAGAGAATAGTAGAGCTCACCCGAGTCGCCTCGTATACACGAGTCTTTCGATACCCCTCTTTATTTAAAAGTTGTGTGTGTGTGTGCGCGCTTTTAAAAATGCATTTTGAAAAGGATGTCTACATATTATTCTATGTATTGAAATGAATTGAAATAGTGTTGGAAGTAGGCCTTACCAATGTTGGTTCATGTCGATCTTTCGCTTGGGAATGAGTTGGTTGAGTGTGAATAGTGCTCCAGGATGGAGGAGGATTGCCTCGGGATGGACCGGTATCTGCGGACAGAGCTTCAGCGTGATTCAAGATGTACCAGTGTCTGCGGACAGAGCTTCGGCGTGCCTCGGGATTGCTAGGTAGATTCGGGCAGAGGTTCGGCGTGCCTCGGGATTACTAGGTGGATTCGGGCAGAGGTTCGGCGTGCCTCGGGATTGCTAGGTAGATTCGGGCAGAGGTTCGGCGTGCCTCGGGATTGCTAGGTGGATTCGGGCAGAGGTTCGGCGTGCCTCGGGATTTTTAGGTAGATTCGGGCAGAGGTTCGGCGTGCCTCGGGATTGCTCAGGTGTGCCGGCAGGGCTTCGGGATGGACCAGAATGGCTCGGGATGCTTCAGAATGGCTCGAGATGAATCGACAGGGCTTCGTGATGCTTCGGGAGCACCTCGGGATGGCTCGGGAGCGTCTTGGGTTGGCTCGGCAGGGCTTCGGGAGGGCTTTAAAGCGCCTCGGGGCAGCTCGGGAGGCCTCAGGAAGGGCCAGAGAGGCTCGGGATGCCTTGGATTACTCCCAGATTGCTGGGGGGAGGGAGGAGAGAAGGGAGGAGAGAAGAAAATGAGAGGGGGAGACCTCCATTTATAGGCTTGGAAAAATTGCAAAGTGGTCCGCACGGACATCCTTGCAATCCCAATTTTTTTGTTTTCCCGGTTTTAAGGGAATCTTGTGGACATTAAGAGGATTTTGTAATTATGATTTTCACCCTGCAAAAGTGTCCGCGTGGACACTTCTGCAGGCTGAATATTTTTTGTAATTCCTAAAAAGACCTTTTATTTTATTTTATCCCAGAAGGGTCCTACCTTGGTTTGGTTGGTGGTTTTGGGGTTTTTGTTGGTTACGGGTATTTGGGATCACGTTTGTGTGAGTCCGCGGTGTTTCTAGTGTGTTCGGATGGGAGCGATCCGGATTGGGGTACTTACAACTTTGAGCATTACACTTCGATTCAGTAGCTACTTAGCTACTGAATACATGTGTATTTTGATCATTGCATATGAATTCAGTAGCTATGTGCGTTTTGAACATTACACATGGATTCGGTAGCTAGTTATCTACTGAAACCATTTGTATTTTTGAACATTGTACTTGGATTTAATAGATAGTTAGCAACTGAATTCATATATATTTTGAACATTAAATTCAGCAGCTACTTAACTACTGAACCCATGTGTATTTTAATCATTACAAATGATTTCAGTAGCTACTTAGAAATTGAATCCATGTGTAACATAACACTTGGATTTAGTAGCTATTTAGCTACTGAATTCATGTGTATTTTGAAAATTACATATGAATTTAGTAGATAGTTAGCTAATGAATCCATGTGTATTTTGAACATTGCACATGGATTCGGTAGCTAGTTAGCTACCGAATTCATGTGTGTTTTTAAACATTGTACTTGAATTTAGTAGCTAGTTAGCTACTGAATCCATGTATATTTTTGAACATTGGACTTGGATACAGTAGCTACTGAATTCATATGTATTTTGAACATTCACTACTACATTTAAAGTCTAATGCAACGCCTAAATTTGTTGCCATAGAGGCCAATCCTTGTTGCATTAGCTCTAATGCAACGTCAGAGGACCCTCGCATTCTGTCCCGTGGCATTAGGTCTAATGCAACGAAGAACTAATCTAATGCAACAACATTTTCTTTGTGTTGCATTAGAGTGACATCTAATGCAACGGGCCGTTTGGTGAAATAATGCAACGATAATTCTCTAATGCAACGATAATGATATATAATGCAACGACTCGTTTGGTGAAATAAAGCAATGGTTCTTTTCTAATGCAACGACTTGTTATGTGAAATAAAGCAACAGTCATTTTCTAATGCAACACTTATTTAAAAAAAATTGATAAGCATCTGATGCAACATTTACATAATTGTAATAATAATATTAATTTAATATTTTAATATAATATACTAATGATAATATTCAATAAATAATAAAAGATGATATTGACAATAAAAAATTAAATATATAAATTAACATTTCAAGTTTCGTGCCCAAAAAAGACACATGACATAAATAAGTAACATGATCTAACAAGTTTCATGCCCAAAACCCAAACGACATAGTGTTATAATGTTCCATCTCTCGATAACAATTCTAGTTTAACTACAATCCACAAAATGATATAAAAACAAAAAATAGGCTCCGCCATCTCATTGATTATTCTTCATATCCATTTAGCTCACCATGTACCTACAAGTTAAAACATAGAGGATTAGAACTACAAAAGAAAGCAAGTGGTGTCAACTCATATGATATGCAACTACCCACTTCTACATTTTTGCCACCATGTACACCTACAAGTTAAAACATAGAAGATTAGAACTACAAAATAATGTTCCTTCTTCACTGCAGCCCCCTTCTTCACAGCCAACCTGCAAAAACACAAAATCAAAATGGTCAAAAATCAAATAACAAAAGCATTCAAACCCTAAAAAATAAATCACATTTCTACTTTTTATTTACAGGTTGGCAGCCATCATTCTGGCTAGTAAGCATACATCTCTCGTCACCTTAGGAGTCACCCTTGGGTTACCTTCATATTGCATGAAATGGAAAGTAAGCAACACAAGAGAGAGAGAGATTGTCATTTTAAATGTACATGGAGAGTCATACCATCACGATCACCACCCATCTAGGAAGAGAATTGAATTAGAGGGGCATTGTAAGGAACACGTTCATTAATCCCAAAGTTCTTAAGAGCTGTGTCAACACGACGCAAGAATTTTGGTACACCCTTCCAGATTGTTTCATGGAAGTAGCTCATTCCAGCTCTCATTTCATCTTGTAGGGTCGGAGAGTCCTCCGAATCTCATCAGTACGAAATGCAGCTTGAATCTGCAATGGGATCAAAACTGAAATCTGTAATACTGCAGGTGCATTCTTCAATACATTTTAAGAACATGTATCATATCTTAAGTCTAGATCACTCTTGTAAGGAAGGTGGGTTCGATAGCACTCTTGATGATAATACTCCCTCCCAAATTTGGTTCATTTTAAGTTGCTTCGTATCTAGTCCCAAAATGAATGTCTATTTTGGTAAAAGTTTTGCCCCAAAATGAATGACCTTTTCTAGTGAGTTACGTAAAGCTCCTTGTTGGTGATCATAATGTTTTAGTTCTCTTGTACAAATAATGTTATATAATGAAATCATTAAGGCTATACATGTCTACATTCTACAAAAACTTGAAATTGGGATTGAGGGAGAATCTTATTTTGATCTTTTACAAGACATGAGTTTCATAATAGACTTTGAATTGAGAGAGAACCCAAGAACTGAGAACTTGTTGGTGTAGTTTAAGAAAATTTAGATTTACAACCTATACAAGTTCCATGTTTTCCTGCAGTTCAATTTTTACAATGCAAGTGCATAACTTTTTATAAATTTAATTCAGTCATCAAAGAAAATTGCAGAAAAAACTCCAGATATGAAAATGTATTTAAGGGACTAAAAGTTGTCGAGAGTAAATAAACGTGTAGTCGTTGGCTAGTATTGAGAAGTTCTAGAATAATTCAACGAGAACATGCTTTTCAACAGTTTGATGTATTTTATACATTTAAGTAGCTTCAATATAATTCACATTTTGATACTTACCTCCCTCTGTAAAGCCTCGTCCTGCTCCTGCTTATCATCAGGGGTGATGTCTTTCGCATACAACTGGGACAAACAATTCCTTATCCTGAAACAAAAGTTACAATTACTTTGTAAAACAAGAGAAATTTAAGGTTCCTAAACCACATCAAAAACACTTGAAAAAACAAAAAACCTTCCATGCTTCTGAAGTAAAGATCTACGAACAGATTGAGTAGGATGAGCAGTAAAGACCAAGTCAACTGTTTGATTCTTCAGTGCATCGAAAACTTCTTCAGGAGACTTCTTAAGCTTGTGAATAAGTTTCTTGAGAGTTTCTTCGATATCAGATTCAGTTGTGGCATTTGCCTCATCGGCGAAATTTCCCTTCTTCAGTTTGTTCCTTCGACGGTGAGCAATCTGAACCTCCTCTGTCAGATTGGCCAAGTTAAGCATGAGAGAAAGCTTTTGCAATGACAATTGAGTCCCCATGATCTAAACTTGTCAGTACACTACCAAGCTCCTCCAGCTTCTTGGGGTCCCTCTTTCCTTCATACTCAGCTGAAAGCTCATAGCATTCTTGAACCTATGCAAACAGTTCATTGAGTTGGGTTGGTCAGTTTAAAGGCCTTGGCACACTTCTAATTCGAAAAAAAGATTCCTACATAGGTGAACTACAAGAATCAGTTTCGGTATAAGAAGTTAAGGATCTGTACGGTTCTTCCATGATCCATCAATGGATCTGGTTTAGTGCAATTGATTTTGAATATCCAAACAACACTTACAATATAAATTAAGCAAAAGATTGTGCCCATTACAGTGATATTTAATGTCTACCAGAACTGTAATTATTCATTTAAAGTATACCAGAACTGTAATTTTTTTCGTTAAAGACTAACATTGCCAAAGAACCGATGAGGCCAACGCTGACGAGCCTCGTCTTCAGGAACTGGCTCGCCTATGAATCGAGACTCCTCTTCTTCAGATTTTGGCTCAACATTACGCATCGGCTGCTTCCTAGCGAACCGGATCTGGAGGAACCACCAGCCGGAGACGACGTCGTATCCTCACTATTCCCTTCTACTTCTTCTTCGAATCCGATTTTGCTATTATCCAACTCGAAAACCTCTTCCTCTACCTCCTCGATTTTCGGCTCAGTAATCACCTGTTCCTTCTCCGCCTTCTTCGTCCTCTTCCAAGTTGTAGCTGCAGATCCTGATGGAGACTTTCCTTTGCGCTTGCCGGCCATTGCAGCGGAGAGAGTCGACGGCGAAGAGAGAGGAAGGGCGGAGTTGCGGCAGAGATATAGTATGGATTATTGTGTTTTTAATAAAGTGTAGTGAGAGAAAGTGTGAGGGCGAGGGTTTTGTTAAATAAGAGAGAGAGAGAGAGACTGGCGGAGAATTAAATTTTGAAATTGGGAAAGTTGTGTGGGCGGGAAATAGCAAAAATTTTGGGAAGGGAAAGGAATGATTTGAAGGAATGGCTTGAAATTCTGAAAATGTGAACGTTGGTGCAGTTTGGTTGTAGGATTAATAAATACTCCCTCCGTCCCATGATAATGATAATCTGCAAAATTATCCCTTCTGGACGTCTCACAATAATCTACACTTTCCTAAAATGGAAATGAGACTCACTTCTCTCTACTCACAACCATTACCCACTTACTCCCCTTTCTCTCTCCTACCCAACCATCCATACTCACAACAAATCACCTTTTTCACTTTTCTACTTAATTCTCGCACCCTCCTAAAAAGTGCATATATTTATGGGACGGAGGGAGTATTTCAAATGGGGAAATTAGTTTCCATAATGGAATTATAAGTAATTGGCAATTATAGTCTTGGATGAATATTTCAAATTATTATTTATGCTATTCTTTCAGTTTGGTTCATCAATCAATCTGATTCATTCAACGATTATGTTTCTTATGATTCTTGATACGTTTTTCAGTTTGTTTTGTTGATTTTTTTCATACAATGTATTTTTATAATTATTTTAATTTTGGTACATGAATCTGGTTGATTTAATATAATTTGATTTTTTTTCATATATTAATTTTCAGTTGATTTTTTTTCAGTCAATGTAGTGTTAGTGATAGTAGTGGTAGTAGTGGTGATAGTAGTAGTGGTTGTGGTGGTAGTGGTGGTGGTGGAGATAGTGGTGGTAGTAGTGATAGTGTAGTAGTAGTAGTAGTGGTGGTAGTAGTAGTGGTGGTAGTGATAGTGGTGGTGGTGGTGGTACTAATAATAGTAGTTGTGGTAGTGGTACTTGTAGTAGTAGTAGTAGTGGTGGTAGTAGTAGTGGTAGTAGCGGTAGTAATGGTGGTACTAGTAGTGATAGTGGTAGTAGTGGTAGTAGTGGTGGTGGTGGTGGTAGTAGTAGTGGTGGTAGTAGTAGTAGTGGTGGTAGCGGTGGTGGTGGTATTGAAGGCGTTGCATTAGTAATATAACAATTGCATTAGAAGGATATAATGCAACGCCAGGTAACTTAATGCAAAGGTGTTTTTGAAGGCGTTGCATTAGTAATATAACAATTGCATTAGAATGAAATAATGCAACGCCATGTAACTTAATGCAAGGGTGTTATTGAAGGCGTTGCGTTAGTAATATAGCTATTGCATTAGAAAGGATATAATGCAACGCCAAGTAACTTAATGCAAGGGCTTTATTGATGGCGTTGCATTAGAAGAATCTAATGTAACACCTAGAAACCTAAGGCAACGCAGAAGCCATAGTTGTTATAATAGCTCAAATAAACCGTTGCATTAATGAAATAATGCAACGCCATCCTAAAGCATTATTGCATTAGATGCATTTGATGTGTTACATTTGGTCGAAAATGTAGTAGTGATTGCATTTAGTAACTAGTTATCTACTGAATTCATGTGTATTTTGAACATTTCACATGGATTCAGTAGCTAGTTAGCTACTGAATTCATGTATATTTTGAAAATTACACTTAGATTCAGTAGATAATTAGCTACTAAGTCCATGTGTATTTTGATCATTGCACATGAATTCAATAGTTAATTAGTTAATGAATTCATGTATATTTTTGATGAATCCAAAGTCAATGTTCAAAATACACTTGAATTTTGTAGCTACTTAGCTACTGAATTCAAGTGTATTTTGAGAATTTCATTGTTTTTCAACATATTTTTTTCAAAACCCTATTCAAGGATATAGTTTGATTTGCCTCGTCGAGATGAGAAAAACAGTGTTCTCGGATATTTTTTTTCGACTTATAGATTTTGAGATATTTAATGTTGAAATTTGAGGAAAATTTAAATGATAATGTGGCAGATTTTGAAAAAGTGATGGTCAAATGACATTTTACCTCTTAATTTTCACTAAAACTACAAAAATGCCACCGTATTTTTATAAAAATACATTTAATCTAAACTATTATTTTATTTTAATCAAATTGTTGTGGTTGGTTCTCACGGTTCTCATTTAAATAGGCTCTCATTTGAGCACCCTCTTATATGTGTGTGTGTGTGTACTTGCTAAGAATAATTTATTTATTTTTTTAAAAAAAATGTCTATCGTTTATACAATCTTTATATGTTTTCACCGTGAAAATACAAAATTTTAAAATTAATTTTAGTATTGTAAATTTATACGGTTTAATTCATTTTGAAAATACAAATATTTTTAATTATGCTTCGTTTTTTTTTACAATGTTGGAAAATATAAATAAATATATTATTTCAGAAATACATATATTATTTAGTACACGTAATATATGTGCTTTTATTACCAAAGAAATAATAATTCGAGATTAACGAGTCGAGTTCGCCGAACTCGAGCTGTTTTCGAACAAAGAATAATTCGAGCTTTTAAAGGGCTAAACGAGTTGAGCTAAACTAGCCGAACTCGAACGAAGCTCGCCGAACACGAGCTGACTCAATAAAAAATCGAGTCTAAAAAGTCGGTTAGAGCTCAAGTTCATTTCAAGCATACTCGAAATAGAGCTTGTATGAGCCGAATCCGAGTCGAGCTCGAGCCGACTAGATTCATTTATCATCCCTATCTTTGATCTTTGAGTATCAATTAGTTGAAAGGTTCATAAAAAAATCATAGGACAAAAGTCAGACCGATATTTGGCTTGTATGAAAATAATTATTTAAAAAAAAAATAGCAAAGGATCATGATTAGACTTTTCAGTAAATCATGAAGCGTTTTCCTAAAATTGTAACTAAATAAGATAAAATTAATATTCATTCGTAAAAAAAAAGTCCAAAATATTTTAAATTTTCTCCTGATGAGGAAATTAGGAAATTCATTTGAATCAGAAAATAATACTAATTGTTAACGAATATTATCCCATAATATTCTGTATGTATCTTTAGTATATACTATTAGTCAATCTTGTATTCTTGGTGGATTATATTTACTATAGATAGGTTGTAAATCATGAAAGTGGTTAGGATTATTAAAATCCCCTTCCATATGAAAGTCTTGTAACTTGTATATATATGATTTGATATCAATGAGAAATTCAAGAAAAATATTCTCAATCTTTCATAGTATCACGAGTGATCTAGGGCCAATAATTTCTTCCGCTGTGCCTCCCTCAGTGTGCTCAAGACGTATTCTCCTTCACGGTATTTTCTTCTTTTTCTTCTTCTCTTCCAGATCAGCAGTCTCTCTGTCCCTCTCTTTCATGTCGACATCTTGTTCCCTCCATTCGGCTATGGCTGTGACTAATATCAAGAATAATATCACTGTTATTCTTGAACTAGAGAACGTCCAATACGCGACATGGGCCGAGGTTTTTAAGGTACACGCTTGCTCCTTTCAGGTTCTTCATCATATTATTCCTTCGGCCAAAGGGAAAGCGAAGGACCCAACCACCGATGAGGAAATCGAATTGTACTCCACCCTAGATGCAAAAGTTCTAGGATGGATTTATGGCACTATTTTCCCCGACCTACTCAACACGTTTTGGAGCCTGACCAAACAGCGATGGACGCGTGGAATACCTTGAAGGACATCTTCGAGGACAATAAGAACTCTCGTACGGTTAGTCTAGAGCAGGAGTTCACATCCACACACATGGAGTCCTTCTCCTCAGGCTCGGCATACTGTCAGCACCTGAAGCAAATCTCCGACCAACTGAAGAATGTTGGATCTCCTGTGGGCAATGATAGAATGGTTATCCAGATGGTGGCTTGGTTGGCTGAAGCTTACAATGGGGTTGCATCCATTCTTCGTCAAAGCAATCCTCTTCCGAAGTTTCACCAAGCCCGGTCTATGCTAGTTCTTGAAGAAACAGGTCTGCAGAAAAAGGCATCTATAGCTTCTGCGATGGTTGCTCGAGACTCACCCAGTCGCTTCACAGGAGCTCCTCCAACACTGTTGCAGCCTCCCACCTCTAGTGGTTCCAAGAACCGCAATAACAGGAAGAAAGGTGGCAAGAATGGGGGCGTGGTGGTCAGCCAACGTCAATGGGTACATCTAGGGCACATCCGGGTAATGGATCGAATGGTCGTGGGGGTAATCCGATACAATTTGATGGCTCTCAGAATCAATGGTATGGCAGTGGTCAGCAGTAAGGTGGCGGTCAGCAATATCCATGGGGTGGCGCGTGGAATTGGCCATGGGCTATACCACCTTGTCCGTATCCTACTGCTGCAACACAATTGCCTAGGGCGCCCTTCCCATCTGGCCTCCAGCAGCACCAGCCAATACTAGGCAATGCTAGGCTCACGGCCTTCGCAGGCACACCTTGCGTCAAGATCTTCCGTGCCTACAGATGTGGAATCAGCCATGCATATGTTAGGCATGTCTCCACCGGCACCAAATTGGTTCATGGACTCTGCAGCCACATCGCACATGACGTCCAACTCAGGTACTCTCACGCCCTATTTTCATTTGAGCATAAATCATGACATAACAGTAGGTAATGGTCATTCAATTCCGGTTAAAGGTTATGGGCATTCTAAATTTACTCCATCTCATCCTACTCTTAGTCTTAAAAATGTTCTTCATGCTTCGAAAATTATCAAGAATTTAGTGTCCGTTCGTAAGTTCACCACTGATAATTTGGTTTCCGTTGAGTTTAATCCTTTTGGTTTTTCTGTGAAGGATTTCCAGACGGGGACTCATCTCATGAGATGTGAGAGCCAAGGCGATCTTTATCCCGTCATTAACCCAAAATCAACCAATCTTCAATTTGCTCTTTTTGCTTTGTCTCCGGTTCTGTGGCATGAGCGTTAGGGACACCCAGGTACACCTGTGATGGAATCTCTTAGGAAGAATAAGTTTATCGATTGTAATAGGACCAAAGTTTCTCATGTTTGTCAAGCTTGTTCGCTAGGAAAACATGTAAAACTTCCTTTTGCTAAATCAACTTCTAGTACTTTATTTCCTTTCGATATAATTCATAGTGATTTATGGACTTCCCCTGTTTTAAGTTCCTCAGGCCATCGGTATTATTTATTGTTTCTTGATGACTTCTCTCGTTTTTTGTGGGTTTTCCCTTTAGCCCGTAAATCAGACGTATACTCCACATTCTTGTCTTTTCGTACTTATATCAAAACTCAGTTTGAACGTAACATTAAAACCTTTCAATGTGATAATGGTCGTGAGTTTGACAATAATTTTTTTGGGAGTTTTGTAAAATTCATGGTCTTGATTTTTGTTTATCTTGCCCATACACCTCTCCTCAAAATGGAAAAGCCGAGCGTAAGATTCATACAATAAATAATATGGTCTGTACGTTATTAACTCATGGCACCCTCCTGCCAAACTTTTGGCACCATGCGGTTCAAATGACAACGTATATCTTGAACATCCTTCCAAACTCTTCTCTTGATTTTTTATCTCCGCTTCAGGTCCTTTATTGCAAACCCCCCATATTTTCCCACCTTCGGGTGTTCGGTTGCTTGTGCTACCCTTTGATACCGTTTCCTACCATCAACAAACTTCAAGCCCGTTCATCCCCATGTGTGTTTCTAGGATACCCTCCTAATCATAGAGGGTACAAGTGTTATGATCTCCAATCCCAAAAAATAATCATTTGTAGACATGTCATTTTTGATGAAACTAAATTCCCATTTAGATACATACACAAATCCTCGACTACTTCATATGATTTTTTGGACGATGGGTTATCTCCCTACATATTGGATCATCTCACTCTTCTGGTCCAAACTGCCCAGCCAGACCTGCAACATCCTTTTGCTCATTCCTCGGCTGGACTGCCCAATCAGCCTACTGCCTCTGGGCCGGCCCATTCCCCTCATCCCACGGCTGCGCCAACTTTTCCTGCTTGGCCTACGTTCAGTCCCACGGAGTCCAGTCCTCCTGTCATTGCCCGTGGGCCGGTTACCCATAGCCAGATGGGTATTTTCAAACCTAAGCGTTCCTTCAATCTGCATGTGTCTGTAACAAAATCTCCTCTCCCAAAAAAATCCTATTTCTGCTCTTCATAACCTAAATTGGAAAATGGCAATGCATGATGAATATAATGCTCTTATTGATAATAGGACGTGGGAGTTGGTGCCCCGTCCACCTCAGGCTAATATTATCCGTTACATGTGGCTATTTTCTCATAAAGACAGGGCGGATGGCTCTTTCGACCAGCATAAAGCCCGTCTAGTTTGCGATGGAAAGACGCAACGAGTGGGTATTGATTGTGGGGACACGTTTAGTCCAGTGGTCAAACCGACAACCATCCAAACTGTGTTGAGCCTCGCAGTTTCTCGGTATGTATCTTTAGTATATATTAGTCAATCTTGTATTCTTGGTAGGATTATATTTACTATAGATAGGTTGTAAATCATGGAAGTGGTTTGGATTATTAGAATCCCCTTCCATATGAAACTCTTGTATCTTGTATATATAGGATTTGATATCAATGAGAAATTCAAGGAAAATATTCTCGGTCTTTCACTAATTTTCGGTGTTTGTTTAGCACCGAAAAATGGAGAAATGTTTTCCGAAAAATATTTTCCCCACTTTTCTAAGTAAAATGATTAACGGATTTTTCATAAGTAAAACATTTTCCGAAAAATGGTAACACCCCCACGTTACCCACACCACATCAACCACCCATACCCCATCCCCATCACTACCCCATGCCTCTCAACCCCTCCCCCCGCCATCGTCGAGTAAAAAAAAATAATTTTAAATTTATTTTTAACAACTCCTCCCCCACCACCCCCTGCCACCCCACCCCACCTTCGTCGAGTAAAAAAAACATTTTAAATTTATTTTTAACAACTCCTCCCCCAATCCACTCATCACCTCTTCCACCCCACCCCCTTTGAGTCAAAAAAAATTAATTATTTTAAATTTATTTTTAACAACTCCTCCCCACTCCACTCACCACCCCTGTCACCCTACCCCCAACCCCCTCGTTGGGTCAAAAAAAAATTAATCATTTTCCGAAAAACAAATAAATTTAAAATGATTAATTTTTTTTTTTACTCGACGGGGGAGGGTGGGTGGGGGTGGCAGAGGGTGGTGAGTGGATTGGGGGAGGAGTTGTTAAAAATAAATTTAAAATGATTAATTGTTTTTTTTTACTCGAGGGGGGGGGTGTGTGTGGGGGGGTGGTGAGTGGATTGGGGGAGGAGTTGTTAAAAAAATTAAAATGATTAATTTTTTTTTTTGACTCGAGGGGGGGGGAGGGGGGGGAGGTGGGGTAGTGGTGAGTAGGGTGGGGGTGGTGGTGGTAATTGAGGTGGGTAAATTTGTAGTCAACTCAATCGAACATTTTCCTTATCAAACAGTCGAAAACATGTTTATCTCATTTTTTGGAAAACATTTTCATTTTCCAGAAAACATTTTGCAGGAAATAATTTTTCGAAAAATGTTTTACGCTAAATAAACGGAGCCCAATAATAACATTTGAATCCAGCGAACTGGGTGGTAGGACTATTAGGAATATAATATCATAATATTATATTCAAGTATATATTTTTATATATTAGATTAGGAAACACAATCTTTGTATTAGATTAGAAACCTTCTCCTTCTAGGAGATTACCTCCCCATTGTAACCCTATAAATGTGTACATCTAATATCATAATCAATTGAGTCATTCAATTCAATTCTTCTCTTCCCTGTTTTGATCGACTACGTCTAACCCTTATTATTCTAATATGGTATCAGAGCATAGATCCATATAGAAGAACTTCTCCGCGAAATCATAGCGGCAAAACCCTTGGCCGAACTCTCTAACCCTCTTTCTTTTATTTTGTTCAATTTGAGTTAACAACATTTCTTGTTCCCATGTAAGTTTGTTTTTCCACTGCAACTGCAATAATACCACAGAATTAGAAGTTTCAGGCAGACTTGCACAAGTAGGTAGATGTGTTTTCAGTTGTGCACATTTTCTCAAGACCCCGTTGGTGGAACTTGAGAGGATCACTTTCAATAAACTCAAATTATGACTATGAGAAGTCACCGGAGGAAAGGAAGGGTCGGGCCCACTTAAGCTTAATGTAATGTAGTAGACAATTTTTCTTTGCATTTAACTGCAATAAATCCTTTGACCTCCAAATCACATAATAATAGCTGACATTTTATTGAAAATGAGGCTACTGAACTACTAACCTGTCTTTAGTTTCTTTTTAAAAACTGCAAACAAGAATACTCCCTTCGTCCCACCTCACTTGACACTTATTTTCATTTTGGGCCGTCCCAGCTCACTTGACACTTCCCAAAACAGCCTATTTTTTATAATTTTATATTCACTCTACCCCACCTCTCATTCTCTCTCTTCATTTTCCACCACTCAATTTATTCAACCAACACTACTATTTATCCCACTCATTCTCTCTCTTCATTTTCTACCACACATTTTTTTTATTTTATTCTTTTTTCTTAGTTTCCCTGCCCACCTCACCTCAAGGGTGTCAAGTGAGGTGGGACGGAGGGAGTACATGATAGTAGTCAATTGTTTACTTTAGTTGCTTGTTACAAAGTGTACCCAGCATGTTTATTGCCTCAGAATCAACATAGGGCTGCTAAGATTATAAATTCCCCCTAACAGAACCATTTACACCACTACTGCTAAGATTATAAATTGTGTCTAATTCAATATCATAATTTTGCAGTAAAGAAATCATAAAGACTGTTGGGATTGGATCCTAAACTACAAGGAAGAGGAGGAGCCTAAGTCGGAGGAGGTGGTGAGATCGAAGGAGGAAAAACTCGTCGGGATCTTCTGTCGTTGAGAGCGGTCGCGCTCGTGGTGGAGGGCGACCGCGCTGGAGGTTCAACGAGGGTGTATAAGCTTCGGCTGTTGAGGGCGGCCGCGCTGGCCTTGAGGGCGGCCGCGCTTCGCCCAGGATCTTCGGCGACGGTTTTTATTCAGTTTCCTATTTTGATTAGAACTCTTCTTAAATTAGATTTAGGGTTCCTTGTATAACTATATAAGCATAATTTCGGCCTAGAACACATTGTAGCAACATATTAGAGAGACTAATAACATATTGGCTTGGCAATTGCCCCCGGACGTAGTTCACGAGTTGGTGAATGAACCGGGTAAACAACTCTTGTGTTCTTGTGTGTGATTGTTTTTTTCTTGTACGTGTGGGTGTGTTGATTTCTTTGTTTTGATTGCAACGGGGGAGCACCAATTTCACAACAAAAAAGACAACATTCAAACACTATTCTATTTGTTCAATCAAAGTCAAATGCAGTCACTCATTGCTTCAGTACCAAAATTCTTCCAAAATTTCCCATGATGGCAATGGAAACAAAATGCAGTAAAGGTAACATCAATTTGATTTTCAATTTCATATTTTAATCCAAGTTTAATAATCCTCGCAGAATGTCATTTGACAGATTTGCGCATTGAGTAAGATATGTTTGTAATTGTAGACGAATTAAGGGACAAGCTAAAGGCTTAGCTGGATAACTGACCATGGGAAGTTTTACCACTTGAGCTAGCAAAATTTGTTAACACTTCTGACGCTGTTTTCTCATCTTGTAACCTCTGTCTGTGAACTTGAAATCGACGGAAATGTTGGTTCAATTCCATGGTATGACGTTTGTTTACAATCAAATGCAATCAAATTATCTTGTTATATCACTTGAGATTGTGTGTACGCCCGAATTTCTTATTTCACACTTTAAAGGTCGATTTCCTTCTATGATGTTTTAATGGTACAAGTTCGATATCATGCATATCATATGATTGAAAAGAAATAATATTCTTGCGTAGCAGACGACAACCAACAGTGCATCATCAACTTCATAGTCTTTTTCATTCGGAACTTAAATCAAACACTTAGTATGCATACTAAAATTAGCATTTGCAGAATGACTTGAAAACCATTTCATATAATCAAAACAAGAAAATGGGTCTGCATCTGTTCCCCATTAGCATTTCTTGAACAACATCAAATGTAGTACAAAGGAGTAAATGCTAACGAACTGCATCAGATTCATCAACTTTGAAGAAGACCCAAGTCACTAAATCTTGATTCTTGAATCTGAATCTGCAAGTATAAGAAAATCATGAATGAATATTGACAGATTTCTGAAAGAGAAATCTATTTCGTCAGGGAAAAAATAGTCTCACTTTAACTATAGTAATCAAATTGATTGAACTTTGACTATTAAAATTACTGTATAACGATTCAGTTAAAATACATAAATACCTCTTTGTGGTGATGATTTAAGGTGGGAGGCAAGAGGGGGGCAGTCTTTCTACTTTTAGAAAGAAGTCTTTTGGAAACAGGGGACATCATAGCATCCGTTGGACTCGTATACCTGCAAAATTTCACGAATCAAATCTAAGAATGTCGATCAATCTATCCGATTCATCCTGATCAAAGAGTAAACGTTGATAAAGATCAAAAATAGATATTTATTTCGGGACGAAGACAGTAATAAAACCGATCTCCAACAATTGAAATGATACGTATAATTCTCCCTCCCCTGTCCCATGATAGTCTCACTTCTCCCTTTTTTTGTCTTGGTCTCTTTTCCAAATTAACGCTTCAAAATCACTAAATTTCCAAAACTTATAATGTAACCTTGAAATTAAAATGTTTGAAAAGTCAAATGGGACTATCATTTTGGCACCGAGGGAGTATAAACTTACCTTTCTGGGTACTTGAATGGCTGAGGGAGCTTAAGGCGGTCAGGAGTGCTACTTTTGCGAGACCCATCACTCGGAATCGAAATTGAAATCGGGGAACTGAAATTGGATGGAATTGATTGATTGCTAGGTGGGGTTTTAAGGATAGTTTCATGATCTGTTGATAGAATTTTAGTTGAGGCAGAAATTTCAAGTGATTTCTCCATTGCTGGCTGGATTATGAACAGAACTTTGAGGAGACTGTGTGAGTGTGTGTTTTAAAATGGGATATTAATGGAGGGGTATGGTTAAAAGAGTTAGGGAAGGAAACATAAAAGGAAGAGACCGTTTAAAGATAAGAGATGATGTAACGGTCTAATTTGGTGGACCTCTCTGGCGGCCGTATGCTAAATCACGACTTTAAAAATAATTAATGCCAAAATACATTTTCCCTACTAAAGCATCTACTCAATCACAATTTGCACCCTCAACCAACTTTTGTGGCAAAGACTCACCCCAAGTTTTAAATTATCTCAGTTTATAACCTACCATGGATGGCCGATAAAAGTCTAACAACTCAATTAGAAATTTAACGTCAAATATTATTTACCCGGTGATGAGTATTAATGTTTCTCTCTAAAAAATATAGGTTTTCGTACCAAAAAAAAAAGAGAAGGTTTTTAGATGTTTATTGGTTTCCTGGTCACCAGATCCATCATCGTCACCACAACCACCACACCTCAAAAATAAATCAAATCATATTTAGAAAGGGCGACGATGGGGAGAAGGAGACCGGAGTATGTTGGGTTGACTTAGTTAACTAATCACTACAATTAAAAAGATAGAGGAAGGATGGAACAACAACAATGACGAGCGAGTGGTAAGTGACCGTTGAAAGGGAAAAAATAGTGAAAATTAAGGGGAAAGGGAAAATAAGTGATGTTGCTAGGACCTTCCTCAACAGCAACTTCACCGTTGTAGTCCGACTTCGATATCTCCGGCTCCTTCTTCTCCAACTGGTCTGCACACAATCAAACGTCAACTAAGCCGGGGGCGGCTCCGGCGAAAGCCCCTCCGGCGTGAGGATAAGAATTGGCTTGTTAAAGGGGAAAATCAACAAAATTTGAGAGTGTTTGTGGTTGTGTGTGTATGAATCAACGTACCTTGTCAATGAAGCCTGCATATCTTATTTATACCCCTCATCCTCGTGCCTTGCACATGACATCCTCACATTTCATGCCTACTGCCACGTGTCGCTATATCATTGGTCCTTTCATAAAGTAAACCCTAATCACGTGATCATCAATCCCAATGCATAACCGTCTAATGGGTCCCACTTGGTAGATATTTATATGCCGCCTCTGGTGAATAACATTAACAAGAATCCTTCTCTCGCCGGATAGAGTCACTTCTTGTCCTATCTCGCCTCATCATTATGTCTCGCCTTATCCGACTATGTCGCCTTTAACATCATGTCTCGCCATTATTCTTTATCGCCGGCTCTCCTCATAATATGTCGCTGTTTGACGTCTTGGTCTTCTCCCCTTCTGAATGATATTAGTGGGATACTCCTGTCTCGTCTTCCTTCCTTGGGCCGCCTATATCCTTTTCTTCTTCTTGGGTCGCACTCTAACTTGAGCCCATTTTGCCGCTTTCTTGTTAATAAACTTGGGCCAAGCCCAATCTTTATATTTGGTCAGCATCAGAAGCCCCTAAGTTTATGGCGAGATTCATTTATGGTCTCGCCAAAAACTTTATGTTCAAAGATTATTCAATTAGCGACATATGCAATTTTCTTCAAGAAGCTACCACTGGAGATCCCTGTCCATACACGTGTCCTTCTCTTGATAACCCTTAACATTTTAATGAGCCGTCATTTGGGAATCGTGCCCGGTTGTGAGGGAAAATTCAAAAACCTTCCCCAAACGTCACATCCATCATTTCCTTAACCCCTCTCTCATATAAATACCAAATCATAACCCCCATTCCTCTTTTCACAACACTTAAACCTTGCTTGAACCCTTTCCTTTTCCGGCGAACATCAACACTGATTCCGACCATTCTTCCTCATTTTTCACCGCCTAAATCCCTGATTTCTTGCCCACATTTGCTTCTTGACCTTGATTCCATTCTTATTTACGCCTTTTCAAAGTGATTTGGTGTAATATTTCTCAATTCCCAGAATCTGATCATCGTCTCCGGCGTCTGTTCATCTTTCCCGGTGACCCTTCATCTTTTCCGACCAAGATCATCCTTTTCCTCAGGTAACTTTTCCTTAAACCCTTCGCATTCTTTATCCTTTACATTTTGGTCTCCCCCTTTTGAACGATTATTTAAAGTTGCATTTCCTTTCATTCCATAAAAATAATTTTTCCCAAACTGCCCTTCATGGCGAGATCTAAATACTGTGCCAAGGTAGTTAGATACGGTCATTTGTCGGGTTTCAGCGGCTTTTATAGACGCTGCGAACTACTGGGCGAGATTGCCCAAGGCCGACCTAATTAGGTTTTTAGTTGAACACTGGGTGGATCCTTCGATTGACTCCCTTGAAATCCAAGGCCATTTTTTCCTTCCACTTTCAGCCCCTATGTCGCACATTTTCCCTTCTAGTAATCAATTGGTTCGATTTATCAAAGATAAGTATAAACTGTCTTTAAGCGACTCCTCTGAATCCCAATGTGTCGCTGATCCCTTTTCCAAACGTAGAACACATTATAAATCAATCCTTTCTTCTTCTTCTTCCAGTGATTCCTGCGACATGGCTGGTCAAGCAACATCTTCTGCCGCTGCTGCTACCAACAATCCCCCTCCTACTGGGGTTCAAAATATCGCCCTTCAAGAAGGTACACTTTTTACCAATCCCGCGCATGCTGAGGCGGGATCTTCCCATGCAACAGATAAAGCCTCCCTAATTCCCAACCTTATAACTGATTGGCATAGGGAATATCACATAGATAGCTCCATCTATTGCATTTCTGAATATCAGGGAGACCTTTCCCTTGCCCACTTGCGAGAAATGCGGGAAGGCATTGTCATTTTCCCTTCTCAACTCAAGGCCGGCCTTAGGATCCCCTTTGATCCTTTCCTTTGTGAATTCTTGTATAAAGCCCAAGCCATGATCACCGAAATTCACCCAAATGCTATTAGAATAATAACTACCTTCATCACCATTTGTCGCTCTCTGCGAAAGGAACCCACCATTACCGCTATGCTTTCCTTGTTCACTGGGTACAAACAAACCAACCAACTTGCCGACGACATATTGGAAACTCGCCTTTCTCTCCAATACCATAGGGGTCCCAAAGTCCTTACTCCACTGCCCACCAAAATTCACGATTGGATGGACGACCCTCTCTTCGTTGTTTCTCGCGCTGGATGGTCTCATCCTGCCGACCTTCATCCTATTAATACTCAAATTGAATCCAAAGATGCTTCTTCCATTGGCGACACTGCCCTTGTTGACGACATTCGCTCCTTGATCGCCTTACCTGAGAATTCTGCTCCTGACGCTCCCCAGCCTCTCATTTCTTGGAGAGGTATTCTGCGGAATAGGGAATTGCTAGATCAAGTCGGTTTGGCTGACAACTTACCCCGAGTCCAGCCCCGAGTTCCCATAAGCCACGTTTATTTCGACGGATGGGAGCGACATTCCGACAACAAATATGCTCATGAATGTCAGTCTTGCAAAGGTTCTCGTCACTGTACTGCCATGAATACCGCTCTTTGTATGTCTCCCCTTTAATCTTATCTTTTCTTTCCTTCAATTATAACTTGGAATACCATAACCCTTAACTTCCTTCTATTTATTTTCAGATCACCGGGCCAAATCCATGGAAAGTCGTCAAGCTGCCAACTCGAGCGACAAGAGAAGGAAACAATTGGCCAATGCACGCGGCCTTGCTCTTGCTTCCCTCCCTGGAAATCTTGCTTTGCCAATTTCTCGCGATGGTAAAGATGCTGAAGAGATTGCTTTGGAGAAAACTCAGAACACAACTAGAAAAAGAGCCGCACCAACCAACCAAGCGGCGCGAGCTAAACGACTGAAAAGAGTCGCTTCTGTTACAACCAGTGTCACTCCCGCTTCTCAGGTAAATATCCCGCCAAATCCTGTTACTGATTCAACTCCTCCTTCTACTGAAACTAATCTTCCGCCCACTTCTATTTCGCCAAATATTGAGACCACCATTTCCCAAGCTGTTATCCCGCCAATTGACGTCGCACCGACGACTGAAAATATTGAAACCCTTACCTCCAATCTTGTTCCACCAAATACTTCTTCTTTAGAAGTTAACATTTCTGAGCCCCCACAAATTGAAAATCTTCCTCTCCGCGAGACGGAGGTCTGCGACTTAACACTCATTTCCAGCTCCCCTTCAACTCCTCCTGGCCCTAGCACTTCTTCCGCTCTTCCTACTCCTAGCTGGCTACAGGAAAACTTTTCCAAGCCCCTTGATTTTGTTGGGCTTTATGAGCTTAGCAAGGAAATTGCCAGAGTCCCCCGCATAAAGGGGTTGATTGAGGAAACTAAAAGCACGGAAGAATATCTACTGGGCAGCTCGGCCTTAATCAGAGCTAGTGATCAAGTACAGGTTCATAATGTCTCCCAAATGGATTCTGCTCATGCCGCATGCCAGGCGGGTTATTATTTTTCATTGGTTAGTTCTTCTTTCCTTCCTTATTTTATTTTACCTTAATCTTATTCTCAACTTTCTCTTAACTTCTAATTGTTATCTTTTCCCAGCTTGGATCTTCTATCACCGGCATTAGCGAGGCAAACACTCGACTGGAAAATGAATCGGCCAGATTGAAACGCGACAAAGATACCCTTAAGGGTAGACTTACGAGACGGGATTCTTCAATCAAAAACTTGGAAAAGGAGCGGGACAAATTGAAGACTGACCTAACCACTTCTCACAATCAACTTGACCAGACCCTAACGGATCTTAATGCCGCCAATTCCAATCTCGCCACTGCCACTACTGAACTTGATTCTGCCAGAGAAAATGTTGCAAACTGAGGAGTGAGAATGAAACTTTAAAGGAAACTCATGCCGCTGAAACTCAAACTCTCCAAGACGAGATTGCTAGGCTTAAAGAGGAACTAGCTGAGAAGACCGCGGAAGTTGCTGCTCTGAATGCCGATGTGGCTCAATTAACTGACGACATCGCTGACATTGGGAACCAAACTTCCCTTCAAGTTATGCGAGCCGCAGCGGCTGAAATCAACGACATTCCTGCTATCACGCTTGAAAAACTCGCCCACTGGGGTTCTGAGCCAATTTTTAGCGAGGTTTGTCGCCGCGGTCATTCCGTAGTTCCTTATACTCCTGAAGAACTCAAAGATCTTGCTGATGAAGATGCTTTGCTGGGAAAATCGCCATGGAGAGCTCCTCCTGTTCAAGTTCCAAATGCTATAGCTTTGTGGGATACTCTTCTTGAGCACAAGCATAAGCAGCTGGATGATGCCAAAGCTCTTGCTTTAGCGGCTTCAAGCTCCAGCCAAGTCATCCCGCCTACTGAACCCGATGTCTGATCTATCTCCTTCTTAACTTTTACTTTGAACAGCTTTTGTAACTTGCCTTGATGGCTAAACAATTTACTCTCTTTTCTTTTTGGGGCCTGCGTGCCTTTTGAACATTGTACATTTGCGGCCTTTGTGCTTGCCCCTTTACTTTTTGCTTTACTTATTTCTCCACTCATTGTTTTGATAGTTCATCAAAATCTCTTTTGCATGACAGGTATCATACACATATACTCCCATCGAAAAAGTGAAGTCGTCTTTAGGCGACTTTACTCATAACATATTTTGCGACTCATATTGTCGCTAACTCTAATCTTTTCTTGATCTTCTTTTGCTTTATACTTAGAATAATTTCCTTCTTTCTGCCTCATCTTTCCTTTTTTCTTTCAGCGAGAGAGTGGTATCTTTCATAGCGACTTATGCTCTTGCCCTTACTGCGAGATAAATCTTTTCTTCATTCATAGCTCCGAAACTTTCATTTTTATAGTCCATAGACTTTTACATCTTTCACCATCCATAGCTTGATTTATATCATAGTTTACAACTTACATTGACTCACATCGATTTATAGTCCGACGACTTACTTTGACTCGCATCGTTTTATAGTCCGACGACTTTCTTTGACTCGCATCGTTTTATAGTCCGACGACTTTCTTTGACTCGCATCGTTTTATAGTCCGACGACTTTCTTTGACTCGCATCGTTTTATAGTCCGACGACTTTCTTTGACTCGCATCGTTTTATAGTCCGACGACTTTCTTTGACTCGCATCGTTTTATAGTCCGACGACTTTCTTTGACTCGCATCGTTTTATAGTCCGACGACTTTCTTTGACTCGCATCGTTTTATAGTCCGACGACTTTCTTTGACTCGCATCGTTTTATAGTCCGACGACTTTCTTTGACTCGCATCGTTTTATAGTCCGACGACTTTCTTTGACTCGCATCGTTTTATAGTCCGACGACTTTCTTTGACTCGCATCGTTTTATAGTCCGACGACTTTCTTTGACTCGCATCGTTTTATAGTCCGACGACTTTCTTTGACTCGCATCGTTTTATAGTCCGACGACTTTCTTTTGACTCGCATCGTTTTATAGTCCGACGACTTTCTTTACTCGCGACGACTTACTTTGACTCGCATCGTTTTATAGTCCGACGACTTTCCACATTTATAGTCCGTCGACTTTCAACATTTATAGTCCGTCGACTTTCAACATTTATTCATTCCTTTCAATAATTCATCAAAAATTGTTTTGATAATTCATCAAAAACTCTTAACCTTCTTACCTTTAGCGAGATATCACCATACACATATACTCCCATCGAAAAAGTGAAGTTGTCTTTAGGCAACTTTACTCTTGAGCAATTTATTTACCATGTCATTGGCTACTGATCATACATAACTATAAAATTCATTCCATGTAAAGCACATATGAGGAATAAAATTTCATATTTTCATTGTATCATAAACGTATTCAACATAAGTTCCATGTATACATTTTCTATTAAAATCATGAAGCATATGACTTTCATTCATCATTGAAAAGTTCATAAATTCATAAAAATGATTATTAAAAAGACTTTTAATAGGAACAAGATAGGCAAATTACCCTTATCACTTCAATGGTAGTATTTCTTTAAGTGATCAACACTCCATGCATTCGGGACCTCTTTGCCGTCTTTTTCTTTCAAGTGATAAGTCCCCTCTCGCACAATTCTAGCAATTTGGAAGGGACCTTCCCATTTCGGATCTAGCTTGGCAAATCCCATGCTGTCATGCTTTTTTAACTTCACGGCTCCTCAACACCCAATCGCCAACATTAAATGACCTCTTCTTTACTCGCTTATCGTGTTGTGCCTTCATCCGCTGCTTGTAATTAATCATCCTCATTCTCGCTCTAAGCCTCTTTTCATCACTCAGATCTAGCTCAAAGCACCTTCTGTCGCTATTCATTATCTCGTCATAATAAGTTACTCTATGGGTAGGCAAACCCATCTCAGCAGGAGCCATTGCTTCTGAACCGTAAGTTAATGCGAAGGCTGTCTCGCCAGTTGACCCCTTTACTGTCGTTCTAACATACCATAAAGCTGTGGACAGCTCCTCCAACCAAGCCCCACCTCTCTTCTCTAAGTTTTTACGCAAAATCTCGAGAACTTGCTTGTTAGCGGCTTCCACTTGTCCGTTGCATTGCGGCCTATACACCGTGCATCGCCAATGTTTGATACTCAAATTCTCGCAAAATCCGTGAAACTTCTTTCTAAACTGCGGCCCATGATCGTAGATAATTGCCCGCGGCATTCCATGGCGACATAGGATTTCCTCCGTTACAAACCCGATGATCCGTCTTCGCAGTAGAAGTTAAAGCTCTTGCCTCACCCACTTGGTAAAATAATCAACGGCTACCACCACCATCTGCGCTCCTCCTTTGGCCTTGGGGAAAGGTCCTATAAGGTCTATTCCCCACATATCAAAAGGCCAAGCCGCTACAATTGGGGTCCGCTGCCGCCGCCGCCTAGGAATGTTAGCATGTCGCCGGCACCGGTCACATCTTCTTACATACTCCTCCGCATCCTTCTTCAATGACGGCCAATAATACCCATGAAACATGATTTTATTAGCCAACGTTCTTGCTCCTGGATGACCTCCACAAACGCCCTCATGCACCTCAAACAAAACGTTATCAACCTTCCCGGTTCCACGCATCTCATCAAAGGCCGCGAGAAAGACTTCCGTATAAGATCCCATCCCGTACAAGCAACCTTGGTGACATCTTCCTAACAATCTTCGCCTTATCTTCGTCTTGGGGCAGCTCCTCTTTCTCCAAATAGTCTTTCATTTCATTTACCCAATCTTTTTCACCAACTTCAATTTCCATTATCGTGGGCCCGTCAAAAGCCGGTTCTTCCACAAATTCAACTACCACTTTCTTAGGCAACTCCTCTATTTTATCGCAAGCGGCTTTGCTCAACATGTCGGCTCGCTCATTTTTCTCTCTCTATCAATCCGCACTAGCCTCCCAATAATCAAAGCTTTGCAAAATCTCGCCTTACCATTTCACAATACTTTGTCAAAATTGCACTCACTACTCCATATCTTCCTTTTACTTGATTAACAATTAACCGAGAGTCGAGTGGGCGACTATCTCGCTTTACTCCGATATCTCGGCATAACTCCAAACCCGCTACCAACGCCTCGTATTCCGCCCGGTTGTTTGTCATGTTAAACTTAAACCTCAAGGCCTTCTCATATGTGCAATCTTTTCCCCGGCGAGCTTAATGAAATCCCGGCTCCGCCTTTGTCCTTGGCCGAGGACCCATCAACAAACAATTCCCAACATCCCGCAGTCTTTCTTTCTCTTCTTCCGCTTCAGGGTCTTGCGACTTGGCCTTCCTCTTCCTTGCCTCTTGAGTCTCAATCTCCTCTCTTTCATATGTGAATGAAGTTTCGAGAATAAAGTCCGCCAAAGCTCGAGCCTTAATCGCCTTTCTCGCCTCATATTGAATATCAAATTCTGTTAATTCAATCGACCATTTAAGAAGCCTTCCAAACTGAATCAGCCGTTGTAAAATCTTTCTTAAGGGTGCATTGGTCAACACAAGAACAGTGTGAGATAGGAAATAGGCCCTCAACTTCCTTTGTCGCTATTACCAAAGCATAAGCCAATTTTTCGCATTAAAATATCTCGCCTCTACCTCACTCAATGCCTTTGAAACATAATACACGGGTTTTTGCATGCCACCATCCTCCTTTATTAATACCGCCGCCATCGCTAAATCTGATGCCGCTAAGTAGACATATAAATGGTCTCCTTCCTCGGGGCTACATAAGATGGGCGGCTTTCCCAAATACTCCTTTATCTTCGAAAAGCTTCTTCACACTTGTCATCCCAAGCAAACTTCGATCTCCTTTTCGCATTTCTTTGAAGAACGGCAAACATTTCTCAGTGACCGCGACACAAATCGTCCCAAAGCTATCACCCTACCATTTAACCTTTGAATCTCTTGAATGGTCTTGGGCGACTTCATATCAATTAACGCCTGGATCTTCTCAGATTTGCCTCTATCCCGCGGCGATTTACAAGAAATCCCAAAAACTTTCCCGCCGTTACTCCAAAGGTGCACTTACTTGGATTAAGCTTCATGGAATTCTTTCTCAAGTTCTCAAAAGTTTCAGATCCGTCAAATGATCCTCCCCTTGGTCTTGATCACCATATCGTCAATATAAGCTTCAACATTCCTCCCAATCTGCGATTTAAATATCTTGTTAACCATCCTTTGGTATGTCGCCCCAAAGATTCTTCAAACCAAAAGGCATCATTTTATAGCAAAATTTCCAAGGAGTCCCGAAAGCTGTTTTGGCTTTATCCTCCTCAAGCATCTTGATCCGGTGATACCCCGAGTAAGCATCAATAAAGCTAAACACCTTGTGTCCCGCAATAGAATCCACCAAATCTATCAATCTTTGGCAAAGGATAACAATCCTTGGGGCATGCCATATTCAAATCAGTAAAATCTATGCACATTCTCCACTTCTTGTTCGCCTTCAACACCATCATCGGGCAAGCTAGCCAGACGGGTAAGTGATCTCTTCAATGATTCCCGCCTTTAACAACTTCTCTACTTCCCCGATCACCGCTTTCTCCTTTTCCGCGGATAAGTATCTCACCTTCGCTTAAAAGGCTCTACATTTGGATCGGCATTTAGACAAAGTGTAAGGCGACATTTTCATCAACTCCGCACATATCCTCTCGGTCTCCGTGCAAATACATCAATGTTATCTCGCAAAAATTAATTAGCATATCCCGCTCTTCCTTCTTCAAATGTTGACCAATCTTGATTTTCTCTCGGGATATCCATCATTCACAATCACTTCTTCCAATTCTTCCGCCGCCCGAATATCGTGCTCATCCCGCATTTGCAGTGTGTCTACTTCAATTTCAAATCTCGCCTTTTTTCGATCGGGACATTTCTCTTCATCCCAATACCGCTACTCTCCCTTTTTCTCTCTCGTTCAGCGACATACTCCCGGGGTGTCCACCACGATTTCTTCATCGCACTCCTCACTCTCCGAATCCACTATCTCTTCAATGTAGGGCTCTTTCATCTTGACAAATTCGGTGGATCTAGACCAAGCCATCTCCGCTTGCATTACCATCAAAGCCATCAAATTCTTTTCTGACTTTTCCCGCATCATTTCTATCTCCACATCTCGCTCCTCACTTCTTTCCTTCATAACTTCATCCTCAGCCCTTTCCTCAATAATTATGATTGCCGACTTATTCTTCATACTTTCTGTCTCCTCCCAACTCTCACATCCCCCTAAGTCGGTAATCATATTTATTCTCGCATCCCGCATGCTCAAAGCAAGTAGAAAGTGAACTTGTGCTTGCTCGCCGCCGTTTGCATTTCAATCTTCTTTTGAATAACTTCCTTCACCTCACTTTTCAAACATGCTATCCCCTTGCCGTAGGAAACTTGACTCGCCGATGCGGGATAGATACCACCATTTCAAAGCTTTGCATAAAAGGAATGCCCACAATAGCATTATAAGGCGACACCAAATCAATAACCATAAACTCAACAAGATTTAGTTCTCACCTTCTCATCCTCTCCTATCTCTACCGCCAACGAAATCGTTCCTTTAACCCGCACAGCTGGTTAGTAAACCCTTCCAAGAATCCTTTATACGGCACCAAATTGGCCTCTGTATATCGCATCTTTTTAAAAGCATCATAATAGAGAATGTTTCGGCTTGCTCCCAATCTACTAAAACCCGATGCAAAATATCAAGTTTCCTGGGCGATTGTGATTACAATTGGTTGGCATCCATGGCTTGGCGTTAAAGCCAACTCTCGTCTTGAAAAACTAATCATCCTTTCTTCACCGGGCGGATAGGCGGGAATGTGACAAGTGTGAGATAGCGACATAATCTCGATTATTTAGGCAAGTAATGCTTGTAGGCTCGTGAATCACCAAAATTTCATTTCTATTTCCATTTCCTCCTTGATCCGCCCCATTTGGCTCCCGCCATACATACTCTTGCAACGCACCCTTTCAATTTGGTTTTGAATTACTCTTTTCAAATTATAACAATTGTCGCCTCATGACCCCGCTCCCGATGATAATTACAGAATTGATTCATGTTAACTCTCCCTGCATCATTCATTTCAAAAGGTGCCGGCAAATCAACACCGCAGAATTTCACTTGGTGTAGCAAATAACCTTGTAAACCTTATCATTCTTCTAACTCCACGGCCTCCATTTGGGCCTCCATTGCGACCTCCATTGCGACCTCCACCTCGCGCCGCCGGGATTCCCTCGACCTCCTTGCCGAGCGGCATTCCCTTCCTTCACATACTCAATCCGATCCTTAACACTTTTCTTTCCATTGTTTGAAGCTCCTTCATCAACATCTTCGCCACCACAAGACGCTTTGACCCTCTCATGCAACTCACTCAAAGTTGCGGGTAATCTCATTCTTAACTCCCTCCCGAATGATTCGGATAATGTACCCGACATATACATCATGATGACGTACTTGGGATCAATCTCAAGAATTTGATTGGCAATTAATGTAAATCTATTGGTGTAAGTAACAAGACCTTCTCCCGTCTTTTGCTTAATGCCAATCAACTCCCGCAAAGATTCACCGGTTGGGCTCCCATTGATCCAAATCTCGCCAAAAATTTCCTCTTAAAGTCTTGGTACCCCAATATAGAGTTAGCAAAGTCGCCGTACAAACCAATCCAAAGCCTGAAGCTCCAAGGTACTAGCAAAAGTCTTGCATAGCAAAGCATCATCCTTGGTCAGAATCGCCATTGTCACCTCAAATCCCGCTACGTGAGTCCTAGCGGTGGTGACTCCCGCATATTTAGATAGAGCAGGCAAACGAAAATCTGGAGCTGTCTCCGCCTCTTGAATATATCTAGCAAAAGGGGCTACAAAAGAGTCCTTTTCATTATCAACTGCACCACCCTTTTCCAATTCCGCTAACCTCCTTGCCATCTCGGCCATCTGCTTCTTGAAAACGTCCTCTTCACCAAAGCGACTAACTCCAATACCCTTCCCCTTTTCTATCACCTTGGGCTTCTCCATATCATTGAAACTTCTCAACTCTTTCTCGCCGTCCTCCGCCTCATTCGACGCAGTATCGCCTTCTTCTTCTTCACAATAGAGGGACGACACTTGGGAAGTGTGTGGCCAATGATAAACTTTGATCTTTCTTCCATTTTCCATGTACTCTCCCGCTTTTCTTTTTTGTGTTCCTTCAATTCGCTTTTGCGACCCATCAAATTCTCGCTTCTACTTCTTTTGGCTTCTCGTGCTCTACTTCCTTTTCTCGCTCCTCATTTACCACAATTACCTCCTTATTTGCTCCCTTGTCTCCCTCTATTGTCGCCTGTTAAAATCCCCGCGGGATTGGAGTAGGTTTCTTCTTCATCGCCCTCGGCCGCTTGTTGTTCTCAATCAATTGCATGATCGTAGCGTTATGAATCCTCAAACTTTCTTCCTCATTCTCTATTTCCTCCTCTCGGTGGTGGCGGCATCACATTCCTCTCTCTCTCTTCGCCAAGTATCTCGCTCCGCCTCCTCCGGATTACTTGCCGCGAGGAAGAAGTATCTCTCGCTCCACCCATACCGATATTCCCAAACCCCGAAATTGGAGTGACAATGCTCCTTCCCGCTACGCCTTTTGGCCCACTACCATATTCTTCTCTCGTGTTGACATTCTTTCCTCTTACGCAATCAAACTTATAAACTTCACCCACGAAAATCTGCAAATCTTATGAAGATTTGAAGATCCGCTCAAAAACCCGTAAACAATCAATAAAAAACCCAAAGCAATAACAACCCTTCTTCAACACCAAAACTCTCCAAAAATCTTCAACAAAGATTTCAATTACACCTTACCACCAAAAACACCCAAATCACGGCTATTCGAAACAAAAACAAACCCACAAAATCCGACTTCAAAACTCTACAACCAAACCCAGCATTAGAACAATTCTTAACGACCAACTTTGAATCACAACTCACACAAATACTTGAGAAAACAGGAATCTACTCCAACCCAATTAACAATATCACAATATTCAACTATTCCAACCCACAAATTTACAAAACATTAATCGACTCCAACAATAACAAGAACAACAAACTTCAGCTTACAAATTGCCAATAACGCCAATTCAACCAATAAACTCCACACCCCTTGAATCGTCCACAACCCACCTTCACGATCTCAGAACAGAGCTTCCCCAATCTCGAGTCACCGCCGATAACACTTCAATCCTTGAAGAGAAAACAGTCCCGGCAACGGAACCAGTTTGATGTTGCTAGGACCTTCCTCAACAAAGAATCTCACTTGGGTTGTAGTCCGACTTCGATATCTCCGGCTCCTTCTTCTCCAACTGGTCTGCACACAATCAAACGTCAACTAAGCCGGGGGCGGCTCCGGCGAAAGCCCCTCCGGCGTGAGGATAAGAATTGGCTTGTTAAAGGGGAAAATCAACAAAATTTGAGAGTGTTTGTGGTTGTGTGTGTATGAATCAACGTACCTTGTCAATGAAGCCTGCATATCTTATTTATACCCCTCATCCTCGTGCCTTGCACATGACATCCTCACATTTCATGCCTACTGCCACGTGTCGCTATATCATTGGTCCTTTCATAAAGTAAACCCTAATCACGTGATCATCAATCCCAATGCATAACCGTCTAATGGGTCCCACTTGGTAGATATTTATATGCCGCCTCTGGTGAATAACATTAACAAGAATCCTTCTCTCGCCGGATAGAGTCACTTCTTGTCCTATCTCGCCTCATCATTATGTCTCGCCTTATCCGACTATGTCGCCTTTAACATCATGTCTCGCCATTATTCTTTATCGCCGGCTCTCCTCATAATATGTCGCTGTTTGACGTCTTGGTCTTCTCCCCTTCTGAATGATATTAGTGGGATACTCCTGTCTCGTCTTCCTTCCTTGGGCCGCCTATATCCTTTTCTTCTTCTTGGGTCGCACTCTAACTTGAGCCCATTTTGCCGCTTTCTTGTTAATAAACTTGGGCCAAGCCCAATCTTTATATTTGGTCAGCATCAATAAGGAAAGGAAAAGAGGGACACAATGTAGGTATTGTTAGAGGAGAGTATAATGGTGGGTGAGAGGGGAAGGGTCGGCTATTAATAGAAGAAGAGGGATGGGAGAAGGTGGCATGATGGTGGTGATCCGGAAGGAGGGTAGGTGGTGGCGGGCGTCTCAATATGTCATTAGGTTTTGGCTTTATGTTTTTAGTTATTTCGTTAAATTTCTAACTAGTATGTTAAATTTTTAATGGCAATCCGTAGGTGACAAAGTAGAATGAGTTCAAACTCTATCCGTAGTGGTTGGGTATTTGTTTCTTCTCTTTTGTCACATGTGCAAGTTCGTCAATGCAATGCATCACTAAACTCCAAATGGCTGTAAGGTAGCTTTATTACAAAAATATTAACTAATCACGGTGCACATAATTTATCTGCCAATATGCATTAGAAATTATAAATCTTTATTTAATCAACATATAATAGTTCAAATTTTAGCTTATTTCCTCTGTTCTGCTCCTAAATGAGTATTATTTTTTTTAATCTTTTTGTTTCTGTTTTGGTCAATTTCTTGTATGCTTTGAAACTGAATTTTAGTGGAATGATTTTGGGCACCAATGGAATATAAGAATGAGAAATTTCAAGATGTGACGCCAAGATGTAACGAGGAAATCCCTTGATCAATTGATCTCCGGCACAAAATCTCGGGAGGTTTTAGGAAACCTACCTAAAACCAAAAGTGTTTATAATTTTCTTGAGTGAGAACAAAGTGGAAGTATTAAGAGAGTTACAAAATTGTCATCCATGGCGCTTACTTCTAGCTCTCTTTAAATACCCCGAAGAAAGATGAAGATTTACAAAGTAACGGCTAATCCTAAAAATCCGTCGTAGGTTGCTAAAAAGTAGGAGCCGTTGCCATGACTTGATCTACCGTTAGAAACGTGTTTGAAATAGGCTTGACTTGGTCGTTGGTCTTTGTGTGATATTTATCTCCTGAAAAATAGGAACAAATGTACCTGCATCTTTCAAGTTGTCAATATAAGATGATGAAGGGTCAAGATGCTGAAGAATCATACTAGCCAAGATGTCAGTGTAGTCTTGAGTAAAAATTATACCCCAAACAATTGCCCCCAAATTTTTGAATCTTTTAGGTGGAGCAAAAGAGTCAGAAATTTCAAAAAATGCCTTTAACTGTCAAACACTTAATTGACGTGACCTCTGAGTAGACGGTTTAGCGTAGTAGTAGGCCAAGAAGAGAAGGGAAGGATCTCTAACTTTTTACTGACAAACAATCTTTAGTTTTAAGCATTTAAAGTTTCATTGAGGGTGTGTCCTCAAAAACAATTTATCACTTTGGTTTGTAATATTTGGTATGCCTTTATCGGCATATTAATCTGGATTTTGGTTTTGTCATGTTGGTAACAACTTGTTTACGACTTGGTTTTTTGAACATATTTAACCTTTGTGTTTTCAACAAGATATAACTTTTATTGTATGAAACACTTGTAAGTGTTAAGCCTTTATACTTGTGAGTAACATGTAGATGTTAAAATCAAAATAACTTTTGTTCACATTGTGTGAAATACGTGCGCCCAGGCGAGGTTTTGAGTAACATGTAGATGTTACAACCAAAAGAACTTTTGTTCGCATTGAGTCCAAGTTGCTTCTTGATTGTCATCCCTTGATGTCATCGCTGGATCATCAATCTGCTTACAATCTTCAGGCTGCTCAATAGCTAGATATTTCACATAAATAATAGGGATTGTATTGTTCAACATTGCTTTGCATGATGATCCTAGATTGGCCAATGCATCTGCTTCTGTATTTTCCTCCCTTGGTATTTGATCAAAGGTGAAAGTGATGAAGCGGCTTGCAAGAATCTTCACGTGATGGAGATATGATGTCATCTTGAGGTTTTTGGCTGCATAAGAGCCATTGAAATGGTTAACCAGTAATAGGGAATCACTATAAACATTAATATGTTTAACATTTAAATCTAAAGCAGTTGATAAACCCATAATAAGGGCCTCATATTCGGCCTCATTGTTTGTTGCATGAAATTCACACGTCACAACTTGAGGAAAGATATCACCTTGTGGGGATCTTAATACTATGCCCAGACCTGTTCCTCTCATATTGAAGCACCGTCAGTGTACAAGGTCCAATATGTTGGATGTATGTCACCTTCAAGTTGTTGCACCTCCAGCTCCACTCCAGGTCGTAAGCTGGGGCTAAAGTCTGCTACGAAATCAACTAAGGATTGTGACTTGATGGCGGTTCTAGGCTCGTACTGGATGTCATATGTACTAAGTTGTATGGACCACTTTGCCATCCGACCTGATAATTCTGGTTTCCTCATAACATTTCTTATGGGAAAGTTAGTTTTGACAGATATATGATGTGTTTCAAAATAATGACATAACTTAATAGAAGCAGTAATTAAGGCAAGGACAAGTTTTTCAAGATGTGTGTACCTGGTTTCAGCATCTAGGAGGGACTTACTTATATAATAGACAGGATGTTGTTCACCTTGTAATTCTCTTACCAGAACGGCACTAACGGCATTTTCTGAGACTGCAAGATATACAAGGAGTGGTTCACCTTGCTCCGGCTTAGATAATAATGGTGGTACTGAAAGGTACTCCTTGAGTTGGATGAATGCTTGTTCATGCTCCTCGAACCATTGAAACTTCTTGTTCTTCCTCAAGACGTCATAGAACAACCTGCATCTGTCAGATGACTTGGATATGAACCTGTTAAGGGCTGCTACTCGACTGGTCAACCTCTGCACATCTTTGATTGCCTTTGGGGACTCCAGGTTGAGAATTGCTTTAATCTGCTCCGGGCTAACTTCAATACCCTTCTTCGTTACCATGTAGCCTAAGAACTTCCCAGCTCGAACTCCAAAGTTACATTTTGATGGATTTAACTTCATGTTGAAAGCTTCCAAGATGTCAAAAGCTTCTGCAAGGTGCTGTACGTGATCTTCAATATGCTTCGATTTGACCACCATGTCATCAATATAAACTTCCATAGTTTTACCCAGCTTCTCTTTGAACATCTTGTTGACTAGCCATTGATAAGTTGCTCCGGCATTCTTCAAACCAAATGGCATTGCTATGTAGCAATATATTCCTTCCGGAGTCATAAAGGCTGTATCTTCTTGATCTGAAGGTTCCATCTGAATTTGCTGAAATCTTGAAGACGCGTCCATGAAGGTCAAGATGTCATGTCCGGCTGTGGAATCGACTAAGGAGTCAATATGTGGCAAGGGGAAAGGATCTTTAAGGCACGCCTTGTTCAAATCTGTGAAGTCAACACATACATGCCACTTGTCGTTCTTCTTCCCCACCATCACTACATTAGCTAACCATCTTGGATAATTGACTTCTCTAATCATCTTGGACTTTAGCAATCTTTCTACGTCTTCTTTGATAATTTGATTGCGTTTATGAGAAAATTTTCTTCTTTTCTGGTGGACAGGATTAATAGTGGGGTCAATATTCAACCTGTTAGTTATTACATCTTTGTTTATCCCCGTCATATCCTCTTGTTTCCAAGCAAAACACCCGAATCTGCTTTTCAAAAATTCTATTAATTCTTCATCCACTTCTTGAGGAATGTCTGTTCCAACTAACACCTTCTTTTCTGGATCAGAGATGTCAACAGGTACATCTTTAACTTTATGCCCCACAGCTTCTAGAACATCTCTGACCTTTTTCTTTAATTGCTATGCTTGATGGGGGTTAGTAGATCTGCTGGTCTCCTTTAAGTTTGACAACTCCCCAAGGTGTGGGCAGCTTAACACATTGGTGATATGTAGAGGGGATAACTCTCATATTGTGCATCCAAGGTCTGCCTAGAATAACATTGTAAGAAGATGGGTAGTCTATAACACAGAACCTCTCCATAGAGTTGACAACTTCAACATATATGGGCAACTTGATTTCCCCAACTGTCTGCTTGGTTTCCCCACTAAATCCAACCAATACATAAGAATTCTTTACAATTTCTGAGTCTGGAAGGCCCATTTCTTTCAACGTGCTCAATATGATCAGGTTAACAGAATTTCCGTTATCTATGAGAATTATTTTCACCTTGAAGTTTGCAATCTGAAGGGTTACGACGAGTCCATCATGATGGGGATCTTGAATATCTGCCTTATCATCCTCACCCAAAATTATCTGCAGATCTTCACATCATGCAGAGGACCTGGACGAAATATTGAACCTATCCTCCTTTGAGTCTTTGGCGTGACGCTTTGCTGCTGAATAGGTTGTGCCACGAATATCCGAAACTCCAGAGATGACGTTGATGGTCTTTATTGTAGCTAGGGGTGACAGAGGTGTTTCTGGAATAGAATCCCTAGCTTCAGCACGCCCCTTCCTCCTGCCTAACATCTCCTTAAGGTGTCCTTTAGATAACAGGTGACTGATTTCCTTGTGAAGGGCTATGCAATTGTCAGTAGTATGGCCAAAGTCTTCATGGTACGCACACCATTTAGACTTGTCCTTCCAAGCTGTTGGCTTTTCATTCTTTTTGGGCCATCTAGCTTTTTCACCCAAGTTATCCATTACACATAATAGTCTTGCAATATTGACAGAAAAACAATAGTCATCGATTTTTGGAAATTCAGAATCATCATCATCTATAGCATCTTCAACAGAATTAATTTTATGATTCTTGGATTTAGTGTAGGGTTTTCCCCTATTATTCTTATGATAGGAAGATTCTGTCTTCCTAGCAGTGCTTTCATAGGCAGGGAGCTCCGTGGTATTCTTTTCTCTGATTAGCTTATTGTTTTGGACCAATTTCAAAAAGTAAATTTATCTAATCAAGGATGTTTGGGCACAAATAGAATATAATTCTCAAAGCAAGATGAACGCAAGGATGTAACGAGGAAACCCTTTGAACAATCGTTCGAGGGAAAAACCTCGGGAGGCTTTTGGAAAGCCTACCTAAACCAAAGAAATATTATTGAGTATTAGAGTTTTTGAGTACAAGTGCAGAGTGAGAGTAAGCAAAATTGTGTAACGTGTATACAGGTGCGCTCTAGGAATAATATATAGGCGTGAATGTAACTGAAAAAACAACATCTTGAATGTCATGCTGAAATTTTGCCTAGAATCTCGCTATTTGTTGATGGAGATCAGCCGTTATCCCTTGGTTGAAGGATGGGACCGTTGTGTTGTTGCTTGACCAAGTCCATGCAGTCATTTAAATGAGCTATTTTTATTTATATTTTTGTTCCTGAAAAATAGGAAAATACAATAAACAATTTCAAGGTGTTAGTCCAAGATGTAAGTTAAGACGTTACCTCAAGATGGATGTCCAAGACGTAGAACATGTTAAGTGGATTTTTTAGGGTGAAACAATTGCCCCCAAAATATTGAGGCTTTTCCATGCTGAAATACGGAAAGTCTTAATATTTTGACAAGTGTCGCCTCGGTTTTGAAAGGAAGCTAATGAGGTGGTTGGCCCGCACAGTACTCGAGGATTTAGGGCTCATTATGGGCTTTGTAGCGGTCTTGTCATATTAATTTGAATTTTCGAAGGAAAATCATATTTCTTCAAAAATTGCCTTCACTTCACCGGCGCTATTATCTCCGTCTTTTCTCCGGTGAGTATTCTTTCTCTTGTTTCTCCGTTTACTTTCTATTCGTCACTTATGGGTAAAGGGAAGGAGATTATCGATGTTGATGCCACCCCTCCCAAGGGTTTTAAATACTTAGGGTTTATAAAGAAGAAGGATGATGAACGGTGCAACTTTAGCGCATCCCACGTTGATGCGTTGAAGAGAAACTATGCATTTTCCCCAAATGCGGAGTTTCTTGTGCCTGGCGAAGCATGTAGTGTCGATTGTTTTTCCGTTGATTGGGTAGGTTTTTACGAATATCCCTTTACAATAGGCATGAAATTCCCCTTTTCCCCTACGATTACCCATTTTTTCGAGGTCACGAAATTGTCGTACTGTCAGCTGATGCCCATTTGTTGGCGTACTTTGCACACTTTAAATAGGATTTCAACTGAACAGGGGCTGGTTGCTGGTTTAGAAGAGTTAGCATTTACCTATGATATTAGGGCTTTTGGGAATGGTAGATTCAACTTTAGGATTAGGCCAGGTAGGGATCCTTTGGTTCTAGGTCTAGATGCTGCTGATAGAGGGTGGAAACACAAGTACTTTTATGTGAAGAAAGCTAGTTTGGAGGGAGGAGGCAAGGAGGTGATATCTGCTTGGATCCGCCAAGGTAGATGTTGATTTATCGCTTGGCTTATCTCTTCACGTCTTGCTTGATTTACCATTTTGACAAGTTTTTGCTTCCCTTGTTGCGTAGTTGCATCATTGGAGGAATTATTCCTGCCTATTGAGGAAACTGATGCCAATGTTGAGTTGATTTTGAATCTATCTCCTGAATCCTTACGAAAGTATAAGCCCAGCCCTGTTGAGTTTGTTGGTGAAGACTCTAGGGAGGAAGAAAGAATTTCCATCAGTGCTAGTCCAGCCAAGATGTCGTCCGGTAAGGCCTTTCTTCATAAACATGGTTCTTGATTTTAGTATCCATGTGACTCTTTTTATTTTGATGAAACAGTGACCCATTCAAAGGCGGGCTTTGATGTAACTGATATCATGTCCAACTTGAGAGCCAAAGTTGGAGTGAAGCTGGAGGGAGGTAAACCTCCTCTCCCAAAGGGAGACAGCTTAACCAGGGCTGGCAAGAAAAGGAAGGTTGATGACATGGTGATCACGGTGGAAGAGGAGAGTTTGAAGGCCAACATGGAGAGTGTTGAGAAGGTAAAAAAATCCTCTTTTTGGTTTGCATGGAATCTTTTAGATGTTTATTTTGCTTGATCTGTTTTATAGGTGTCGAAGTTCATGGGATCTTTGGTGTAGGAGATAGAAGTGAAGGAGGATCATATCAGGATCTTAACTCAGAGGGTGAAGATGGGAGATGAGAAGGCTGCTCAGGCAAAAGCAAGAACTGAGCAGGTGGAGAAGGAGTTGATGGACCTTACTACAAGGATGTTGAAGGTGGAAGAGGAGCATATAAAGGAGCTGGCGGAAGCAAAAGAACAATTCATGGCGGATGCTACCAAGGCTGTGATGGAAAGCAGAATTAATATGATTAAAGAATTCGAGGCCGGAAAACATGATGCTTGGAATATTGAGGATGAGGTAGCCATGCTGGATGCTTTTTTGTGTGAAGAGGTAGATGTTGGTGAAGTGGACTCAAATGAAGTCAAGGTGCCAGGACGAGATGAAGTAGGAAGGGAAGAAGAGAAGGACGAAGCGGGAACGTCCGCCAAAGGGAATGATGGTAAGGAAGGTAGTGTACCTGTTGCATGAAAACAATTTAATTTTTACGCTTTAAAACAAGGTTTATGTTTTATTTGGTCGTGCCTATGTTGCCACATTAAATTGGGTTTCTGAATGGGGGGTTGGCCCCACGAACAACTTTTACATTTGAAATTTTTGTAAGTGGCTCATAAGAGTCCAGACATTTTAGCTTTTGATGGTGTTGGGTTGGTCCAACATCTTTGGTCTTTTGGTTAATTTTAACTGCAATGATGCTTTGGATGCTTTATACCTTTGAGTATTTTTTTGTTTGGGTACGAAAGAAAACATGTATAAGTGTTGTAACCAATTTGTAAAGATAACATGCAACGATGTTATAACCAAGTTGTAAAGATAACATGCAATGATGTTATAACCAAGTTGTAGGCAACATGTAGAAATGTCACTTTTCGGAGACCTTAGGTAACATGTTAATGTTACAATCCTTAGTTCACATCTTGAATTTTAAAATAACAAATGCGATTCCCTTGACAAGGTGAATTATATTTGCTATTCTAAATCGAGTGTGAAAGACGTGCGCCCATGTGTAAGTACCCCAATCTGGATCACTCCCTTTCAAACACACGGGAAACACCGCAGACTCATCCACGCAGTCTCGGAGACCTCTCTCACTCAAAACCCTCTCAAAACCCTCTCAAACCCCCAACCAAACCAGGGGAGGAGCCTTTCTGGGATAAAAAGGGACAAAAGGACCTTTTGGGAATTTTCAGAAATCGTAAAAGCAATTAAGGTCCGTACGGACCTCTTTGTTTCAATGATTACTAAATCCCCTTAAAGTCCACAATATTCCCTCAAATCCCGGGAGAAATGATGACTTCCATGCAGAGTTGGTCCGTACGGACCTCTTTGCATGCAAGATGGTCCGTACGGACCTTATTGCTCAGGGAACATCATCATTCCAGAATATTCTCCATCATTGCAGATTCCCTCAAATCGAGGAAATCCAAAATTCTGGATAACCAAGAAGGTCCGTACGGACCTCTTTGCTCCGAAATTTTTACTATAAATAGAGGGCTTCCCCTCCTCATTTTCAGACACCTCCCACTTCTCTCTTCCTCCCTAAGCCTTCTGGCTCCCCTTCTAAGACCTTTCGAGGCATTCCCGGCCCCTTCGGATCCTTCCGAGGCCTTCCGAGCCCCCTCGAGGTGCTCCGAAGCCTCTCCGAGCGCTCCCGAGACGCTCCCGCGCTGCCCCGAGGCACTCTCGAGGTACTCTGAGGCCCCTCGTGGTACTCCGAGGCCTTGCCTGGTCTTTCCCACGGTGTCCCGGCTCTTTCCGAGTCAAACCGGCGATCCCAAACCTTGCCGAACCTCTGCCCGAATCCAACCAACGATTCCAACGCACGCCGAACCTCTGCCCGAATCCAACCAACGATTCCAACGCACGCCGAACCTCTGCCCGACTGATCCCGACGATCCCCACGCACGCCGAACCTCTGCCCAAACGCAGCCTACGGTTTCAACTCACGCCGAAACTCTGTCCGCGGACAACCGGCATCCCTGAAGCAATCCGGAACGCTACTCCGACCTCAAACACTATTCCCCTGCGGAAGACAGACACGAACCAACATTGGTAAGGCTTCCTTCCTATTCTATTTCAATACATTTCAATACAATGTAGACATCCGATACAGCATGCATTTTTAAAAGCACACACACACACACAACTTTTTAAAGGATATTAGGGGTATCCGAAAGACTCGTTTTTACGAGGCGACTCGGGTGAGCTCTAATATTCTAATATTCTCTTCCCGAGGAGTCATCTGACCTCCGAACTCAAAATCTCATCACACAAAAACAGTTTAAAATTTATCTTTAAACTGATGCCCTTTTTCAATGTTTTGGGCTTAATAAAAACGGCGTGGCGACTCTACAAAATGCGAAAACAAACGGCGAGACACCTCCAACGCGAAAGATGCCAGATGCCGGGGCCGCGAGGCCTTCTCGGATCCGGGTAATTTCAGTTGGCGACTCTGCTGGGGACACTTTGTTTTAAAAAAACTTTTAAACAAAACAAAAGATTTTTAAAACGATGATGAGGGTCAAACTTTCATTTTACCCCTTCCTTTAAAAAGTTGTGTGTGTGTGCACGTGCTTCGTTTTTATTTTACAAAAAAAAAATAAAAATACAAAAAAAAATGCATCAATATACATCTGTGCATACATTTAAAATTCTTCAAAAATTTCTATTTTACTCAGAAAAAGAATTTTAGAGACCGCACACTACGCGCACTGCTGCCTCGGTTACACCGCACACTACGCGCACTGCTGCCTCGGATACACTGCACACTACAACCCTTAACCCGGAGTGGTCTCAGTTGCAGTCCGTTTGGTCTTCCTAGGCCTCTTGGGCGCGCACGGGATCATTCCAAACATCCCATCCTAGCCAAGCGTCAACCCTGCACGTTTGAGTCTTGAGTCACACTCTGTCCAGACTCGGTTGGTTTTTACCTAGTCCGTGTCATACAGCCTGGATACATATACCATGCCGGCCATTTTCTGAGTCAAGGCTCGGAACTCAAGATCCCTTGCGCAAGCAAAGCGATGAAAGGTCATGCTAAAATCTTGACCTGATCTTGATTTCCGAAGCTACACCCAGACGATGTTCCGTCCCGGATATACATCCATGCTCGCATGACACCATGTCATCACGCCTTTGATACGTCAGCCATGACGATATGACCCAGCCAACGCCTAACGTCACAGATCCCTTGCGCAAGCAAGGTAAAGAGAGGTCATGCCGAACTCTTGACCTGATCTTGACTCAGTGGCCGGCTCGGTTCACTATTCACATGGCTAACGCATCAAAACGAACATGACAGGCTCGGTCCTTAGGTTCGATTTTTCTTTTAGGCCGGTGGAAACCGCTTGCACTATAGGACCCTCGCCTGGGGCTGTCCACCCTGGGATGTCGAAATACAGGTGCAAAACGAGGGGCTTATAGCCGCACAGATGGTCTCCACTGACCCAGGATCTAGCATAGTTGCGAAAAAGAAGAGCAATCTTTTCCAACCTACCTAGGATTCTGAGAAAACATGTTTTAAGTAAATTAAAACAACAAAAAAAAAATCAAAAATAAAAGAAACGGAAACCGCATGCCACGTGAGCTTTCCCCTTTTATCCCGTTAGGCCATTCCCGTGTCTAAACCTTGCCCGTCACCCCCTCCAGCTAACAGAGAGTGGTCGAGAGTACCCGGGAACCCGTCTCCCAGTGTCAAAACAGCAAGGTCCTACCTCCTTCCCAGCTTTGTCACCAGGACAGTCCGTCAATTCCCCATGGCCAAGTCAGTGGATAACAAGGATGAGAACGGGACCTTACCCCCAAGAAATTTCCCAACACTGGAAGAAGTTTGGCAGGTCCTCATGGCTATTGAGAAACGTCAAGGTGAGCAACAAGCCTGGATCGAAGGTGCCATGCACCACTTCGGAACCTTAGCCACCCAACTACCTGGGGCTTCCCAAGCCATGACTGCTCCTACAGCCTCTAACATCTCTCATTGTCTCCCAGAAGTCAACCTGTTACCCTCGTACGAGCCATGCAGTTATGACGTAAGGCCACAAGACCTTCCAGAGGAAAGCTTGCCCATCCAGCCTCCTGAGGTCCCGGTACCACCGCCGAACAACGAACACATCTGGTGGGACGTCTGCGATTGCAGTGCTTGTCTGGAAATGGAATTCCAGGATGCAATGAACGAGGGCCGTCCTCGACGAAAGAAGAAGCTATCTTCTCAACAAAAACTGAAAAAGAGGTATGAATCTGGTGATCCCACAGTCGGAACCCTTGGAGAACCCTCAGGAAAGTTTGACTACTATGTCATCTACTCCAGCAAATCTCCCCAGCCTAGTTCTGCACAGGGCCACGGCAATGTTTGCTCCATGATCAGCTGGGACGAGCTTCGCACCGCCACCGAAGGCCCGAAGGTCCAGATAATCCAACCCCTGTCTTGGGAAGATCTCAAAGCCACTATTGATGCTTCAGTAAAAGCCATGACAGTGAACGAATTGAAATGCGCAGTCTGGCCTTACGCCAATCAGGCTCCTCCCACTCCAGAAACGGGAGAGACAAGCAAAGCCATAAGTCCAGAGGTGAATGTTCTGACACGTTCCGGTCAAATCCCAGTGAATCCTCCACGGACAGACAAAAGGCCAGCCATACCTGAGCCACGAACTGAAAAGGGACCCTACGCCAAAGAAGCTGAAACCTTGGACCCAAAGGTTGAAGATCCTGTCTTGACACAGCTCAAGCGCACTCAGGCTAACATCTCACTCTGGTCCTTACTCACTTCATCTTACCCGCACAAGCTCAAGTTGGAAGAAAGCCTGGCCCAGACCATGGTTCCCATCACAGTGACACCTGATGAAGCAGTTCAGATGATTGGCAACGTCAATTACAACAATATCATCACCTTCACAGAGCTCGATCTTCCAAAATTTGGGGCTGACCACAACGAGCCTCTCTACATAACAGTTCAACTGGACGAGCGCCGTCTCCCTCGGGTGTTGGTAGATGGGGGATCATCCATGAACGTCCTTCCAGCCAAAATGATGGATTTGCTAGGGATCAAAGCAACCGATCTAAAACCCTCGACTCAGTGCAATCAAGGCATACGACTCAACATCCCGCCCAGGCTTGGGAATAGCCACCTTGAACCTTTGGTTTGGAAAACAAATGGTCCCAACGGATTTCCAAGTCATCGACATCCCGATCACATTCATCTGCCATTTTGGGACGCCCTGGCTACATCGATCAATGGGGTGGCATCCACTCTCCATCGTTGCGTAAAGTTCGTCCAAGGAACAGATCTGACCATCATCTACGGCGACAAAGCATAGTCACCGAAAGGACCGATACCAACGGCGTCCCGGTCTTAGAAATCAAACCCGACGATGATGGCATGATGCTAACAGGTTCACCATCGAAAGCCCAAAGGCCCAAGTGTGCCACATAGACTCGCCTTTGATTTGGGACAAGATCCCTCCCCCGATGAAAATGATGAAGCACATGAACTACATCCCGGCTCGGCTTGGGAAAACGCCATCGTGGCACTCAACAGATCATCAATATCAAAGAATGTAATACCCGCACGGCCCGGGATACTCTCCTACTCCCGAACACATTGCGGAGGACAAGCGAGCCGCACGAAAACGCTCCACGTATAACAAAAGAGGCTTGCACGCAATCTCCGATCTTCGTCCCCATAGCCTTCGACATGACCAAGTACTTCACAAGGAAGGCCGGCAACTTGGAAGAAGATCCGTAAAAGGGAACAGAGCCGATCGCCGCCAAACAAAGCCGGCCGACAACCATGGACAAGCTCCAGCAGAACCCGGGCAAGATTCAGAGGCCTCAAGCCAAATCCCGTCCGAAGAGCATTCCTCGACACACCGCCCCCGCCGGATCCACAACCACCACTATTCACAATGAATTTTGGTTCGGAAAACTCCTCTTTGGCGGAAGAATTCGAAAAACTCTCTCGTCAACACTCCCGCCTTCAACAAGCGGGACGAGTCCGCATTCGAGCTAGTAATGCCCAAGACAAAAGCAAGAGACTCCGCAGACGATGCTTGGGACGAACCACCGCTCCACCTCGCTTCTTCAAAGAAGAAATCGAGATGCCGATCTAATCGATTTTGTTTCGATAACTCGTGATAGCAATGATCGGGAACGGTGACATAAAGCCTTTCAAGCCCCATCTCCTATCAAGCTCATTGCCACTCAATAACCGGGCCACATTCTCCGACCTACCGCCAAAGAAAAAGGACATGATCGAACAACTTGGTCTCGACCCTCGAGTCCTAGAGTCTAGTGTCAAAACTCATCCCGAGTCCATTAGCTTTGAATTTGAGTCTCTCGAGTCATCCGATGGCCTCACGCCGTAAGATTACGAACTCATTGCCAATAATGTATTCCCGTATGCTCTTAATGAATGCTTCGATCTTTCCGAGTATCCTCTCATTGCATCTTTAACAACCGATAAATTAACTAACACACAAACAAGCTAATAACGATTCACTTGATAAAGAAGCGTACACATTAAACGAACAATACATTAAGCACATCTTTAAGCATGTTGTCAAACGAGAGAAAACCGGGCCCAAGCCGCGAGGAGGTTTTAACCAAAGTGAATTTGGGAACCGCCGAAGAGCCAAAAGAGACGCAAATCGGAAGTTTCTTCACCGGCACAGAGCAAGACGCATTGACCGCACCGCTCAAAGAGTTCGTGGACGTGTTCGCTTGGTCTTACCGAGACATGCCCGGATTAGATCCTAACATTGTAGAGCACCGATCCCTCAATCCCGAGGCTAAGCCCATCAAGCAAAAGCTACGCCGAATCAAGCCGTAATGGTCTTTACAAGTCAAAGAGGAGATCGAAAAATGCTCCGTCGGCTTCATCAGTGGTGATCGAGTACCCCACATGGCTCTCCAATATCGTCACGGCCACCAAGGCCAATGGAAAAGTACGCCGTTGCGTGGACTTCCGAGATCTCAACAAAGCAAGTCCCAAGGACGATTTTCCACTACCCAACATCGACATGTTGGTAGACACTACAACCAATTTCAAGTCAAGTCCTTCGTGGACGGTTTTGCCGGCTACAATCAGATCAAGATGGCCGAAGAAGACCAAGAAAAGACAGTTTTCACAACCCCTGGGAACCTATCGCTACACGCAATGCCGTTCGGACTAAAGAACGCCGGGCTACCTACCAACGGCAAAGAACCGCCCTCTTCCACGATATGATCCACAAAGAGATCGAAGTGTACGCCGATGACATGATCGTTCACTCAAAGGGATCGACGGACAACACCTCACTGCACCCGAGAAAATTCTTCAATCGCCTCCGAAAACACTCAATGAGGCTTAACCCCGCCAAATGCACATTTGGGGTTAGCCGAGGCAAGGTTTTGGGATACATGGTCACCGAGAGAGGCATCGAGGTGGATCCTCAAAAGATCAAAGCTATCATCGAAATGAGACCACCGCAAACTCGACATGCAGGTGAAAAGCTTCATGGGCCGCCCGCAATATATCGCCCGCTTCACAACCAATTGACCTCTATGTGCGAGCCAATCTTCAAGCCGATGAAGAAGAACGCCGACATCGAATGGAACTCGTAATGCCAAGATGCCTTTGAAAAATAAAGCATACCTTGTGAGTCCTCCGATTCTCTCGTCCTCCCCACGAGGAAAAGCCACCTGCTGCTATACCTAACCGTGACCGACACCGCAGCTTGGAGCCATGCTCGTCAAGAAAAGAAGGAGTCACGGGTCGAAAACGCCATCTACTTCGTCGCCGAAAGTTTCAAGGCAAATAACTCAATTACTCACTCGAGAAAACTCCGCGCAGCCTGTATGGGTTGTCGGGAAACTACGCACTACATGCAACCGCACACAAGCACACTTGGTTTCCAAAATGGACCTACACAAGTACCTCTTCGACAAACCATCTCTCACAATGAGGCTCGCCAAATGGTCTTTCTTCCTAGCGGAATTTGACATCAAGTACGTAAACCAAAAGTCAATCAAGTGGACGGGCCATGGCCGAACAACCGGCCGATTTCCCAACCGACGAGGCTCGAGGCCCCGAACCACAATTTCCAGACGAGGGAATCTTTCGCAATCGAAGGCGAAAACCGATGGCAACCGTTCTTCGACTGAGCGGCCAACCAAAAGGGAAACGGCATCGGTATGCTCTTGGTGGATCCCAAGGACGAGCACACCCCAATTGCTATAAAGCTCAATTTCGAGGTAACCAACAATGCCGCCGAATATGAAGCTCGCGCCGCCGGACTACAAGCCGCACTCGAGAGGAATGTCCAGTAAACTCGAAGTTTATGGGGACTCAAACCTTGATCATCAACCAAGTCTCCAACAAGTGGAAAACCATAGACCCGGCTTGCAAAAATACCATGCCCGCATAGAGGACCTCATCACACACCGAAGAGGTCACCTTCCATTACTTGCCAAGAGACCGAAACAGTTTGCAGATGCCTTAGCCACCTTGGCTTCCCTTGTGGAAATCCCCGAAGGAAAAGCAATCAAACCCTTCAAAGCTCTGGACGAAAGGAAATTCCCGCCACCGTCGTGAGATCGAACCGTAACCTAAGCCCGTCAACGAGCCATGGTATAACCAGATCTTCCAATACCTCAAGAACGGGGAAACCACCTTCATGAACAAGGAAGACCCACACACGTAAGGGGTCAAAACCAAGAGCATCATGGCCCTAAAACGCCTTGCCTCTCACTTCGTCATCCTCGGGGACATGCTATACAAGAAACGCTACCACGGGCCACTCCTACGCCGCGTCGCCCAAGAAGAAGCAAGCAAGTTCATGAACGAAGTCCACAATGGGGCTTGCGGTCCCCACATGAACGCCGCAGCCCCGATGCAAATCATTCTCGTGGATGGGCTACTACCGGATCTCCATGGAGGCATTGCATCCACTTTGTCCGAAGCCGCGACAAGTGCCAACGGTTCTCCAACCTCAATCATCTACCACCCCACGATCTCTACCGCATGACTACACCTTGGCCCTTTCGCCACTGGGAATTGACGTCATCGGGAAAATCGCTCCGCCAGCAAAGAATCGGCCACGAGTTCATCTTAGTAGCCATCGACTACTTCACCAAATGGGTCGAAGCCAAGTCCTACAAGGTACTCACCTCCAAGAAGGTCGCGCATTTCCTCAAGGAAAACATCATATGCCGATACGGCATCCCAAATGAGGTCATATCGACAACGGCTCACACTTCGAAGGGGAATTCGGCTGCATCGCCGGCTGAATTCAAGATCACACGCCACAAATCTTCTCCCTACCGGCCACAAACAAACGGCGCCGTGGAAGCAAAGAAACAAAACCCTCGAACGGATCATCCGAAAATGACCACCCGAGGACGAGATTGGCCCGAGAAGCCGCACCTTGCACTTTGGGGCTACCGCACATCGCCGTAATGCCCACGGGAGAAACCCCATTTGCCCCGACATACGGATGGAAGCTTCTTCCCATCGAGCTAGAAATTCCTCACTCCGAGTGCCGCTGGAAAATGACATCAACGAAGCCGAATGGCTCCGGCCGACATGACGAATTGGCTCGCTAGACGAGCGACGACTAAAGGCCATGGAACACGTCCGAGCCTATCAAAGCAGATGGCTAGAGCTTTCGACAAGAAAGTCAAATCCCGAGACATCGTGGAAGGTGACCTTGTACTCAAAGAAAAGCCTCCCACTCGAACCAACCCACTCTGGGAAAATGGGAACCCACATGGATCGGCCCTTTCGTGGTTCAAAAGATCTTCTCCCGAGGCGCCATGAAGCTAACAGACCTAGACGGCAATCCCTTCATGAATCCAAATAACTAAGCAAACTTCGCAGATACTTCGCCTAAAGAAGAACAAATTGCATCTCTCGGGCACTCCATGTAGTGTCGAACTACGCACTCCGAGCCCTCTAGTCCGGGGAACGTAGGCAACCTTAATTGGTCCGGTCTAAAAATACACAAAAAGTCAAAAGTTTGAATGTCAATCAAGACCTCCATCAAGCTACGCACTTTTCAAGAACACGCCCAAAGAAATACCTTGACCAAGTCAAACGACGGCGGCAACATCAAAGGACATCCGAGGGTCACTCAAGATCAAACGACCGACTCATGTCTCGCTTCTGCCAAGCTGGGCTTGTCTTCGCCCTCACGCGCTTCAAAAAAAAAAAAAAAAAAAAAAAAAGAGCTCGAGCAAGGGCTCACAAAAAAAAAAAAAAAAAGAGAGCTCGAGCAAGGGCTCACAAAAAAAAAAAAATAAAAGAAGCTCAAGCGTAAGCCGCGAAATTGAGGTCAAGAGCCCGACGCCAACAAGAGGCAAGGAAGCTACGAAAAGACCGTCAAAACGACTTGTCAAGGGAGCATTCAACCTCTCACCCAAGCACAAAGCCTCAAAGAAAGGGGATTGCCGTCGTGGCCTGCATCGTCTTCACCCGCGAATGCAATGTAAAAGTCCAAAGATGGACGCCGACAAAGTGCACAATGTAAGCAAAGGCAAACAAGAGATCTTGCGTCTCGACAAAGCTTTAAAAGTAAATCACAAATCACTAACGGTTACAACATTTCTTGATGAGTTCAAGCACGGTCTACTCTCAAGTTCACAACATGCTAAAAGACAAACTTTAATACATTTAACTAATAATGTGTTTGCAATGCAATGAATGGATACCTAGGAGGTCATTCCGCGCCATCTCGCGCTTGTCCCTCGCCATTCTTTCCTTTCTTCCCTCGTCCCCGGCGAGTCTTCTTTCGCTCCACGTGAACCAACTCGCGTCTCTCGCCCGAGATCCGGGGTCCTCCCCGTAGAGTCAAACAATCCAAGAGCTCTCGTGGCTTCATTCGCCCGTGCTTCGGCTCGGATCTCCTCCCCGCGAGTCCGTAAAGAGGACCTCTCCCGTCGCCGGTCAACTCTAGTCTCGTAGTCAAACAAAGTGTCTCCCGTCACATCCAAAGGGTCGACTGTGCTTCGGCACTCCTAAGGCAATAGCTACTACGGCAACCGGGTCCCGTAATCGCTACACGCCCGCTTCCAAGACCACTTGGGATCGCCCAACACGCCGCTCATACCAAAGCCGTATACCGAGTCGTCAATACAACGCTCCCCGACGCCTAAGGAGTACCACAGAGGGAAAGCGGAATACTTCCATACCCTCGTAAAATACAAGAAGGCACCCGAAGCCGCCATACAAAGAGGAACTACCTCCGCAAAGAGCAAGGTCATCCCACCAACAAAGGCTCCCGCTTCATCCCAAACCGCCGGAAACAAGCGACGGAATATAGAAGGAGGACCAAGACAAACCTCGGAACTCGACAACGTAGGACCCTTCCCGCAAGATCCTCCCGGTCTCAATCCTCCAAAGGCGGAACCCACCAATGATCTCGATGCGTACCAAGCCGTGCCATCCATCTCTCCCAAAGTGATCGATCCATATCCAACACAAGAGGTCGCCGAGCAAATGACCACGGGCTAAACGACGCCTGAGCCTCTGGCATGGCCCGAAGTCTCTCTCGCAGCCACAAGGTGAGCAAAGCGGGGCTTCCCTCTCATAAAACGATCCCTGCCGCCACGGCCGATACCATGAAGAGTCTCCCCAAAGACCAACGGGACAATATCCTCTCCAAACTTCGCAGTTGCCTCTACCACATCTAGCAAAGCGCCATCACAAATGCCAAGGGAACCGACTGTAAAAGCTGTCGCCATCACGCACAAGGCAAATACATCCCAAGAGACGTCACTCTCATCATCAACCATGAACCGCTCTACAGCCTCGTAAATGTCGATATGACCCGAATCAAGGATCATGCCCGCACTTCTTCCAACGAAGTACGAAGAAAGCCTCGCAAGCTTCACGCCACACTGTAACCCATTTCCTCAAAGAAACAAAGATAACAACCACTCGTCCTCAAGAAACCTTGCTCCAAACCGCCCAAACACCGGCCAAAGCCATTCCCGCAAACAAACACTACCCACAAACACACTCTCACCACGTGGCATGCACAAAATAAAAAATAATAATAGCAACAATTTCTAGGACAAATCCCGGAATCACAAAAATGACATTACATCTTAAAATAAAATACCGTTTGCCATGCAAATACATGTGTTTTATTACAGTACCCATAAATGTCTCTGCTAAACAAAAAAAAAGGGAGGGATATGAAAAGAGGGAAAGCAAATGAATACTAATCGTACTCCTCAAAGATCATCATCCTCGCCGAGGTCCTCCAAAGAAAAGTCGGGCATCCTCCAACTCGCCGCCCGTCACATCCTCGTCGCCGGAATACCGAGCACCCGCCCGAGGCTCCCACGAAAAGTACTCGAAGGATCAAATCCGGCGAAAGGATCAAAGAAAGAAGGCTCGAGGAACCTCACCCCGTGCGCCATGCGGAGGCATGAACCGATAAAAGGGCCGCTCCTCGAAGGCCCCGCAGCCTCCCGAAGACGCCCCGGCATCCATGCTATGCCGCCCTCAAAGGCCCCTCCCGCCGCGGCTCCGCCGCCCTAGGCGGAGGAACGCCCACGTAATGCCTCAAGGCATAGGCTCGTACGCCGGCACACGACGCGAAGACCGCAGACATCTTCGACGCCATCTTCTTAGCGAAGGAGCGCATCGCCACGTAACGGCGAGTCAAGATATCGTAGGCTCTCCCCTGGACTCCGCACCAACAAGAAGCCAAGGAAACGCTCAAAGAATACAGCTTATACTCAACAACAAAAAGAGAAAATACGTAAAAGATGCCAAGATGGAAAAGAGTCGCACACTCACCGATCTATCTGGTCCACTTCAGATGCAGCAGAGCTCCGCCCGAACGGGTAGCTGACACTCCTCCTCTCGATCCGTCCCCGGACATACGTGAAATCCGGCCCCGCATCGGAACCTCTGGGAGCCTGCGGGCCAGCCTCTCTCCCGCGCCAGACTCCGCGGCCTCGCCTTCCTCCTCACGAAGGCCCCGTACTCCTCTCCATACAAGATGAACTCCTCGGCCGACACCGCCAAGGTACCTCTCGAAGTCAAGCACATCCATGTCCCTGAATCAAGCATCCCAAAGGGAGGGTCCCTCGAGCCACGGGAAGCACACCGGCCACGCCGCTGTAAGACCCGCTCCCCAAGTACATGACATCACAAGTCAAGCCCCGCAAGATCTTCCGTCAAGGCTGCCACCTCTGGGAGCCCCTCAAACTCATCCCCTCATACCGAGTCCACGGAACAAGACAAACCCTCACGGCTATCCTCTCCAGACGCTCCTGCACATCCCCGTAGGCGATGGTGAGCTTCCCCCGCCGGTCCTCCTCTTCCTCGCCGTACGAGCCCATCCCAGCAAGATAAAGCAGTACGCAAAGAACAGCTAGATCCCTATCCCACGGGAAGCACTGAAAACCTCATAAAACCACACCTCGTGACAAAAACAGAGAAAGCTCGCCGCAAAAGACAACGGAGAAAAGACAAGTTGCTAAATCAAAAAAAAAAAAAACAAGAATAAACTCATACCTCCGTAGCAAAGTCAAAACAGCCAACGAATCAAGCACTCCCCCGCTAAACCGGTCCAAGGAGAAGTAGAGCTCACCAAGCTCGCTCGCCCCAAGCAATGTCGCAGACCCTATCCAGATCAATCAAGCTCTCCAACAAAGCGGGGAGCCGCGGTCGCGTGGTTCGAGAACAGAGTCTCTGACAGCCGCATACCACAAGAAGGAGCGCGCCAAGCCCGCTGCCACTGGCCGGTACCCGGATATAGGCCCATACCGGCCGTGATCCTCATCTCCACGCCGCGTACAAGATCCCTGTGCCCTGCGAGGACGAGGCTCAAAGCCCGAAGAAATTTCTGGCCAACACATCATCGGAGATCATGTCCTTCCACCTCACGGCTCCCCTTTGAAAGGAGAGCCCGTGCACGCAAAATCAGCGGGCGTCACTGCCACCTCGCCCAGCCTCAGGTGGAAGGTGGGTAGTATCCCACCAATACTCGATAAACCCAGAAGACACTCTTGTTCTTCCTCGTGTCGACACTCCAATGTGTTCTCAACGAACACACCTAGGCCAAGCATAAACCAGCCTCCGGACTCGGCCTACCGTCCACGGAAATATCGGGCATCCGCTGCCATAGCTCCACAACAACCTCGAGCGATCCCCTCAGTCTTCATCCTCTTGGCCTTCCCGGCCATAAGCCCCGCATCCCCTGTGTAAACACAAAGAAAGGTACGCCAATCACGCACTTAATATAAAGGCACATATAACCCGTCACAAAACACGGCACATATTGCACATAATTTTCACATACATTATACATATAATTTTTCCATGTAACCCGTCACAAAACACGGCACACAATGCACATAATTTTCACATATATCATGCATATAATTTTTCCCATGCAGTCCGTCACAAAACACGGCACACACTGTACACATTTTCTCAAAAGAAAAAAAGGGGGGGATTAAACCCTACCCGACACATTTTCAAAAGAAAATCCGTCCCAACACAGCACATATTGCACATGTTTTCCCCACAGAGTCCGTCACCCAAAAACACGGCACGACACATATGCATAACACAAAAAAAAAATCCGTCCCTACACGGCACACACTTTCACATATAACCCGTCACAAAACACGGCACGTGTCACATTTTTTTTTTTTTTCACAAAATTTATCACTACACGATAATTTTTCTCACAATGTACATACATAAATAGCATTAGGTACAAAACACCAAAGCATGCAATTCACTAGATAGGCACTTTATTTTCACAAATAAGAGCTAATCTACACATTTCTGCACAAAATACACATACCCACAATTTTTACATGTCCATTTTCAACAATTCATCAAGAATTTCACAAAAAGGCATAAAATAATAACAAAAATTCAAAATGCGAAAACTAAAACCTAGTTCTAGCATTCAAAAATTCGAAAGCAGGAATCAAAACGAACATGCATTTCTTACCTCCCCAACGTTCATGGAGCGACGATTGTGCACCTCCGGATTCGGATACAAAACATCCGGGTTCTTCGAAGATGGAACGAACGAAATCCAATTCCTTTGGAGCTCCATCCGTTGCTCGACCACCTCTTGACTGCGTTGACGACGACTCCTTCGAGATCCCTCCGCCATTGCAAGCGATTCAAGCGAAAAATGGAAGAATTTGGTGTAAAAATGGAGGATTTTCTCTCTCTCTCTCTCGCCTGGTTCACGAACTGGAAATGAGGAAGAAGAAGTGGGGGAGCCTCGGTTATTTAACCCGGTCAAAACCTGGGAACTGTAAAAAACCAAAGTGGTCCGTACGGACCTCTTTGCAACCAGGTTGGTCCGTACGGACCTCTTTGCAAGGGGTGGCCAAATTACTTTCCCCGCTCTTATAATCTTTGCCCCTGGCTGTCCTAAGGCCTTTTCCAGCAAATCCAAGTGCAGAATGGTCCCTAACCCTTCAATTCAACCACCGGCCGTCAGCGTAAGACCGGTCCTCGCCCACTTCAACGGCAATTCAACCACCGGCCATCAACGTAAGACCGGTCCTCGCCCACTCCAACGGCAATTCCAACCACTCCACTCGGCTGGGCCGTAAGACCGGTCTCGGCCGCCACTTCAACGGTAAGTCAACCACCGCCGCCGGCCGTAAGACCGGTCTCCTCGCTCTACTTAACGGGTAACTCAATCCCTCGGCCATCAACGTAAGACCGGTCTCCGCCCACTTCAACGGCAACTCAATCTCGCCATCACTGTAAGACCGGTCCTCGCCACTTCAACGGCAAGTCAACCACCGGCCATCAACGTAAGACCGGTCCTCGCCCACTTCAACGGCAACTCAATCCCCGGCAGTCAGATGTAAGCCCGAACCTCGCCCACTTCAATGGCAAATCAACCACCGGCCATCAACGTAAGACCGGTCCTCGCCCACTCCAACGGCAATTCAACCACCGCCCGCTCAACGGCAATTCAAGAGGGAGCCAACACCTCCCAGCACGAATCCCAAGGCACGAGACGCCTCCAAAACGCCCGACGGCCATGCAAGAAGGAGCCAACACCTCCCAGCACGAATCCCAAGGCACGAGACGCCTCCAAAACGCCCGACGGCAATGCAAGAAGGAGCCAACACCTCCCAGCACGAATATCAAGGCACAAGACGCCTCCAAACGCTCAACGGCAATCCAACCACCGCCCACTCCAACGGCAATCCAAAATGCCCGACGACAATTCAAGAAGGAGCCAACACCTCCCAGCACGAATATCAAGGCACAAGACGCCTCCAAACGCTCAACGACAACTCAATCCACTTTGGCCCTCAAAGGAGGTCCGAAGTCATCTTCCCAACGTAAAAGGGCCCTACAGGGTCATGCATCCCCAGCAATTCAAGCACCGGCAGTCAGATGTAAGCCCGAACTTCGCCCACTTCAACGGCAGCGCAAGCAACGGCCATCAAAGCAAGCCCGAGCTCCTCCCCAACAAGTCGAAAGGGAAGTCATGCAAGACTGCATATCCCCAGCACCGACCATCATCCTTGCCCACTCAACGGCAACACAAGCACAAGAAGGAGCCAACACCTCCAAGTACAAGTACCAAGGCACGAAGCGCCTCTAAAACGCCAAATGGTGAAGCAATCACCAGCCGTCATCCTCACCCACTTCAACGGCAACGCAAGCACCGGGCGCCATCGTAAGTCCAACCTTTCTACTCAACATGCAAAAGCACAAAGGCATCTACACCTCTCGAAGCACAAGGCAGCCACGCCTCCACAAATGCGGCTAGAAGACGATTCAAAGTCTCGCGCATTACATCAAACCGCGGCTAGAAGACGATTCAAAGTCCTCGCGCATTAGATCAAACTGCGGCTAGAAGTCGATTCAAAGTCCTCGCGCATTACATCAAATCACGGCTAGAAGACGATTCAAAGTCTCGCGCATTACATCAAATCAAGGGCTAGAAGACGATTCAAAGTCCTCGCGCATTACATCCACAATCGCGGCTAGAAGACGATTCAAAGTCCTCGCACATTACATCAAATCAAGGCTTAGAAGACGATTCAAAGTCTCGCGCATCACATCAACCGCCCGTATGACGATTCAAAGTCCTCCGGCCGTGGCACCAACCGCCGCGAAGACGATTCAAAGTCCTCCACCGTGGCACCAACCGCCGCAGATGACGATTCAAAGTCCTCTGGCCGGCACCAACCGCCGCGTAAGACGATTCAAAGTCCTCCTGGCTGCACCAACCGCCGCCAAGACGATTCAAAGTCCTCTGGCCAGGCACCAACCACCGCTAAGACGATTCAAAGTCCTCTGGGCGTGGCACCAACCGCCGCTGTAAGACGATTCAAAGTCCTCCAAATACGTGGTACCAACCGCCGCTGATGACGATTCAAAGTCCTCCTCAGGCGTGGCACCAACCGGGCCGATGACGATTCAAAGTCTCTCGCATCACATCAACCGCCGCTGATGACGATTCAAAGTCCTCTGGGCCAGGCACAACCGCCGCGAAGACGATTCCAAAGTCCTCTGGGCCGGCACCAACCGCTGGGCCATGACGATTCAAAAGTCCTCCAGCCGTGGCACCAACCGCCGCCAAGACGATTCAAAGTCCTCTCCAAGGCACCAACCGGGCCGCCGTAAGACGATTCAAAGTCCTCCAGGCGGCACCAACCGGGCCGCGTAAGACGATTCAAAGTCCTCTGGGGCCGTGGTACCAACCGCCGCTGCTGTAAGATTTATCTAAAGTCCTCCGGGGCCACCAACCGCCGCGATGACGATTCAAAGTCTCTCCGGGCCGTGGCACCAACCGCCGCTGTAAGACGATTCAAAGTCCTCCGCCGCGTGGCACCAACCGCCGCCGTAAGACGATTCAAAGTCCTCCGGGCCACGTGGCACCAACCGCGCTGTAAGACGATTCAAAGTCCTCCAGCGTGGCACCAACCGCCGCGATGACGATTCAAAGTCCTCCTGCGTGGCACCAACCGCCGCCAGATGACGATTCAAAGTCCTCTGGCCGTGGCACCAACCGGCCAGATGATCGATTCAAAGTCCTCCCAGCGGCACCAACCGCCGCGATGACGATTCAAAGTCCTCCAGCGTGCAGCACCAACCGCGCGATGACGATTCAAAGTCCTCCGGGGCCGTGGCACCAACCGCCGCCATGACGATTCAAAGTCCTCGTGGCACCAACCGCAATCGAAGACGATTCGTGTCCTCACTCAATCCTCAAATTTCTGGAAGGCTTTAAATCACTCGATCCGAAGACCGTATAAACCTCCCAAATCATTAATCCCGCCCTAAGGCCTTAAACCACCCGATTCGGAAAATCGTAAAATTTCCATCCCGTGACACCACCACGTCCTCACAATTGACCTCGGCGGTCACCACATCTTAGGACACCACCACGTCCTACCACCGACCTCGGCGGTCACACAACACTTCAGGGCACCACCACGCCCGCACTCACAAATTCACGACCTCCGAACTACGACTGTGCTTGATTCCCGCCAGGGATACGTAGGAATCCTATCACAGTGTCCACCCATCGACCTACATGCGGTCACCCAGACACCACCACGTCCTTACCACCGACCTCGGCGGTCACACAACACTTCAGGGCACCACCACGCCCGCATTCACAAAACACTCACCCCACACCCGAACTACGACTGTGCTTGATTCCCGCCGTGGATACGTAGGAATCCTATCACAGGTCCACTTCCTATCGACCTAAACGGTCACACAAAAGGACACCACCACGTCCTCACATTGACCCTCACTCTGGCCACTTCCTCTCCCAAAGACGCGATCCGGATTAGGACCCTTATCTTATCGGCGACCCCACTTCTTTTCATAAGTGACGCTGCCGAGGGGCTTCGTAAGTACCCCAATCTGGATCACCCCTTTCAAACACACGGGAAACACCGCACTCATCCACGCAGCCTCGTAGACCTCTCTCACTCAAAACCCTCTCAAAACCCTCTCAAACCCCCAACCAAACCAAGGAGGAGCCTTTTCGGGATAAAAAGGGACAAAAGGACCTTTTGGGAATTTTCAGAAATCGAAGCAATTAAGGTCCGTACGGACCTCTTTGTGTCAATGATTACTAAATCCCCTTAAAGTCCACAATATTCCCTCAAATCCCTGAAGAAATGATTACTCCCTCGCAGAGTTGGTCCGTACGGACCTCTTTGCATGCAAGATGGTCCGTACTGACCTTATTGCCTCAGGGGACACCATCATTCCGTAATATTCACCATCATTGCGCATTCCCTCAAATCGAGGAAATCCAAAATTCTCGATAACCAAGAAGGTCCGTACTGACCTCTTGCTCCGAAATTTTTACTATAAATAGAGGGCTCCCCCTCCTCATTTTCACACACCTCCCTCTTCTCTCTTCCTCCCTTAGCCTTCGGCTCCCCTCTAAGTCCTCTCGAGGCACTCCCGGCCCCTTTCGGATCCTTCCGAGGCCTTCCGAGCTCCTCGTGGTGCTCCGAAGCCTCCCCGAGCGCTCCCGAGACGCTCCCGCGCCGCCCGAGGCACTCTCGAGGTACTCCGAGGCCCCTCGTGGTACTCCGAGGCCTTGCCTGGTCTTTCCACGGTGTCCCGGCTCTTTCCGAGTCAAACCGACGATCCCAAATCACGCGAAACTCGCCCGAGTGACTTCGCCACCACAACGCACGCCGAACCTCCGCCCGAGTGATCCCGACGATCCCCACGCACGCGAATCCTCTCGCCCGAACGCAGCCTACAACCTCAACTCACGCCGAAACTTCCCCGCGTACAACCGGTCCCTCCCAAGCAATCCCGATCCGTACCAGAACGCTACTCCGACCTCAAACACCACTCCCCGGAAGAGACACGAACCAACATTGGTAAGGCTTCCTTCCATTACTATTTCAATACATTTCCATACATAGCATACAATGTAGACATCCGATACAGCATGCATTTTTAAAAGCACACACACACACACAACATTTAAAGGATATTAGGGGTATCCGAAAGACTCGTTTTACGAGGCTACTCGGGTGAGCTCTAATATTCTAATATTCTCTTCCCGGGAGTCATCTGACCTCCGAACTCAAAATCTCATCACACAAAAAACAGTTTAAAATTATCTTTAAACTGATGCCCTTTTTCAATGTTTTGGGCTTAATAAAAACGGCGTGGCGACTCTACAAATGCGAAAACAAACGGCGAGACACCTCCGACGCGAAAGATGCCAGATGCCGGGGCCGCGAGGCCTTTCTCGGATCCGGGCTATTTCACCACTGTATAGCAACTAAACCTGAATCGGAATCAGGTCATCATCAATTTCAAAATGGAATTCGGTGGACTGTAATCTGTATGCATTGCCAAAAAACTGCAGATGACCAACTGTATAAAGTGAAAATGAATATAAAAGTTATAGTCACAAACCTGCATAACACAGAAGTTCAAAAGGGGCGCTGAAGATGAACCTGCAAAATGGAGAATTCCTTTCCAATTTCGGAAGCCCTCTTAGTCTTGAAAAATCGGAGAGCTTCAGCACAGTGCTTCAATTGATCGGAGGAAAGCGTGAGCCTGAGATATCAGAAGATCTCGCAGGAAATGATTTTCCGGCTGAAGCACGGGATGCTGCCATAGTCGCCGGCTCCGGCTATGAGTATGGGCGGATGTGACGTTTCCCGTGGTTGAATTTTGTTGTCAACTACCAAACTCAGCAATTAGCTCCGACCTAGAAGGTAACGTCCGTCAAAGGCGTGAACGACGATGGACTCCTCCTCAATAGCTTTAATCCACGTCTATTCAACTCCAGATCCCTTCACATAATCAAAACAATTCAAACAAATTTTCAATTTAACATTAAAATAAAATCATTTGAAAATAAAATCCTGGGGAAGTATGTGTGTGTGTGTCGGAATCGGAGAAGATCTAGAAAAGCAGACGCCGACAACGAAGGTGAAAGGGCGACGATGGCGACGAAGGTCAAAGGGCGACGCCGGCGAAGAAGGTGAAAGGGGAAAGGAGTTAGAGAGAGAAAGAGAGAGAGAGAGAGGGAGAGTATGTGTGTGTGTGTCGGAATCGGAGAAGATCCGCCGGCGACGAAACTGAAAGGGCGACGATGGCGACGATTGACGAAGGTGAAAGGGAGACGCCGGAGACGAAGGTGAAATGGGAAATGAGTTAGAGAGAGAAAGAGAAAGAGAGTATGTGTGTGTGTGTGTCTGTGTTGAATGAGGGGTGTATGTGGAATTATAATATTAAGAGAACTCCCTAATTAAGATTTACAAAAATATTTTCTTTAAATGGAATAAAATCTGGGCAAGGGGGTGTTAGGGGAATTTTTCCTTAATTGAACGTTTAACGAACCGGTTTCTTAACCGGTTTAATTAAAACATGTTTGCCCTAAGTTTAATACCAAAACGAAATCAGTAGCAAGGGAACCCAGTTGAATATCCGAAACTATATCCGTAATGCAAGCGAAATCAGTAGCAATCGAAGGAATTATGGGAAATCCAGCTGATGAAATCAGGAGCAAGCGAAAATCCGACTGTGAGTTCACATGTTATTATTATTTTGGTTCGCATTTTCATAAATTTCTGGATATATTAAGCATACTCATCTGTATATGAATTTAACAATGTGTTTTAGTTTGAAATTTTCAATTTCTGTGTATCGATTTTGTGTTTTATGTTTAACGATTTACCATTCTACTTAGTATTGTCTCTTGGCTTTTAATTCATAATTTTCGTCATGTTTAACAATGTGTTTTAGTATTGTCTCTTGGCTTTTAATTCATAATTAAAAAGGTTCTGGATATAAATTAAAAAGCTTCTGGATATCAATTAAAAAGGTTCTGGATATCAATTAAAAAGGTTCTGGATATAAATTAAAAAGCTTCTGGATATCCTTTCAAAAGGTTCTGGATATCCTTTCAAAAGGTTCTGGATATGTTCTGGATATCTAGAACCTTTTGAAAGGATATCCAGAACCTTTTGAAAGGATATCCAGAAATTTTGTATTGGCCATGATCTTGGCCCATGGAGAAACGGGTATCCAGAACCTTTTGAAATGTTATCCAGAACCTTTTGAAATGATATCCAGAACATTTTGAAAGGATATCCAGAAGCTTTTTAATTTATATCCAGAACCTTTTTAATTGATATCCGGAACCTTTTTAATTGATATCCAGAAGCTTTTTAATTCATATCCAGAACCTTTTTAATCGATATCCAGAACCTTTTTAATTATTTGTGGATATTTTCTGGATATCATTTTGAAAGTTTTTGAATATTCAATTGTTTGTTTCTTGATATTCAATTGTTTCTAGATATTCATCTGTTTAAACAACCAATGATTGAGCATATGTCTGTTATTAAAGAAGTTGATGTGGAAGAAGAATATTCTTCACAAATTTTGGGTGATATTGATAATTTGGTTGGTAAAATTTTTCAACATGGTGTTAATGGTGAGAAGTTTGATAAGATGTTAGATGAAGTGCATTTGGAACCTGATAATGGTGAGATTATTCTTTCATCTGAATTTATGGTGAAGAATAAGGAAGTAATGATTGGTATGCCAAAGCTAAAGATGGAAGTGGTTGATTATTGCTTCTCAAAATTGATTCTTCCAGAGTCAAAAAAGTAATATCCCGTTTTTATTTCAATATTATTACAGTTGAAATTAAATATGGTATTCAAATTCTAATATTATTTTTTTTCAGTGCTTTTTTTCAGTTTAATGATCTAATTGGACTGGAAGCAGACGATATTTTGAGTATGAGAGAAGATACAGATATCACAGGTGTAATTGTGAATGCTTGGGCAATATTGTTGAACAAGCTGTAACATAAAAAGGGTGTAATGAAGAGATTTATGTTTGGTGTTGACCATTCTGTAAGTTTACTTTTTTCAACAACTTACAAGTATATATCGATTGCAGGGTATATATCCATGAAATTTCTTTAAGATATTGTTTATCATTTATATTAACAGGCTACTTGGGCGAAACGTTCTTGCAATGCTCGTATTGGTGCTCCAGAAATGCTTCAAACTTTTTTGTATTGGAAAAATGATGTTAATGTCGATGGGAATCTAATGGATCTGAAAGAAGTAGATCTGGTATGTATTTTCATTTGTCAATACATTTCTGGATATCATATTGAAAATTTCTGGATATACTTTATGGTATTTTTTGATATATCCATGACCAAGGCCTAGGCCAAGTCCAAGGCCTATGCCATGGCCAAAGTAATTTCTGGATATACTTTATGGTATTTATGGATATACTTTATGGTATTTCTGGATATATCCATGACCAAGGCCTAGGCCAAGGCCAAGGCCTATGCCATGCCATAGTAATATTTGGATATACTTTATGGTATTTTTGAATATACTTTATGGTATTTCTGGATATATCCATGACCAAGGCCTAGGCCAAGGCCTATGCCATGGCCAATGCCATGGATTTAGTCATATCCAAGACAAATAAGAAATTTCTGGATAGTCACCTAATATATTTCTGGATATACTTTATGGTATTTCTGGATATATCCATGACCAAGGCCTATGCCATGGCCAAAGTAATTTCTGAATATACTTTATGGTATTTCTGGATATACTTTATGGTATTTCTGGATATATTCATGATCAAGGCCTAGGCCAAGGCCTATGCCATGTCATAGTAATTTTTTGATATACTTTATGGTATTTCTGGATATACTTTATGGTATTTCTGGATATATCCATGACCAAGGCCTAGGCCAAGGCCAAGGCCTATGCCATGGCCAATGCCATGAATTTAGCCATGTCCAAGACAAATAAGAAATTTCTGGATAGTCACCTAATATATTTCTGGATATACTTATTTTTTTGCAGTTTTTTATCCCATACTTTAAGGGAAGCAGTAAAAGTGGGCACTTTACACTATATGTGTACAACATGGCTTCAAAATCCATTGACTATTTTGACAACCTTTCAATGAATGAAGCAAAAAAAGCTGAAGTTGTGAAACTTACGAAAGCATTGGTATATGTTTTGAAACTTACGAAAGCAGTTTTATATTTTTCATTTTTGTTTTCATTGGTTATCTAATATTTTATACTTTAAATTTTTTCGGTATGTGCCTATGAAAGCTTTTTTGAAGAAGATTGATCATCCATGTTATAATGATTTTGAAGGCAAAAAATCATATAAATTTGAATACATGGAATGTGATTGGGTTCTTAAAGAAAATGATGTTAACCATGATTGTGGAGTTTATGTGATGTCTGAGATGAATGATTTTCAAGGATCAAAGTACTCATGCCCTGAGTTATGTCAGATACTATTAAAGTTTTTTTATTCATATTTATATTATATGAGTTTGTATATACTCCCTCCGTCCCACCGTAGTGTAGACTTTTGGTCAAATTGACCAAACTTTGACCAATAATTTTAGCCTAAAATAATTATCCTAATGAAAATCTAAAACTTGAAATCGAAAATAATCTTAATTATGATACAATAACAATTTTTAGATTTTCGTTAGGATAATTATTTTGTGCTAAAATTATTGGTCAAAGTTTGGTCAATTTGACCAAAAGTCTACACTACGGTGGGACGGAGGGAGTATATGTTTTAACAATTTTTTTTTTACTTTGTAGGATAAACAAAGGATCCGTCTACGAGCTGAAATTCTTTCAACACTTTTGCTTAGTCAATTGAACAAAGATAAGCATAAGTTAATGATTCAGGCAAACACTTTTGAAAAAGAGAAGAAAATAAAAAGAACAGAAGAACAAAGTAATGTACAAGTTTCATAGATGTATGTAATTATGTAATTAGGAATCTGGTTTGGTGATGTAATTAATGTACTTTAGTGAATTGATAGTTTCTGGATATTCATATTGAAAGTTTCTTGTTATACTTTTTTGTAAGTTTCTGGATATACATTTTTTATAGTTTCTGGATATACATTTTGATAGTTTCTGGATAGGCCTTGGCCTAGGCTAAGGTCAAGGCCTATGCCGTGGCCAAAGTAATTTCTGTATATACTTTATGGTATTTCTGGATATACTTTTTGGTATTTCTGGATATATCCATGACCAAGGCCTAGGCCAAGGCCAAGGCCAAGGCCTATGCCATGGCCATAGTAATTTCTGGAATACTTTATGGAATTTTTGAATATACTTTTTGGTATTTCTGGATATATCCATGACCAAGGTCAATTAAAGTTTCTGGGTATTCAATATGGTTATTTCTGGATATCAAGGTTCTAAAAAGCGCTAGGCGGATGCTAGGCGGTGGAGCCGGGCCTAGCGCCTAGGCGGGGACTAGTCGGGGACTAATCGGGATTAGTCGGAATTAGTTGGGACCTAGGCGGGGCTTAGAACTAGGCGTTGGAGAGGGGCCTAGCGCCTAGGCGGGGACTAGGCGCCCTTAGGCGGGGTCTTTTAGAACAGAGCTGGATATACATTTTGTTAGTTTCTGGATATTCAAATTAAGAGTTTATGGATATAAAATTGATAGTTTCTGGATATTCATATTGATAGTTTCTGGATATACATTTGTAAGTTTCTGGATATACTTTTTGATAGTTTCTGGATATACTTTTTGATAGTTTCTGGATATAGAATTGATAGTTTCTGGATATAGAATTGATAGTTTCTGGATATTCATATTGATAGTTTCTGGATATACATTTTTATAGTTTCTGGATATACATTTTGATAGTTTCTGAATATCATATTGAAAATTTCTGGATATATCCATGACCAAAGCCTAGGCTAAGGCCAAGGCCTATGCCATGGCCAAAGTAATTTCTGGATATACTTTATGGTATTTCTGGATATATCCATGACCAATGCCTAGGCCAAGGCCTATGCCATGGCCATAGTAATTTCTGGATATACTTTATGGTATTTCTGGATATACTTTATGGTATTTCTGGATATATCCATGACTAAGGCCAATTAAAGTTTCTGGGTATTCAATATAGTTGTTTCTGGATATACTTTTTGATAGTTTCTGGATATTCAAATTAAGAGTTTCTGGATATAAAATTGATAGTTTCTGAATATTCATATTGATAGTTTCTGAATATAATTTTTGATGGTTTCTGGATATACTTTTTGATGGTTTCTGGATATACTTTTTGATAGTTTCTGGATATACTTTTTGATAGTTTCTGGATATAAAATTGAAAGAAAACAAACTAAGTAAATTATTTTAAATATAATTACAAAAAAAAAACCAACAATAACAACAAAAACAACTGCAACAAGGGGAGGAGCAAGAACAACAACAGCAACAAGAACAAACATCAACATCCCCTAATTCCCATCATTGACTTCTGTCATATGCTGCTCTAGTGCGATGTGCTGTTCCATGGATATTTCTCCATACGAAGAAATAGATCCAAAATGAATAGCATGCGCAAAGAGTTGGTCCCAAGTCAATGTTCTTGTTAGAAAGCTCCTCTGGGGGCAGAATGGGCATTGCAATTTATTTTCCCCATTATAGAGGGGAAAACGCCCATTTTGGATTGATCGCTTGTGCCTTGCAACTTTTTGCTCCAGGGTCAATTCTCTGTTAACCCTAGGCGGAACATCCACATTATCATCTACATATTCAACCTCCTCAGGCTGAAACCCTAAATCAGAATCAGAACTTTCGTCCTGCTGAGCTTGGTTGTTGTTGTTGTTATTCATTTTGAGAAATTTGATTTTTTTTTTTGTTGTGATGGTAGGAGTGGTGTTGTATGGTATTTATATAGGCTGAGTACTTGAAATCACCAAAAAAGTTGCTCAATGAATTCAATGCACTTACATTTATTACTCTTTGAATTCAATGAATTCAATGCACTTACCATCTCGTACACATTTATTACTCTTTGAATTCAATAGTAAGTTTGAATGCTTTTTTGACCATTAAAAACAAGGAAACTTATCTAAATGAATATCCGTAAACTTACAAATGAATATCCAAATATGGATTCAATAGTTAACTACATTTCAAACAAAAACAATATGGATTCAATAGTGCCAAATTTCAAACAAAAACAAATACGGATAACAATACATCACCTATATTACAAAATACATCAAACACAACAATATTAAAAACAAAATTTAGTACCATTAAACACTACCACTACCACCTGCTCCATCATCGCCTACATTGTCATTCAATTTGTTTTTTGTATCATATTCATTCAAAATATATTCCAAATACATTTCCAAAGCCTTGTGGTGAATCCTAGCAGCTTCATCAATGTTGTGAGCGTTGCCAAACTCATGAGCATGATTGACTATCCCCACATAATCCTTATCCCTACAATTGTGTCCATTACATGGCTCCAATGGACAACGAAATGAGGGAGTTCCATTTGCAGAAGAAGGCTGCAAAACAACAAGATGACCATTGAGGAATTTTTGGTAGCACACCATGTATATTTTCCAACTTTTGTCATCATTTGAATCACCCAAAGTTGGCTCCCCAGAATTTCCCTTGCCTTTGTTCATCACTAAAAAAATTATTAAAGGTAGAATTTTTCTTGAACTTGATGTATATGCTTACCTTTGGACAGATTTATATAGGCTGAGTACTTGAAACCAGTAAAAAAAGTTGGTCAATGAATTTAATGCACTTACCAACTGTACACATTTATTACTCTTTGAATTCAATAGTAAGTTTGAATGCTTTTTTTACCATTAAAGTATATCCAGAAACTATCAATTCTATATCCAGAAACTCTTAATTTGAATATCCAGAAACTATCAAAATGTATAACCAGAAACTTTCAATATGAATATCCAGAAACTATCAATTCTATATCCAGAAACTCTTAATTTGAATATCCAGAAACTATCAAAATTTATATCCAGAAACAACCATATTGAATACCCAGAAACTTTAATTGGCCTTGAACTTAGCCTTGACCATGGCCTTGGCCTTGGACTTCTGGTTATCAATGCACTTACGAACTGTACACATTTATTACTCTTTGAATTCAATAGTAAGTTTGAATGCTTTTTTGACCATTAAAGTATATCCAGAAACTATCAATTTTATATCCAGAAAATATCAATTCTATATCCAGAAATTATCAATTCTATATCCAGAAACTTACAAATGTATATTCAGAAACTATCATTAATTTCTGGATATGCACCTACCACATTTCTGGATATACATTTACATACTTCTGGATATAATTGGCCTTGGCCTTGAACTTGGCCAAGGCCAAGGCCAAGGCCAAATCCATGACAAGTTCAAGGCCAAGGCCAACTTGTCCATGGCAAGGCCAAGGCCAAGGCCAAGTCTAAGGCTTGGCCAAGGCCAAGGCCAATGACAAAATTTCTGGATATGCACCTACCACATTTCTGGATATACATTTACATACTTCTGGATATATAATTGGCCTTGGCCTTGGACTTGGCCATGGTCAAGGCCAAGGCTAAGTACAAAATCAAGGTCAGGACAAGGTCAGTGCCAAAGCCAATAAGCAATTTCTGGATATCAATTTCTTTCATTTCTGAACATAAAAACATCAAATATTTGTATATAAAATATTTAACTAGTCAACTTAATAAATTGTACTTCAATCTAAAAACTATTAAATCAAATGTTCATTTGGTGTTTTTGAACCAAACTCATCAGTGATTGGCTTTCTTCTATCAAACTTTGTCTTTAGCTTTCGTTTTCTGCCCTTTGTATTTGCACGAATTGGATCCATCACAGCTGGAGCACTTGTTATACTTTCTGAACCAACGCTATCATTAACACTTGTCGTAGATCTACATTCTGTTGATTTTCCGACAACAATTGTTGCATAAGAAGTGAGTCTCTATTGAACCCATCTTCCAAGATCTTTTTGCACTGTTTTCATGACAAGCCATCATCAGATTGTGGTATTTCATTGCCATCTTTTGTTTCCAGGGAATGAATTCATTTTTCTCTGTTGATATATTATCTTTTCCTTGATAGACTTTGTCCCATACATCTTTTTTTCCATCTTTGTCCACCTTTTTTCAATGTAGATATCTGGTATCCTTGTGACATTTGACAAATTCAGCGCCTTTATGCAATGAAAGCACAACCAACCGACTGTAGTAAACTGATTGCAGCTGCATACAACTGTTACACTTTCATCATTCCTAACAAAGAGTACACTCTCATATGTATCTGGGTACTTCTCATGAGCAACATGTATGAATCTGCAATCTTCATCACTTTCATCTCCAAATTTGTATACAGCAGGAAAAGCTCGTTTTACCTCAATCTCAAAGAACTTGAATATATGTGGTGTGTATACCTCAGCTGCTTGTTTTATGATACCACCACACATGTCTGGTTGAGGGACTGAGATTGATGCTTGAAATTCCTTCTCTTGTTCAGTATTCCTCAAACGTTTAACTGTTTCATTGAATATGTCAAAGAACTGAGTGAGGGGTGTGTTTCTGTTTGCTTTGAAACAAAGGGCATGATTTGTGCTCTCGCTTCTTTGGGATGACAATATTCCAGCTGAGAAGAAATTTGTGCTTAAAGCTGTGCACTATTTCTCCCGTGGTCCATATAGACGCTTGAAACAGGAATTTTCAACGAGATTGTATTTCACGAGCATTGAATCCCAACATCTTTCAAATTCATTCTCACTGGTACATCCCATTAAACAATGATCAAATTCTTTTTCAAAATCTTCATTTGTCTTCAATTGTCCAAAGTGAGATACAGCATTTTGTTGGATGTGCCATAAACATAGCCTATGCCTCGTCCGCCCTTCAAATACCTGTATTATAATAAAGATTCTGGATATTAACATTATATGCTTCTGGATATTAACATACAATAAATTTTCATTGACCAATTTTTTGTCATGGATTTGGCCTTGGCCATGTCCAGAAACTAACAATTGAATATCCAGAAACTACCAAAAGAATATCCAGAAACTACCAAATTGAATATCCAAGAAACTTTATATTGAATAACCAAATACTTTAGAATGACTAGCTACTGGATATTCAATATGATAGTTTCTGGATATAAACACCAATGACATATGGGTAAAGTTAAGGCACATCTGAAATATTGTTAGAACTATATAGCACAAATAAAATACTAGATAAGAAATATTATAAAAGAACTGGTTATGGAATTTTATAATCATACCTCTTCAATTGCATTTGACAATGCTTGGTCTTGGTCTGTAAATATTGTTTTTGGTTCATTTCCTCCCATTGATTTTCTAAACTGCTTAAGCAACCAGACAAATGTTTCTTTTTTTTCATTTGCTATGAAAGCACAACCAAACATGACAGTGTTCCAATGATTATTAATGCCAACTATTGGGGCACAAATAAGATTGTATCTATTTGTAGTATAAGTTGTGTCAAATATAACCAGATCTCCATAGAGCTTGTAATCTTCCTTCATCATACTATCTCTCCAAAATATAGCCCCAAGTCTTCCTTCATCATCAAATTTGATTTTAAAATAGAACCCTCGATCTTCCAGTTAAATTTCAAAAAGCCTATCAACAACATTCTGAGCATCACCATTTTCAATTTTTTCCATTCTAAGTTTCTGAACAAAATTGACATGATCTTTCTTTATGTGACCAACATGTTCCTCTCCACCAGCTGCTTTTACCAAAAGACTATATCCATCAGTTGATTTTATACCAACTTCTTCCATTATTTCAATTATTTCACCCTGATCTTCTGAGATACACCTTTCACTACGCTTCAAATGGTTCCAATCTTTCCTTGTCATTGGATGATTGTGCTCTGTAACATGGCGGTCAACAACATACATATCTTCCTCTTTTAGCAATTTCGCCCTCAAAAGAGTCTTACATTGAGTCCTCTTTATGTAATTTTTCCTTCTCTTTTGTTGTTTTTTGGTAACATCGAGTTGTTCAACTGGTGAAGGAATTTGAACTTCATTAACATCAACTGGAGATGGAACACTGATTTTATCCTCTTGGGTTGATCTGATAAATCCTTCACATGAGCAACGGAATAGCTTGTCTAATATCCTTGAAGTCTTTTTTGAAATATGATTTGTTGACAACTTAATACTAAATCCTAGTGCATTTGCATGAAGTTTATACAGTTTGTACAATTCCTCCCATGTCTTTGCTTTTGTTCCCAGCAAATTTTTGCTTATATCAATATTAGGGTCCTCGATTCTATTCTTGCACACACAAAATATATTAAAAAGAATAATGTTATATGAAATCAGTAATTCTAAATCAATATGTCAATAAAGTTAAGAGAGAAAACCTATTTGTAGCCCAGTTTCAGGATCTGTAGGTTGTTGAATTTGAGATTCTAAATCAATAGGAGAATATGATTCTGCAAGAAAAGGCAGTAGTTAGTTAGTTTCTGGATATTCATTTTGAAGGTTTCTGGATATTCATTTTTGTAGTTTCTGGATATATCATTGGCCTTGGCCAAGGACATGGCCATATCCCTTGGCCTAGTACATTGCCAGTGTTGTGCAATCGCAGCGGAAGCAAGAACACAAAACTCAAGAACACACACAAGCAATTAATCGGGAAATCGAAAGAGAAAAAAAAGAGATTAATTTGGGGTTTTGAAGCCTCCGATTTCTGTATATTATTTTCTCAAAAGTCTGTTAATCTTACTAGGTTACAAGGAAATATTTATATACTCCTACAAACCTAGCCCTACTTGGATAATAACACCAACAGAAACCCACGGCCCATAAACCCCCCAGCTTGAGGCGCACGCCTCAAGCCCAATCATGCGCCCGCCTGGCGATGTGCAATACCAGGCTGCTTCCTCGGCGAGCGATGCGTCCGCCTCGGCCCTCATGATGCGGCCGCCTCAAGCAAAGCAAACAAGGCTCCATCTTCGGTGATCCATGCGCCCGCCACATTCTACATGGGGCGCCCGCCTCGAACCAAAGAACCTAGCCATCCAAAATCACGAGCCACATCCTACAATCTCCACCTTGGCGAGTGTTTACCCCACCCAACAGAAGATACAAGGAACCAGCTCGAACCCCCCCATCTCTAACAGCTAGAGATGTGCAACAAATCCAAGCAATGCTTGAACTTGTCAGTAGTAACCGGCTTTGTCAACATATCTGCGGCATTCTCCGTAGTGTGAACCTTCTCTAGCACCACCTCACCCATATCGATCAACTCCCGAATCTTGTGAAACCGAACATCAATGTGCTTCGACCGTTGATGATAAATGTGATTCTTCGCTAGAAATATCGCGCTTTGACTGTCACAAAGCAACTTCACTCCACCTTGCTCAATGCCCAACTCGTTGACCAAACCCCGAAGCCATAAGGCCTCCTTTGCAGCTTCAACCGCTGCCATATACTCCGCTTCCGTTGTAGACAATGCAATGATAGATTGGATCATAGATCTCCAACATATGGGTCCACCACCAAGAGTAAACGCATAACCCGTAGTCGACCTCCTCCTATCCAAGTCACCCGCATAATCTGAATCAACATACCCCACAACTGAAAGCTCCTCACTCTTACCTCCAAACATGATGCCGTAATCCATAGTGCCCTTCAAATATCTGAGAATCCACTTAACTGCTTCCCAATGCTGTTTGCCCGGATTCGCCATATACTTGCTAACCACACTAATGGCTTGCGCCAAATCTGGCCTCGTGCAAACCATAGCATACATGAGACATCCCACTGCGCTTGCATAGGGAACCTTTGACATCCTCTGAATTTCTTCAGTCGAACTCGGGGAATCAGAGGCAGATAAACTAAAATGACTCGCCAATGGTGTCTTCACAGGTTTTGCATCCCGCATATTGAACCTCTCCAACACCTTCTCCACATATCCGGCTTGAGACAGCCACAATCTCCTAGATTTTCTGTCTCGGCGAATCTCCATCCCAAGAATCTTCTTGGCTTCCCCCAAATCCTTCATGTCAAACTCTCTACTCAACAAGGCCTTCAACTGATTGACCTCGTTCTTACTCCTACCCGCGATAAGCATATCATCCACATACAAGAATGTAAAATACAAGAACCATCATCAAGGCTCTTCACATAAACGCAGCAATCATACTCACAACGCTTGTAGCCAATACGTACCATGTAGGAGTCAAACCTCGTATACCACTGCCTCGGAGACTGCTTCAGCCCATAAAGTGACTTCTTCAATCTACAAACCAAACGCTCCTGCCCGGGCTCCGTGAACCCATGTGGTTGCTCCATGAAAATCTGCTCATCCAACTCACCATGTAGAAACGCAGTTTTCACATCCATCTGCTCCAACACCAAATCATAGTGCGCTACAAGACCCAACACAATCCGAATGGAAGTATGTCTCACAACAGCGAAAAAATCTCATTATAATCCGCCCCCCTCTCAGCTGCGAATACCCCTTTTGCTACCAAACGAGCCTTGAACTTTTCCCCTCTTTTTCGTCTATCGCCTCCTTGCGCCAAGATCCACTTGCAACCAATAGCACGCTTCCCTTTAGGAAGCTCCACCAAATCCCATGTATCATTCTTGTACAGTGACTCCATCTCCTCCGCCATAGCAGTTACCCACTTGTCCTTTTCCTGACCGTTTATAGCCTCCTTAAAAGTACTCGGGTCTCCACTACTAAGAACAAGAACATATGAAGCCATGTCTTCAAATCCATACCTGACCGGTGGCTTGATTACTCTCTTAGGTCTCCCAACTGAAGTACTAGCCACTTCTTGTGTAGGTTCCTCTGACTCCGGAAGAGTGAGATCCGCACATCAGTGATTATCCTCACGTAGCTCCACCTCAATAACTTGCTTCTCGCCCTCCTTGCTTTCTGGCACCTTCTCCTTATCATCATGAGTACACTTCAACATATCCTTTTCATCAAAGACTACATCCCTACTAATCACCACCTTGCTTGACTTGGGATCCCAAAGCTTGTATCCTTTCACACCTGTTTCATACCCGAGAAAGACACACTGTTTTGACTTTGGGTCAAGCTTTGACCGCTCTTCACCAGGAATATGCACATAGGATGGACACCCAAACACCCGGATATCGGTGAAGTCTACCTCATTACCCGTCCATACCTCCTCCGCAAACCTGTTATCCAAAGAGACTCTAGGTGATCTGTTGATCAAGAAACATGCCATACTCACCGCATCAGCCCAAAAGTTCTTTGCTAATCCCGCATTGAATCGTAGACACCTAGCCCTTTCCGCAATAGTTCTGTTCATCCTCTCAGCCACACCATTTTGCTGTGGTGTCTTGCGAACCGTGTAATGCCTCTTGATCCCATGCTCTCTGCAGAACTTCTTGAACTCGCTATCTGTGTACTCTGTCCCATTATCACTCCTCAAACACTTGATTTTCCGCCCCGTTTGGTTTTCCACTTCAGCTTTCCACACCTTGAACTTCTCAAAAGTCTCTGACTTATGCCTCATGAAGTAGACCCAAACCTTCTTCGAAAAATCATCAATGAAAGTCACGAAGTAATAATGTCCTCCTCTAGATTCTCGTTACGACCGGCCCCCACACATCTCGAATGAACGTAATCAAGAATGCCCTTTGTTGTATGCTTACCCGTCTTGAACCGCACCTTATTCTCGCTTCCAAGAACACAATACTTGCAAAACTCAAGTTTACAAGTCTTCACACCCTTCAACAACTTTCGTTTATGAAGTTCCCGCATTCCCCTTTCACCCATGTGACCAAGCCTCATATGCCATAGAAGGGCATCAGTATCGACCTCCGACTCAACAGATGTGACTCCACCTACAACCGTGCTTCCGAGCAACCTGTAAATGTTCTTGGAGCCTTTCTCACCCTTCATCACAACCATAGCACCCTTAACAACTTTCAGTACTCCACCTTGAGCCTTATAGTTCATACCATTAGCATCCAAGGTACCCAATGAAATCAGATTTTTAGAGACCTCCGGAACATGTCTAACATCACATAACGTTCTAACTACACCATCATACATCTTAATTCTTATAGTTCCTATGCCAGCAATTTTACATGTAAAGCACCATTACCCATAGTAACTATACTGTAATTAATCGACTGTAGTATCGAACCAATCACGATTCGCAGCCACATGAAACGAACATGCCGAATCCGTAATCCAAACATCTGTCAGGTGCTCCACAGCTGATGAAGTCGTGAGCATATCTCCATCCACATCCTCTGAGCAATCTTCAACCACATTGACTGACTTTGAAGATCCTTCCTTGCCTTTACCGTTCCCCTTCTGCGGACAATTCTGCCTCTTGTGCCCCTTCTCCCCACACTTGAAACAATTCCCCTTGTACTTCTTCCTTGACTGCGAACGAGAATTCTGCCTCTGCTGCGAGTTATCCCGGAACTGGGTTCTCCCACGTTCCTGATTTTCCTTCACAAATAACCCCTCACCCGCAGGTTCATCAACGGACTTCTTCCGTTTATGAAAAGCTAGAAGAGCTTCTGTGACCGGTTGCAACTCCACGGTATCCTTCCCCCAAGTCAACGTAGTAACAAGATTTTCGTATGTCGAAGAAGTCGGCAACGAATTCAGCAACATCAACGCCTTGTCCTCTTCCTCGAATGTCACCTCCACCCTAACCAAATCATTGAGTATTTGGTTAAACGTGTGGATATGAGCCTCAAGATCCGAACCCTCTGCCATCTTAAGCCCATACAACCTTTGCTTGAGATGCAACTTGTTCGACAGCGATTTTGACATATACCGGCCCTCCAAAATCTCCCATACCTTCGTCGGTGATTCCTCATCGATCACGTGATACACCACCTCATCCGCAAGGCACTGCCGTATTGAAGAAACAGCCCGCTCTTGCAACTCCTTCCATGGACCTTCTTCGATATCATCGGGTTTAGTCGAATGTCGAAGAACCTTTCCCAAGCCTGCTTGAACCAAGAAATCCTTCACCCTCCGTTGCCACAACGCAAAGTTTCCATGACCATCAAACTTTTGAACGTCGAACTTCACGGTGATAGAATTCCCCCCGGACATCGCAACCGTGCTCTGATACCAGTTGTTGTGCAATCGCAGCGGAAGCAAGAACACAAAACTCAAGAACACACACAAGCAATTAATCGGGAAATCGAAAGAGAAAAAAAAGAGATTAATTTGGGGTTTTGAAGCCTCCGATTTCTGTATATTATTTTCTCAAAAGTCTGTTAATCTTACTAGGTTACAAGGAAATATTTATATACTCCTACAAACCTAGCCCTACTTGGATAATAACACCAACAGAAACCCACGGCCCATAAACCCCCCAGCTTGAGGCGCACGCCTCAAGCCCAATCATGCGCCCGCCTGGCGATGTGCAATACCAGGCTGCTTCCTCGGCGAGCGATGCGTCCGCCTCGGCCCTCATGATGCGGCCGCCTCAAGCAAAGCAAACAAGGCTCCATCTTCGGTGATCCATGCGCCCGCCACATTCTACATGGGGCGCCCGCCTCGAACCAAAGAACCTAGCCATCCAAAATCACGAGCCACATCCTACAGCCAGTTTAAAGTTTCTGGATATTCAACTTGGTACTTTCTGGATATACATTTTATTGTTTCTGGATATGGTCAATTGTGTGTTTCTGAATATTCAATGTGGTAGTTCTGAATATTCATTTTGAAGGTTTCTGGATACTCATTTTGAAAGTTTCTGGATATAGCATTGGCCTTGGCCAAGGACATGGCCATATCCCTTGGTCTAGTACATTGCCAGTTTAAAGTTTCTGGATATTCAATTTGGTACTTTCTGGATATACATTTTATTGTTTCTGGACATGGTCAATTGTGTGTTTCTGGATATTCAATTTGGTAGTTCTGGATATTCATTTTGAAGGTTTCTGGATACTCATTTTGAATGTTTCTGAATATTCATTTTTGTAGTTTCTGGATATAGCATTGGCCTTGGACAAGGACATGGCCATATCCCTTGGCCTAGTACATTGTCAGTTTAAAGTTTCTGGATATTGAATTTGGTACTTTCTGGATATACATTTTATTGTTTCTGGACATGGTCAATTGTGTGTTTCTGGATATTCAATTTGGTAGTTCTGAATATTCATTTTGAATGTTTCTGAATATTCATTTGATAGTTTCTGGATATACATTTAAAGGTTTCTGGATACTCATTTTATAGTTTATGGACATGGTCAATTGTGTGTTTATGGATATATAATTTGGTAGTTCTGGATATTCAATTTGGTAGTTTCTGGATATTCGTTTTGAAAGTTTCTGGATATTCATTTTGAAGATTTCTGGATATGTACCTAACACATTTCTGGATATACATTTTTGTTACTTCTGGATATCATTTATATAAATTTCTGGATATGTACCTTACACATTTCTGGATATACATTTTTGGTACTTCTGGATATCATTTATATAAATATCTGGATATAATTTATATAAATATCTGGGTATGAATATAGAGATGGTCATGATATATAAAAAATTAACAATTAAGTTATATTGAGATCAAACATGTAGCCTGGAGAATATCGATTTGTGTAGCCTGGAGAATATCGATTTGTGATATTTCTGAATATCTGTCATGTAATTGAGCTTCCATTTATGCTATTGATGGATAGATCCAAAATTACGTAGATCAATCTCTGGAAATGTACAATAACAATCGACCTTAGTATAATAAACGTTGATTAAAATTAAAAACAGTAGTTGTTGATTTGGTTCATATTACTTGATTTAATCAATATCGATTTCTGTATTGTTTCTTGATATTCATTTTGATTGAACTGTCCTGCTCGTCTCCATTTGCTGTGATTGTTGTAGTGTGTCTCTGTGTATATCTACGCAAATATTGAATTTATCTAGATTTTTGTAGGTTTTTGGACAATAGAACCGGTTTAATTCAAATAATTGCCGGTTTTTGAATATATTAAAAAACCCATTTCTCCATACAGAGATGAAGAAACGCGTTTTTCACCAGACCAACTCTATTTGTAATACTCCTAAAAATAAAGTGAACAAAAAGAAAACAAACACAAATAAATAAAATAATGATCAAACGGGAGTTTGTTCGTTCGGCCCTTATGTTTTTTAGGCTTGTTTTTGTGCTTTTATAAGACCCAACACATTGTCTTTCTTTTCTAGTTTTATTTTCTTTCACTTTAAATTCTTCTACTTAACTTTTCCTTTACTTTTCCTTAAGGTGAAATTGGATGCCTTAACAAATTAAGCTTTCTTAGTTATTGAGCATGAACCAAGAGAAGAATAGTATTGGGGTCACAATCATTTCATTGGAAATTTGTTACTCCTTAATTCCAATTCCGATTTAAATTTTTTAGTTTGACTTTACTGCACTGGCTTATTAATAAATTAAGACAAAAATTATCAATAATAATAGTAATGAGTTGAGGATATAATTGTCCTAAACACTATTATAAATTAAATGGGTGAAAAGTAGATTGGTAAGTAGCATTTTCTTTTTGTAATTATATGAATTTTATGAGGATAAGATTTTTCAAAATACTATTTGTACTTTATCATTTATAAAATAAATTAACTAGAAACCTTAAACATGAACATGAGTAATAAACTAAATTAAATAACACAAATAATAATGTTTTCTTTCTCTTTATCTCAAAATACATGTCACATTTTTCATTTTCATCCGTAAAAGATTATCGACTCTTAAATAAGGATTTTTTCTCATTTTATTTATTTTAAAAAAGAATATTTGCAAAAATGATCATGTTCGGAGAAACTCGCTAATAGCATTAGTGAGTTTAGAAAGAAAATGGATAAAATCTCTAATGTCAGTAGCGAGATTCATAAAACTCACTACTAAAAATAGCGAGTTTAAATGAGAAAAACTGTAAAGTCGCTTCTACCAGCCTACCAGTGGTGAGTTTCAATGAAATTGGTAATTTTTACAAATATTTTTCAAGATTTGTCATTTAAAGAAATATTTTTTTTTAAAATGAGAAAAAAATCCTTAAAAATAAATGTGCTTTATAATTGAACATTCATATTATGTGGCCTTAACATAATTGTTTTCAAATTTTATTTTTAATTAAAAAAAAAACGTTACTTCAAATTAAATGATGTTTCATAAGTACAATCATAAATGGAAATGTAATAAAGTGATGTATTCAAAATTAAAGATCAATTAATGGTGATGGACCCAAACCATTGCTAAGGGAGCAGTTATGCACGTGGGCCGTCCTCCCCAAATTGTCTCAACCCTCCCTTTCAATTGCACCAAACTTTGGCATTTTTTTAGAGGACACATATTTGAATTCATGTGTTTTAAGAGTCGTGAATTCGGGATAACGAAATTTGACGGGACGAAACTATAATATCTCGAAATTACAAGGGATGGGACGTGATATCCCAAATTTTTTGCGGGCCTGAAATTTCCTATCACGTCCCAAATTCACCTCGAGACGCAAGCCAATACGGGATAATATGAGATAAGAAAACTTGATCACAAAAGACGATTGTGCAAGTAAAAGTGAGAAATTAAAGTATAACGAGAACGAGAAAAAATCTCAATGGAATTTAATGGAATTGGGAGAATGGTAATGAAACTAATTAAATAGTTGTACTAATATAAATAATAAGACCTAAACCAAATCTCACACAATATCAATATGAGTATCGTTCTAATTTGAGTATCAATAGGAACCCTCTGTCCAGATTTTTTTTCCCTTAAAGAATTTTTTTTAGTAAATTTCAAATAAAGAGTTATTCTCATATTCAAATTCCCCGAACACCCCTAGGCTCCTCCTCTCCTCCCTCCCCTCACATTTTGATCTCTTCCCTCCCTTTCTCTCTCTCTCTCTCTCTCTCTCTCTCTAAACACACACACACACACACACCGTTTCTCTCTTTCTTCAAATCTCTCCGGCTCCATCATCATCTCTGACGACCGGCGATCTCCTTTCTTCGCTATTTCTCCGGCAATGCAACACTATCGCCTCTGTCTCTATTTATCTTTCTCTCTCCATTTCTTCTCCGGCGAACTCTTTCTCCAGCAACTCCATCCTTCTCCTTTGGCAGATCTTGTTGCCCCCGTGCTTTATGTGTAGATCTATGATTCTTTCTCCTTCATCTTCACCAGATCTGTTCAGATCTAGAAATTTTCTCTCTCTCTAAAAATCAAACACACATACTCAAATTTTTATCTCTCTAACCATCTCCGGTAGGGGTGTAAATAGTTCGATTTCGTTCGGTTTGGACCAATTTACGGACCGAACCACTAGTCAACGGTTTGAAAAAATTTCAAATCGAACCGAACAAAGAAAAAATTCAAGCCGACCCAAACCAAACCGCCATGGTTTGGTTCGATTTGGTTCGAACTGCGGTTTGATTTTACGGTTCGAACCGCGGTTTACACAATTCAAACCACGGTTCAAACTATGAAATAGAACATTGCTTAAACCATTAATTAGAACATGATTTCAAACTAAACAATTCATTGTCATGTTTGTTTGAATTTTCCAAACATAACATATATAATAGATTTAGTATTTAAATATAACTTGAAATTGTGCTTCAATGTTTATGATAACAAGTCATTTGAGTACTTGTAATGGTATGTGCTAAATAGTGAATTAACATTATTAAAAGAATATAAACCAAAAGAAAAAAGGGTTATAGGCTAAAACCCACAAATAGAATTATGGGTTTTCAAATCTAAATGTAAGGTGAAAATGAAAGATATACATATCTACGGTTAATATTGAACGGTTTGGTGATTTGGTTTATTTGTTCGGTTTTGTGGTTCGGTCTTGCGGTCTCGAACCGTGGTTTGAGGGTCCAAACCGCTGACCAAACCGAACCACACGGTTTGACAATTTTTGGAACCGAACCAAACCACGATTACTTGAAAATCGAACCAAACCGCATGATTTGGTTTGGTTCGGTTTCGAACCGCGGTTTGAACCGAATCACTTACACCCCTAATCTCCGGCGACGGAGAAGTTCTCCTCTCTTCCCTTTGTCTCTCACACACAAGTCAGCTTCCTCTCTTCCCACTACCATCGCCGGAGTAGCAACAACAGAGTTTGAGTCAAGTAAGAGGTAATGATTCAGCTGTTCAGCCTCAGTTTGTGGGTTCAATGAAACATGAACAAGAAGATTTTCAATCTCATCAGCAACAACAGTTAATTTATCAGAGCCAATCTTTGTGGGTTCAATGAAACATTGAACAAGAAGATCTTCAATCTCTTCAGCAACATTAGTTAATTTATCAGAGCCAGTCTCAACAACAACAACAACAGGGTCATATTACGGCATCTACTTCAGCTATGAATGAATCGTTTTTCTCACCGAGTTCCATGGCAATGGATCGGTTGCCCCCGCTGAAGATGGGCGGTGACAGTCTAGTTCGTCAACCTGTTGGATTTCTCTCCCACTTTAACGTTGATAATGGTACCCTTTTCTTGCATCATCTTCCAACTGTTTGATGTATTTACTAACTGAATTTTCAAAAAGGATTTTGACATTTTGGCCTTACTGTGATGACCAATTTTCGATGGTACTTAAAAGTAAAAATGTTGGATCACCTAGGCAAATTGATTGAAAATGGTACTGATAATTATGTTTATGATGTTTTACTTGGATTATATAATTATTTGTTACTATTCGTTAATACTATTTTTATTTCAAATGTAGGAGTGAAAGTGTGAATCACAAAATTAGGTGGCTAATACTTTAAATTATTGCATCTTAACATTATTTTTATGCTAATTTGAAATTTTGCTTAAGCAGATTTATGCTATGCAAGCAGAAGCCTTACCGAACCTCCATAGACACCAAGAGGCATATTCAGCCACTCAAAAAGGACCCAGCTTTGATGTCAATATTTGTACACAGTTATTTGGCTCGGTTATTACTTCTAACTTGTTAACGATTCGGGCTCAAGCTTACATGGCTGCTGGCAGGTTAGCGATATCATATTATTTTTTATTTTATTTTTTTGCTAGTTAAGTATAATTCTGGTAACATAAAGTGTGACGGAATGATAGATTTGAGGAAGCCATAACTGCTGCACAACGTGCAACTGATCTAGACCCGAGGGATGAGGTGAAGAAAGTAGCAAAGAAAGTCAAAGCTGTAGGAACGGCTCCGTCAAACGGGAACCATGTATTTAAGAGTTGTAATGTCTAAATTATGATACCAATTCGTTATTATTGAAAATTTTGAATTTTTTTTTGTTGAAAAAACTGTCTTATAAGTCAATTAGAAGAGACAAATAAGTCTTATGTTACTTATAAGACTTTTTTACTTTTTAAAAAAGTCTTATAAATAACTTATAAGACATATTAAAAAGTCTTATAAGTTACTTATAAGACTTATTAAGTTACTAATAAGACTTATATAAGACTTTTTTACTTTTTAAAAAAGTATTATAAATAACTTATAAGACTTTTTAAAAAGTTACTTATAAGACTTATTAAAAAAAAGTCTTTTAAATAACTTATAAGACTTTAAAAAGTTTCACAAGTTACTTATAAGACTTATTAAAAAGTTTTATAAGTTACTTTTTAATAAGTCTTGTAAGAGTCTTATAAGATTTATTAAGTTACTTATAAAACTTATAATATTTTTTTACTTTTTAAAAAGTCTTGTAAGTTACTTATAAGACTTTAAAAAGTCTTATAAATTACTTATAAGACTTATTAAAAAGACTTTTAAATAACTTATAAGACTTATTAAAAAGTCTTATAAGAGTCTTATAAGACTTATTAAATTACTTATAAGACTTTTTTACTCTTTAAAAAAGTCTTATAAATAACTTATAAGACTTATTAAAAAGTCTTATAATTAACTTATAAGAGTTGTAAATATGTAAATTATGAGAGCACTTCGTTGTTATTATTGAAATTTTTGATTTTTTTTTTGTTGAACAATTTGTCTTATAAGTCAATTATAAGTGACAACGTAGTCTTATAATTGACTTATAAGAATTGTAAATGTGTAAATTATGAGAGCAATTCGTTGTTATTATTGAAATTTTTGATTTTTTTGGTTGAAAAAATTGAGCCAAAGTAATCTTATAATGTGAAAAATACTCCCTCCGTCCCAATAGTAGCTTCCCATTTTGCCATTTTGGGTGTCCCGTTAATAGCTTCCACTTTCCTTTTTTGGCAAAGGAATCTTCACTATTCCCTCCACTCATTCTCTCTCCTCCATTATTTTAATACTCACAACACTATTATAATTTACTATTCTCTCCACTCATTCTCTCTCCTATTTTCAAATTACACTCACATCATTTTTACTTCCCCCTCAATTCCTTAATTTGCGTGCTGCCCAAAAAATGGGCAGCTCTTATTGGGACGGAGGGAGTATAAAAAAATGAAAGTGTTTTTGAAAAGGCTAAAGACTGTTGTGATGATCTGAAAATTTTGTCTTATAAGTCAATTTTTAATCTATATTTTTTGAGACTGAAGTGACCAAACTGAAACTATTCTGAATCTAATGATTGATCTAAAATATGTGAATACCTAATGACCAATATATAATTCCCAAACTTTCAGTGACTAAAGTATAATTTTGGACTTGTGGTACAGAGGCTGTAACGTCGAACAGTGCATGTGCAAGAAGGACATTAACGTTATTGTGCCAAGAAGGGATGTCTTTGAAATTTTCAAAATGTTATTTCTTTAATTGGGTTTAAATCTCACATGAGGGGCCCTAGAGAAAGTGATCCTTAATATTTACTGTAATTAATCAATAATATATTTAAAAACTTAATGAAAAATAATTACTTTTTCATTAAATCTTGATTAATATTCAAACAAAAATTGACTAGTACCTCCGTCTCTTAGTAAGGACACATTTTTTATTTTATTTTCGAGTATTTCATTAGTAAGTTACATTATTAAAAGTGGATTTTTTTATTATTATTAAATTTCTTGTACTATTTTTGCCATGCTCACACATAACTTGTGATTTCACTTAGAAATCACAGTCACTTATCTTATCATAGTCATAACTACTTTTCCATCCACTATACTCTTGATTACGTATGAATATGCCGGGTAAGGATAATGATCCAGGATAGGAAAACGCATTTCCCTTGTCACAGTTGTGGCCTTGCTGACGTGAACCTGGTATAGGTCGGCATATGAATGTGCCTTAGTCGGCATATAGATGTGTCGTGGTTGGCATTTGTGTATACCTTGGTCGGCATTTATCAACATGTCTGCCTTATTCATTCTATCGCTCTGCTGGACAATGTTCAGATCGAAATATTGGGATATGACGAGAAGAGTGAGACGGGTATAGCTAGGAAAGCCTATTACTTATGTCGTATTTGAGACTTGATGTCGCAGGAAATGTGCTTATCAATCTTCGTTCACGTGGCAGGGCCAATTACTTGACTCCTTGACCTGAAATCAGAACCCACGACTAGTCGGAATGATCTCCGGCTTAGACCCTCGGGCGTGAGAGTAAGTATGGTATTTCGGAGAGCAAATATTTTAAATGAACAGAGATATTCAAATGACAAAATTGCATTTACCTCAAAACCGTTGTAGTTGTTATGTATTTATAGCTGCTTTGATGAGGGTGTTACTTTTGATAGGACTGCATGAATCCCGTAATTTGTGGGACAGTTACATGTCTGGAGATCGTGTTCTTGAGTGGCTCCTGATTTGTAGGGAACCAATTATGGAAAGGGCAACACGTGCGTATGGACCCAAGAGGTCGACACTTGCTTGACAGGTCGAGGTCGCCTGTTGGGATTAGGTCGACCTGACTGATGGATAGGGCTGGATCGTACCCGAAATAGAATCTGGATCGTAGCGTCGGACCAAGCTAGGTCGGGACCTCGTAGGTCGGACAATGAGCTTAGGTCGACTGATCCTATTGACGGGCCTTGGGCCTAGTTATAATTGGGCCTAGCCCACTGAGAATGTGGTGGCCATAGTAGATAAACGATTGGGCTTTACCCGCTGGTCCTAGCTCGTCACTTTTAGTCTGTTCAAGACTTATACATATTTTTCATTGGGATTAACCCACTGGTCTTTGCCCGTTTTATTGTTCATAGTTGTACTAAGTTTATTTCGTTCAATATATAAAAACATAAATTGCAAAAATTTAACCAATTCATTGCTGCATGTTGTTCTACGCTAAAAATAATTCTTTCAAGAATTTGTGATATGCTTGTTTGGAACCACATTGGATATAAAAAAAAAAATGACAACAAAAGATGAACTTATCTTGAAGTTCTTGTACTTTGCATTTTGTCTTATTGGATTAATTGGAGTAAGTAAATACCAATATTGTGCCTTTTTATATCCATTATTGATTTTTATCTTGTACTCCATTTTGGATGGATTCTCATTGTTTTCTTTCAACCGGTGGGGTTTTGATTGGGTTGCCGTCGTCACACAATCGATTTAAGATTTCTAAATTGATACTTGTGGTTACGGATAAAAATTAGATATTTCGTTAGTTTTTTTTTTTTTTTTATCTATTTACAACAAATATAAAGAGGTGAGAATTCGATTGCAATTATTACAAAAGTTGGAAAATAGATTGCAAATATGATAAATAAAAAAAAATAGCTAATCGAATAGTAATAATATTAGAATTGAGTTATCATTTCTTAATAAGTTCTTGTTAAATAGTGAGTATATCCAATCTTATATAGTATGCATCAATTATTATTTTCAAAATTGATTTGAGATAAATGAAATTTTAACATGCCCCTCACTTGTAGGCCGACATTACTATCGGCTTTACATGTAACCGTTAACATGTCAGAATTATCATCGGCTTAAAGCAAACATGGGTAACAAGTCCATCTTCAACTTGGGCAAGCTTTTATACCATTAGCAGGCGCGTTACGCGTGAATAGCCAATGACCCATAATATTGATGCGCACTACCCGATTAATAAGACTATGTTTTAAGTCTTGGCAAAGCCCGGCTAAATGTGATGGGGCGTGTTATAGACATTATTGTTAGAGATATTATCCCACATTCGGAATTGACAAATCTTGCCTATGACATATAAAGATAATGGGTCACTCCCCCTAAAATCAATTGGTTTTAAGGTGGAACCTCAAAGTTTAAGATGGTATCAGAACAGGTTCTTACACGTGCAGGCCCAACGGCCCAATATGTTACTTCGCACCACCCGATTAATAAGTCCACGTTGTAAGCATTTGGCAAAGCCCAGCTACACGTGAGGGGACGTGTTAGTGATCTCACATCGGAAATTGACAAACCTTGCCTATGACATATAAAGATCTTGGGCCACTCCCCTTGACCCCAATTGATTTTAAGGTGGAATCTCAGACTTTAAGATGGTATCAAAGCGTGTCCTTACACGTGCAGGTCAACGACCCACGATGTTACTCTGCGCAACCCGATTAATAAGTCTACGTTGTAAGCCTTTAACAAAGCCCAGCTACACGTGAGGGGGTGTGTTAGAGATATTATCCCACATTGAAAATTGACAAACCTTGCCTATGACATATAAATATCCTGGGCCACTCCCTTTGACACCAATTGATTTTAAGATGGAACCTCAGACTTTAAGATGGTATCAGAGCGTGTCCTTACATGTGCAGGCCCAACGGCCCACGATATTACTTCGCGTCACCCGATTAATAAGTCCACGTTGTAAGTTTTTGGCAAAGCCCGGCTACACGTGAGGGGGCGTGTTAGAGATATTATTCCACATTGGGAATTGACAACCTTGCCTATGGCATATAAAGATCCTGGACCACTCCTCTTGACACCAATTGGTTTTAAGGTGGAACATCAGACTTTAAGACCAATTGGTGTCAAGGGGAGTGGCCCAGGATCTTTATATGTCGTAGACAAGGTTTGTCAATTCCAATGTGGAATAATATCTCTAACAATTATCCCATATCGATAATTGACAAACATTGCCTATAACATATAAAGATACTTGGTTACTCCCATTAATAACAATTGATTTTAAGATGCAACCTTATACTTTAAAATTGTATCAGATTTGACTCTCTACACGTGCGACCCTAAAAGAAGCCGACGATATTTTAGCCCCACGTCACCTAATTATATATACACGCGTAACCCCAAAAATTTGGTTAGCGTGGGGGGCGTGTTGTAACAATTATCCCACATCGAAAATTCACTAGCCAATCATTTAATATTTAAAGATTTTGAGTCATTTCTCTCATATTATTATTTATTTTAAATTAGGGATATAATTTAGGTAGGAGACGTATTTCTCAAGTATTAGAAATCTTAGGCTTATATATACATATGGGGCTTATTCCTTTGTAATTTCGGAAGATGAATAACATAAAATATTATACTATAAAATATTATACTCTGTCCACAAATTCTAAAATGGTATTAGAGCCATGTCAAGTTTAACACTGATTCAAAAGCTCACAAATTTTAATATGGTATCAGAGTCATGCCAAGTTTACCACTGATTCAAAAGTTTAAGCTATTAGATTGTGGCTCAACGACATATATAAGGATTTCACAGTGCAATTTTCGCACAGATAAATCGGATAATACTGCAAACGGGTGTAATCGAACCCGGGACTTTATGCTCTGATACCATGTCAAGTTTACACACTGATACAAAAGTTTAAGTTGTTATATCGGGGCTCAACAATAGAGTGCATCTCTTAAAATATGTGTCTTTCGTAAGGGTTAGGAAATACGTGCTTTTAAATGTGCGGTGACATTTTTGTAAATAAGGAAAACTTCGTACGCGGTGGCATTTTTATAAATAAGTCCATTACTAACAAACTTTTTCGGTTCAACCTCAAATATTTCTGGATATCAATATGAAAGTTTTATTGATATAAATCAACAAACACTACCAATGAGCATCATTTAACATTTCATTTATAAAAACTTAAAAGGCCTGTTTGATGTTTGATGGCTTAAATAACGTCTTTTGAAATTTTTAAACTTATAATCACGGAGCAAAGGCCCGTAACTTTTGTAAGTCTCAATATTTCATTCATAAAAAAAACTTTTGGATATTAGTATCAAAGGTTCTGAATATCAAACTTAAAGGTTCTGAATATCCAGAATCCTTTAACTTTGATACTCAGAATGTTTGTTACGCGTTGGTTACATGACCAACAAACCTTCTGGATATTAAGGTCAAAGGGTTCTAAATATTTAAAAAATTTGAGTTTAATATCCAGAAGGTTTATTGGTTACAGTGTTGTTAAAATGTGCTTTTTAATTTATATAAAGAAGGTTTTAATATTGATGTCTAGATACCTTTAATGTTCATATCCAGAAAGCTTTAACATTGATATTTAGAAGACTTTTATATTGTTATCCATGATCCTTTTAGCTTGATATACAGAAGGTTTGTTTGTTATGCACGCAGCGCGCACCAAACCTTGTGGATATCAATTTCAAATGTGCTGATCCAGAACCCTTTGAGATTGATATCCAGAAGGTTTGTTGACCATTACCCAATGCGAACAAAGTTTTACTTTTTTACAAAAATGTCAGTGCTCACAAATTTTTACTTATTTACAAAAATATCATCGTATATTTAAAAACATGTTTTTTCTAATCAATAGAAAAAACGCGTTTCTCCCTATATTTTGCGTCAACTATATATATCAAGATTTCACACTCACTCTCTCAACAAGTTCTAGCAAATTAACCTTTGTTATTATTCTTAAATAAACGTTTAACTTCTTATTTGCGAGTTAAGAAACTTTTTTTTTTTAATCAGGAAACCTAGCTTTTAAGCATTTTTAATAGTACCAATACATAAAACTCTTAACTGGTCTGATCATATGACATCGAGAGATTGTAAGTAAATGTAAACTAAAATATAATTAATTAATTATTGATAAGGATTAACTCAGTAATTTCAAAAAAAAAATGAATATTTATATAAGGATATTTATTTTTTAAAACCAATATTGTGAAAATGTGGAAGGGAAGGACTAACTAAACCTTAGTCAGCCTTTAATGGTTTATTATTAATAGAAAGTCGCCACAGGTGGACCTCCGGCTGCAATGAAAAGGCATATTCCAAAAATATAATTGGTGAATTCCTTTGTCAATTTTCCCTTCCCTTTTGGCACTCTTATTGGATTATTGGTTAGGTAATTGATTGTTAAACCATGACGAATAATAATATATGTTAAAAAGTCAGATAAGGTCTCAATCAAAATATTTGTTTATTTACTTGTTCATATTTAAATATACTCTCTCCTTGATAATTTTTTCAAATAATTTCTAAATATAAGTACAAAATAAATTTTGTCTCCTTTACAAATGATTCGGGCTTCTTCACTATTTCGAAAAGGATGGAGTGACAAGTATAAGGGCAACTTCAATGGGAGGTACCAAAATCAAATTTTGATACCTCCCAAAGGAGTTAGCATTTTCAATGGGATAAACTTGGGGTACCAAAATTTGAAAGAGAGTTAGTGAAGGTACCAAATTTGGTACCTTAGCTAACTCTCTTTGTGTTATTTGTATTATTTTTATTATTTGCATTATTTATATTTTTGGTCTTTGACAAAAAAGGGCTAATAATAATAATAATAAAATAATAATAATAATAATAATAATAATAATAATAATAATAATAATAAATTAATAATAAAATAATAATAAAATAATAATAATAAAATTTTAATAATAAAATAATAATAATAATAAATTATTAATAATAATAATAATAATAAAATAATAATAATAAATTAATAATAATAATAAAATAATAATAATAATAATAATAAAATAATAATAATAATAATAATAATAATAATAATAATAAAATAATAATAATAATAATAATAGTAAAATAATAAAATAATAATAATAATAATAAATTAATAATAATAATAATAATAAAAAATAATAATAATAATAATAAATTAATAATAATAATAATATTATTAATAATAATAATAATAATAATAATAAAATAATAATAATAATAATAATAATAAAATAAAATAATAATAATAAAATAATAATAATAATATAAAATAATAATAAAATAATAATAAAATAATAATAATAAATAGTTAATAATAATAATAAATTAATAATAATAATAAAATAATCATTCATATGTAATTAATAAAAATATTTAATTAGTTAAAATTTTTGAAATATATCAAAATTTGATTTTGGTACCTTAAGTTAACTCTCTCCATTGGAGATGTAAATTTGGTACCCTATGAATAGTGTGTAAATGATACCAAAATTTGATTTTGATATCTTTTACTAACTCCTCCCATTGGAGTTGCCCTAAAAGGACACAACATAGGGAGGTCTAATTGTTATGCCTATAGAAAGGATTTGACACCGCTCTTCCAAGGAGCTTGTTGCAGTGGTATGAAATTATTAATTGGCCATTGACGGCCGTGATTAATTTGTTGTATGTAAAATTCACGCAATGTCAAGTTAATATTTATTATTGGTTTATCAAGATAAAACATGTGACACAATACATGTGGCGGCCAACATGGATGGACAAGTCTCCAATCCAATAACATCACTTGTAAAATAAGATTATATCGTTATGAATCAAAGGGTCAAACTCAATGAACTCGATGAATTGTATAGATCTTGACTCTTGAAGACGATTTTGATATTACTTAACTAGAGATTGATTAGACAAAATAGATATTTGCGACAAATTAATTAGTTAGAAAACTTGATTATTGGATTGGTAAGCATCATTTCATGGAATTATTTTTATAATGATTTGCTAAAGTCATGTCTAGTGAAGTTAGGTTGATGACTAATCCCTAATTAGTGATGCCAAAATTTTAGAAAAACATTTTTTTCTAGCAATTTGAAAAAACTAGTTTTTCAAAATGAGTGGTGGCATTTTTGTGATTGAAACTTTTTTTAAACGTGCGGTGGCATTTTCGTAATCACCTAACACTTTTTTAAAAACGTGCAGTGACATTTTTGTAAATAACTGAAACTTCTTTCAAAACACGCGGTGAAATTTTCGTAAATAACCGGAACTTATTAATACCTTTGACAATCTTTATAACTAAAACTATCATTTTTTATCACTGTACATACATGACACTTTTTAAACCAACACTGCTGAAACTCTTTAACACTAACAATGGTACTAAAAAAACATTAAAACTGGCAATCTTTAATATTAGAACTTGCAATGAAAAACAGTATCACTGTTTTTAAAAAAGTGTCAGTTAATTACAAAATGCCACCTCTCGTTTAAATGAAGTTCAAGTTAATTATGAAAATGTCACTGCCTGTTTTCAAAACTTGTTTTTCGTAGCGGTATGTTAGAAAAAACTAATTTTTCATAAAAAAAAATAATAATTTTTCATAAGAGCAAATTATAAGATAGGGCTAAAGTCCACAGAGTGGGACCAATTTGGGGTCTGAATTTTTAATTTTGGCAATTTAGGGTCTAACGTGATATTTTTCTCTCAGTAAAGGGCTTTTCTGACGGAATTCATTAAAAAAGTCACTTAAATTACATGTGACTTGCACGTGATAACCAAATTTGATTAACTTTGCATGAATAGTTGTTTTAAGGGGTTAAATGCAATTTTTAAATTTAAATGATGAAAAAAAAATATTTTCTTCAATATTGATATTTATTTTATATTACTTTTTTTGACAAACACAAATTAGTGAAGATATGGCTAACTATTGGCACCATTAGTCATTTCCTACAAACTTTTTTGATTAATTATGTGCCTAAAAGTTGGTCATTAGTCATTTCCTACAAACTTTTTTGAGCCAAACATAAATTAGTTGAATATTTATCCGAATCCCTTAAAAAGAAAATATGGCTAATTATTGGCACCATTTTGCAATTAAAAGTCAAACAATTATAATAATTTTGAAAAGAGACATTATTCATACATGAATTGCAAAAAAACATTTCTTCAAGAATTGGACTAGTGAAGATAAAGAGTCTTATTTTGGTGCACACAAATTTAACTAGAATTTTACGATTTAGACCCTATAGTATAAATTTTATCAAAACATGACTTTTTAACAAAAATCGTTAAAAAAAACTCGGTCAAATCACATAAATCTTGTACGTGATATTATTTTATGTTTAAAAATATCCACTTAACCCCCTCCATTCAATGAATGTTATAACTTTTGACAGAATTGCTATATAATTTGTTAACACATGATGCCACGGCCATGACCACCACCATAAAATTGCCACCATGTTGCCATTGTGTTATCATCACCACCACCAAATTACCACCACTATTTTTCGCCATAAACAAAATAATACATTAATTTCAATTTCTAGACTTCAATTGGTCTCAATCCAGGCATTAAACTAGCTGCAATATGGGCTTCAAAACCACACCCACTGCTTGAACATCAACGAATTAAGATTGATCATGCAATTGATAAAGTCTGAGTTTTCATCTAATAGTCAATTGGTTATGAGAAATGAAGGCAGTGATGGTTAATTTCGATATGGGCTAATTGATTTAACTGCCTCCTCACACGCAATCGAACTTTGGGGTTACACGTGAACATAGACTTGGATGGCGTGAAGTTAGAATATCGTAGGCCCCCTTTTGTGCTCTCACATGTAAAATGTTTATTTTGCTACTGTTATTAAGTATATGATTCTCTCTTAAAACCAATTGACTATTAAAGTAGTCTAATATATTCATACATTAAAGACAAAGCTAGCAGTTAGTTTCTAATATGAGTTAACCAGTTGCTTCCACAACAATAAACTCAACGAATCTCGACTATAGTTAATTTCTAATATGAGCTAATCATTCTTTCAACGATATTGGACTCAATGAATCTCGATCGTGAATATTTCGACATGGGAAAAATTCCTCTTTACCCACATTTCTCAAATCATAACCCTAAAAAATCCAGCCCAAATTAAAAAAGACAACTCCCTTTTATTTTCCAAATCAAAATCCCTTTAAATCCCAAAATGCTATATACCGGACTAAGAAATTGACGGCGCCGTTAACATCTATTATATCGATCGCTTAATCCATGCAATAATTCATGCCGTTTCTTAAGGATTCTTTCGCTATTGAAGAAATTTGAAATTACAATCTTTTCATCCAATTCAATCAATCTGGAAATAAGGTATTACCTCTGAATTATGATTTTGATTTAATTCAGTTTATATTTTGTATTACTTTTCATTTTTTTTTCTTCAGAATTTTGAGTTTTTGATGAATTTTTTGATTGAATTTGTTTACAGATAAAATAACTTTATCTTCAATGGAGTCTAATGTGATGTTCATGTTGAATTATGAAAGATTTTCTGTTGTTACAAGGTTTGATCAATTTGATTCTTATGAATCTATTGTTGAATTTAGTTGCAACAGATGGAACAGTTTGAAAAAGGAGACAATCACGATGTCATATCTTTTAGATGAGAAAAGGTCGTGCATGTTGACTAGTGAGCAAGATTTCATCTGTATGGGTGTTAGATTGCTCGTAGGAATATTGAGCTACTAGAAATAAATGTGAATGATTTGAGTATCTGTGTTAGTAATGTCAGTGATTCCTTCGAGAAATCATTTTCCACTTTATGCAAAGGCAGTAGTAGTAGAAATGATGATAATGTCAAATTCTTCTATCACAAAGAAAAGAGAATGAGAAGTGCGGAATGGGCAGACGCAATACAAAACATTGGGCAGATATTTGAAGGTGGCTCTGGTGAATTTAGGAATGCATTGTGTAAGTTTGCAACGGAAGTGGGGTTTGATTTCAATTATGTGAAAAATGAACCTACTCGTATTACTGCTGTATGCTCACACAAAGAATCAAAAGGTTGTCCATGGAAGATACATGCCTCAATTGAAAAATGCAGTGGATATTTCTACATAAGGAAATATATTCCTGATCATATATGCAAGGATGCGATTAGTTGTGATTTTGGGCAAAGTATGGGATGTGAAGTTCTTTCCAGTGTTATCCGTGATAAAGTTAGAAATGATCCAAATGTTAGTCCTGCTTCTCTTGTAAAATTGTTTCTAACAGAGTATGGCCTCACTGTTCATTACAAGGTTGTTTGGAGAGCAGTTGAGAAGGCGAAAAACATTATTTTTGGTGAGGCAAAGTTTGCTTATAATAAGCTTAAAGCATATACAGATAAAATTAGCGAGGTGGATCCAGATGATTGTGTGAAGTTTGAGTCTGATCCTGTGACTTCTCGTTTCCAGCGGTGCTTTTTTGCATTTGGGGCATGTTTGCGGGGATTTAAGTTTTGTCTTCCCTTGTTATTTTTGGATGCAACATTTTTGACTGGAATGTTTCGGGGTACCCTACTTGCAGCAACAGCGAAAGATGGAGATAATGGTATGAGAATTTTATTAATAATGCCTTTATTTTTTTTTTATATGTAGCATCAGAATTAAGTTTAATGAAGTTGCCAGGTCCTATACCACTTGCTATAAGACCATTCAAAGATTTTATAGCTTTATATGTGAAGTTTCCAGGTCCTATACCCCTTGCTATAAGACCATTCAAAGGTCTTATAGTTTTGTATATTACGTTGGCAGGTCCTATATTATTTGCTAAAGGACCATTCAAAGGTCTTTATAGATGTGTTTATGATGCTTTCAGGTCCTTTATCACTTGCTATATGACCAATCAAATGTCTTAGATCATGTGATATGAGACAACTTATTTATGTTTTAACATTTTGTATATTGGTTTTTATTTTTATTCATATTTTATGATGCTAAATTAATTTTTTATGAATTGTTTTGGTTGTAGGCCTATTCCATGTTGCTTTTGATGTAGTTGGATCGGAGGATGCTGAAAATTGGACGTGGTTTCTCCAAAATCTCCGTCCTTACATAACTGAGCGAGGAGTGACATTTGTTTCGGATCGTCATCAGGGTATCATTAATGCGGTTCATGAGGTTATGCCATTTTTACACCATTCATTTTGCATGTTCCATTTAAAAAACAATCTTAGAAATAAATTTGGTGGGTTATCGAAGGAGGTGCGGTCCAATATTCTTCACAAATTTTCTAAGCTTGCAAAAGCTCCAACACCTGAGCACTTTCAGATTCTTCTGGACGAAATCATAAATGAGGGTGGTACGAAGGTGTCTGAGTTTTTCAACAATCTTAGAAAGAAAACTATGCATTTGCTTATTTTGGAGGTAATCGTTATGGAGAATTGTACTCAAATGCGGCTGAGTCATTTAATGCTATGATAAAGGAGTATAAATCTCTCCCTGTTGTAGAGTTGATAGACAGTATACGTTTGAAGATTATGTCAAGAATGTGCAGACGTAAACAAGACTCAAATTCATGGGCAAATGTGTTGTGTCCATCCATCCAGAAGGTATACTTGGAATGTGCAGACAAAGGAAGGTCATGAATTATTCATGCTTGCGATGAATATGTATTTGAAGTTCATTCAGATCCTTCTATGGTTGTCAACATACAGGAATACACATGTTCATGTGGGATGTGGCAGCATAATGGATTTCCGTGTGTTCATTCCATATCCGTCTTCAGCAGGTTTAAAAATATCGACTTAACCCCCTCCATTCAATGAATGTTATAACTTTTGACAGAATTACTATATAATTTGTTAACACATGATGCCACCGCCATGAACACCACCATAAAATTGCCACCATGTTGCCATTGTGTTATCATCACCACCACCAAATTACCACCACTATTTTTCGCCATAAACAAAATAATACATTAATTTCAATTTCTAGACTTCAATTGGCCTCAATCCAGGCATTAAACTAGTTGCAATATGGACTTCAAAACCACACAACCCACAACTTGAACATCAACGAATTAAGATTGATCATGCAATTGATAAAGTCTGAGTTTTCATTTAATAGTTAATTGGTTATGAGAAATGAAGGCGGTGATGGTTAATTTCAATATGGGCTAATTGATTTAACTGCCTCCTCACACGCAACCGAACTTTGGGCTTACACGTGAACATAGACTTGGATGGCGTGAAGTTAGAATATCGTATTTGTGCTTGCACATGTAAAATGTTTATTTTGCTACTATTATTAAGTATATGATTCTATCTTAAAACCAATTGACTATTAAAGTAGTCTAATATATTCATACATTAAAGACAAAGCTAGCCGTTAGTTTCTAATATGAGTTAACCAGTTGCTTCCACAACAATAAACTCAACGAATCTCGACTATAGTTAATTTCTAATACTCTTTCCGTCCCTAAATGTTTGTCTCATTTGACTTTTTTGTTGAACTTTGACCACAAATATATGACAATTTAATTATGTTAATGAAATTCTAAAAATTCCTATTGATTCACCATTAATAATATTATCAACAACAACTTTTAGAATTTCATGAACATGATTAATCTTTCATAAATTTGTGGTCAAAATTTAACAAAAAAGTCAAATGAAATGAGACAAACATTTAGGGACGGAGGGAGTATGAGCTAATCATTCTTTCAACGATATTGGACTCAATGAATCTCGATCATGAATATTTCGACATGTACCTTCATTATTCTAGCCCTCTTTAAAGAAAAAAAAAACAATTTGTGTGTGCAATACATAGTCGGCCAAAAGCCATATAACATCAAATTGATGTTCTTAAATAAATTCTTAAATCTTTAGCGAATACTCGTATACATTTGAAATTTATCAACGTATGCCGTTGTGGATTATTATTAAACTTGTAACTAAGTTAGGTAAGTTGTGATGGCTATGGAGTTGACTAATATGTCTAGAGTACAAATAATTTGAAAGATTAGGGGGAGACAAGTGTTGGGTTGTCTATCTAACATTCTAACATACTAACATTAGAAGGTTAGCAAAATAATGTTACCCATCTTCTAGAAACTCTTTTGCTTTAATAGCTAAAAAAAAAAAAATTGATAAACGAGACAAGATTAATTTGAATATATAAATTATAATTTAATAACTAAATTTAGTTTAAAGGGAATATAATTTTAATATAGTGTTATTTATCTTAGTACAAAAAGAATAATTTATTAATTTTAAAATTAAAAAAAATTCTAAAATTATAAGTATATTGCTAAATTGTTGCATTTTAAAAAATGAAAGAGAAGATTCCGCCAATGTTTTAATAACTGAAATATTTGGGGTTGCTGTCATGTCATTGTTTTCTCCCTCCTCACCAATATGGTAAATGGAGTGACAGATGGAGATATTATTGTTACTAGATTGACCCCCGTGCGATGCACGGACAGTTACTAACGAATAACTGATTAAAATCGAAATAAATACAAAAGAAAATATAGATGTTTGTATACATTGTAAAATGATTATTTGAAAATTATATTGAAAATATAAATATCAGATTGAAGGTCACTAAAATAAATCTAGTTTATGAGTAAAAATATCAGATTGAAGGTCACTAAAATAAATATTTTAGTGATCGAAATCTAAACGAATACATAAGAAATAGATATGTTTGTATACATTGTAAAAAAATTATTTGTAACATATATTATGAGTAAAAATATCAGATTGAAGGTCACTAAAATAAATATTTTGTTACATCCGTGCGATTGTATTCGAATATAAATTTTGATTCTTATTCGTATTCAATTCGTATTTAAATACAACAACAACAACAACAACAAAGCCTTAGTCCCAAAATAATTTGGGGTCGGCTAACATGAATCCTCATATGTTATCGTGAAAAAAATAAATAAATAAAAAAAAAAATTAAATTAAATTAAATTAAATTAAAAAAATAAAAATAGATAAAAAAATAAAAAATAAATAAAAAAATAAAAATAAAAAATAAAAAATAAAAAATAAAAAATAAAAAATAAAAAATCAACCCCCCACATGGATTTTTGCCCTCCACTCCGGCCTCTTCAACACCATACTTTCATCCACTCCAAGTAAATTCATATCATTTTCAATTACTCTAATCCAAGTTTGTTTGGGTCTTCCCTACCCTCGCCATTTTCTCATTTCTCCACTGTTTCGGCCTCCTAACCGGTGCATCACTCGGTCTCCTTCTCACATGTCCAAACCACCGTAGACGATTTTCCCTCATTTTATCCTCAATGGGCGCAACTCCTACTTTACCTCTGATCACCTCATTCCCCAACCGATCCTTTCTTGTATGACCGCACATCCATCGAAGCATACGCATCTCCACCACATTCATCTTATGCACGTGACACTGTTTCACGGCCCAACATTAGGTGCCGTAAAGCAATGTCGGCCTAATTGCCGTGCGGTAGAATTTTCCCTTTAATCTATTGGGCATGCCGCGATCACATAGAAACCCTGTAGCACTCTTCCACTTCAACTTGACACCTTTAATCCTATGAGCCACATCTCCATTTAATTCTCCATCATTTTGGATAATGGATCCAAGATAGCGAAAAAACTCGAAGCTTGGATAATATTTCCATCAAATGTGACCGCCCGCCTCCACTACTTCCAACTCGCTAAACTTACACTCCAAATAATCGGTCTTGCTTACCTTGTCGAAAACCTCGAGATTCCAAAGTGTGTCTCCCCAACTCCAATTTACTTTCAACACCCTCTCTTGTCTCATCAATCAGCACAATATCATCTGCGAACAGCATACACTTTGGTATATCATCTTGGACTGACCTCGCCAATTCGTCAATTATCAAAGCAAAAAGAAAGGGGCTAAGTGCGGATTCATATTTCGATTCATGTCATGTTAATGTGACAAAATTTTTACGCTGGCTGTCACATGCCTACCGCAACCCTCGCCCTTTATCCTGACTTGGGACAGGCAAGGATAAATCCTTGGTGGGTTTACAATTCGTATTTAAATATAAAAAAATTATTTATATTCCATTCAAAATTGAAATTCGAATTATTCGATTCAAATATTTGATTTGACCTACTTTTTGAAAAAATACAAAGTCAAAACCAAGGCCACGGCCGGTCAAAGCCAAGTCGGCCATTGGATAAAGCCACAGACGAACCATGCATGCTTGGCTAAGCTTCATCCTCATTATATAACCAAGGCAATCCATCTTACTTTAATTTTTTTTCTATGTGGGATAAAAGTCTAGGCCAAAGCCAAGGCCGGCAAAGGCAAGGCCTAGGCAGATTTCCCACATAGAAAGAAAACAAATCAAAAAGGACATTGGCCTTGGTATATAAAGAGGCTTCAAGTTCAAGGTAGGTGTAATTATATTTATATACATATATATATAATTTTAAATATAAAATATACATATATAATTTTAAATATAAAATATATATATATAAATTTAATAATTATTAATATTAAATATATATATAATAATTAATAAATTAAAGCCCTTCACCAAAAGGACAACACGTGTCCAAATTTCCAAAAGACAAAATAAAAATAAATTAAAGCCCAATCACAGGTTGCCACGTATCTATTAAGTCGGTTTTTTTTTGCTATTTTGTCACGGCGTGAAATGACGAAATTGCCCCTCAAACCCCCTTTAATTATCACAATCATGTTATTTATAGATATAGATTTGAAAGAATGACCAATTTTAATGATAAAAAAAATTCTATTTAAATACAGACTATTTTCTTTAAAAAAATAATTTATTATAAAATAATTTAGGTAAAAGAAATGGGTTGAAAAAAAAACCTAAATCATACTGCCAAACACGTGTCCAAAAAAAAAAAAGAAGAAAAATCCATCTTCCTTCAAGCGCCATTGTCGTCGCGTGCCCCACTCGCGCCAAGGAAATGGACAAATCTCCCTTGAACAAATGGACGACACGTGTCTTCATTTCCAAAAAAAAAAATCAAAAAAATATAGGCCAATCATAGATCGCCACGTGTCTTTTTAGCCGAATTTATTGCCAATTTGCCACGGCGTGAAATGATGAAATTGCGCCACAAACCCCCTTTCATTACCACAATCATGTTATATATATATAGATATAGATATAGATTTGAAAGAATTACCCATTTTAAATATATAGATGGAGACTAAAAAAATTGAGACCAAGCTTTTAGTAAAATGAGTACATACACCATTTTCTACCCACATTAAAAAATAATAATAATAAATAAATTGAAATAATAATTTCTTTCTCTAAAAATATTATTTATTTTCTTCACTATTTTTTAATTTTTTCAATCAAATTAATTCCTATATTATAAATACACAATTTTTTAAGACGAATAGAAAAATTGACAAATTTATTAATACTTTATTTACTATGCTTCAAAGGTTTATTTAAAAAAAATAAATAAATTGTTTGATATAACGAACTAAACTAAAGAAAATAATCATATTAGCCCATCCCACTTATTAAATACTCCCTCCGTCCCAGATCAATCAAGAGTCCTACTTTTCCATTTAGTCCGTCTCAGACCAAGAGTCCCTTTCCTTAAATGGCAAGTTTTTGAATATATTTATAACCTTATAATTTAATATATTTACAAAAAAATCATTCATTATACCCTTATGAAGATAACATATTTACAAAACAACCAATCATTAACTTACTATTTCTCCCACTCATTCTCTCTCCTTTTAAAAAATCAATCAATAACTACTATTTCCTACCCCATATTACAAAAAAATCATTCATTATACCCTTATAAAGTTAACATATTTACAAAAAAAAAAACAATCATTAACTACTATTTCCCAGTGTTCTAAAAATCGGCCTAGGCGGCCGCCTAGGCGGCGCCTAGGCGCTAGGCGGCGGCCGGGCGCCGCGACTTTAGGCTAGGCGGGGCAATTAGGCGCTAGGCGGGCTAGGCGGGGCTAGGCGGGGCTAGGCGGGCTAGGCGGTCTAGGCGGCTGGGCGGGCTGGGCGGGATTAGGCGGGACTAGGCGGGGCTAGGCGGGGCCTAGGCGGGATTGGGCGGTCTAGGCGGTCGAAGAGTTGGCGTTCGAGTTTTTAGATGCGTTCGACCGTAACAGGTGTAACTTTTGATTCCGGAGGAGTTACGGGACGCACAGCATATCAAAACGACCGTCTTTTCGAGAGGAACAAAAGTCATTGGGCTATGCCCCTTGAGCGGCCCATAAATAGGCCAAAAAACGCTTCTAAGGGCCTCAAACGGCCTTCTGAAGTTTTTATCTGTTTTTTCATTGTTTTGGACCTTTTCGTAATTTTGCAGTTTTAGGGTTTCTTTTCAGTAGGGTTTTTTCCAGACTTTATATACTTTATGTTAGGGTTTTGAGAAATGACGCCGTCTTCTAATGTTATGGTTCAATGACCGAAATGCCCTGACCTATAGTTGAGTTGTTCAAGATTTATACATTTATCCTCTTGAATTTGTCACTATGGACAAAAACTATGGAATATATATAAAAATGTGTGTAAATTTGCGACCCCGCCTAGGCCCCGCCTCGGCCCCGCCTAGGCGCTCTAGGCGCTAGGCCCGGCCTCGCCGCCTAGGCGCCGCCTAGCGATTTTTAGAACCTTGCTATTTCCTATCCCACATTTAACTTTTATTCATTTTTTAAAAAAATTTCTTGAGAAGCGTGAAATTTTTCCCCCGAGGACCTTTGATCTGGGACGGAGGGAGTAGAAACCAAAATCCACACTCATCACACTCCCCCATATATATATATATATATATATATATATATATGTGCTTCACACTTTTGGGTGAGCACGGGAATTATGGAAATGGGTGAGAAAAAAAAATGTTGTGAGTGTAATTTGAAAATAGGAGAGATAATTAGTGGAGAGAATAGTGAATTTGAAAAGTGTTGTGAGTGTAATAGTGAATTAGGAGAGAGAATGAGTGGAGAGAATAGTGAAGATTCTTTGCCAAAAAAGGAAAGGTGAAGCTTCTAACGGGACGCCCTTTTGGGTAATTAGTGAAGCTTTTATTGGGACGGAGGAAGTATATATATATATATATATATATATATATATATATATAATTTATAATTAAAAATAAATACTTCACACTTAATTAATTTTCACTAAAAATATATTAAAATAAAAGGAAATTAACAAAGGATAATAAATAAATTTATATTTAAAAAAGAGGGTTATTTTTTTCGTTAAAAATAATTTTGACTAAAAACATATTGAAAAATTAAAAAGAAAAATTAACAAAGGATAATTAAGAAATTTATATTTAAAAATAAAGGTTTTTTTTCTATGTCCAAATCAAATGAAAAAAGTCTCTATTTAAAGAGAAAAAAAATTATAAATTTTGGTGTAAATAAAATAAAATAAAAAATTAATTTATTATAAAATAATTGAGGTAAAAGAAATGGGTGAGAAATAAAAAACTAAAATTCAACCCGCCAATAGGCAAACGCCAAGTGTCCAACCAAAAAAAAAAAAAAACTAAAGTCATCAGCGCGTTCAAGCAAGTAACGCGCCGTTGTCGGCGCATCCCTTACACGCGCCCGGTAAATGACGGAAATACCCTTCAGCAAAATGGTGACACGTGTCCAAATTTTCAAAAAAAAAATTAAAAATTTAATGAAGCCCAATCACATCTTGCCACGTGTCCTTTAAGTCAAGTTTTTTACCACTTTGCAACCAGGTGAAATGACTAAAATGCCCCTCATAGTCCCTTTAATTACCACTATCTTGTTATTATATATGTATAGATATATATATATATATATATATATATATATATATATATAGATAAGTTTGATACTTTTATATGAATAGACAAAGGGATTTTCTCTAAATAGCAAAAAATGAGCACTTTGATGTGCATGCTATATATTCCCATGGACCTGACAATCGGGTCGGTTTGAGCCGGGTTAAAGCGGATAACGGGTTGAGATGAGTAATATTTGTTATAATTTATTTAATATATGTGTCGAATGAGGCGGGTCGACTAAGATAACCCGATAAGCTCAACTTTTTTTTTCTTTTGAATTACTCAGCTAAAAAAATAATTTTCAAAAATAAATTTAAAATGTTTAATTTTTTTTTTTACTCGGGAGTAGGGTGGGGATAGGGGTGGGGGTGGGGTGGGGGTGGGGGTAGGGATAGGGGTGGTGGGGTGGTTAATATTAAATTTAAAATGTTTTTTTTTTCTTTGACCCAGGGGGGGTGGGTGGGGGGTAGGGGGTGGGGATAGGTGTCGGGCTGGGTGGTTAAAAAATAAATTTAAAATGTTTAATTTTATTTTTTTTGACCCGGGGGGTGGGTGGGGTGGAGGGGGGGTAGGAGTGGGGTAGGGGGTGGGGCGGGGGGTGGGGGTAGGTGATGGATGTGGTTTCACCCATCCAAAAGATATATTTTCTAGCTTATTTGATGTTCGAAACCTTGAGAATTTAATGTATTTTGTTAGTGTTTTGATAGTTTAGGGACTGAAGTGCAACAATGCTGAAAATGGAGGATTTGTACCCACTTTGGAAGTTCAAGGGCCAAGTTGTAATCTATTGGAAATTCAGGGACTAAACTGGAAAAATGGAAATTTTGAAGGAAATTTGATTTATAAAAATTCGTGTGTTAAAGTTAAAAATAAAATCTCAAAGAGCGAAGTGCAAAAGAATTCATTATAGTGGTCAAAGTGCGAGCGAGACGAAACGAATATACATTTGGTACTAAAACAAGGAAAATGAGGCTGGCCAAACAAAAGCCATGGCCGAGGAATGATCTGTGTTGCCGGCCAATGAAGAGGAATGCAGGGGCCAAAGATGGGCTGGCCGGATTCTGAAGCTGGGACAAGCTAGGCCAATGAAAAGGGAAATGCCTTAAACAGTGCAACTGATCAGAACGAGTTGGATCGAGTAGCACGACTCGTGATCACGAGTCAACTCGGCGAATTGGGCCGGATCTTGGTTGGGCCTGGTGTAAATCTCTTGGCCACACGTAATTGCTACCTAGGGTTTATATAAAATTCAGTTTTTGTTTTTTTAGGGGGGAAGCCGTGTACTCACTGTAGGGAATAAAGGGAGAAAACAATACTTCCTCCGTCCCGTTTTGATTCAGGTTTTATGTTTTATTTTATTTTTGTAATTTTTAATATGAGTAGCTAAATTCTCTTTTTCATGGATTGGATGTAGTAATTGTGGAACCTCTATGCTAATTTAAGTTTTAATTCTTCCAAACTTTCTCATTCATATTTGAGGAAATATATATCATTCTATTTATTTGGTTTAGATTGTTGCACTAGCGTGGACAGTTTATTTAAAGCTCACTATTTCATTAATTAGGTTTGCTTGTTGACCTAGCGGAATACAAGAAAACCTAGATTCGTTTATTTCTAAAGTGCTTAATGAATTTCTTGAGTATTGTTTTGACCTAGCGAAATTTATAATAAGATAGAAATATTAGGGTTGCAATCCGAACACCAAACGTCCCAACCCTTACTCACGTGAAAGAATCTTTGAATGAGATTGTTATTTTTGTTATCAAAATCATAGCATAGAGGGGATACAATTATGAAATTCAATCCGTGAATTCCTTTGATCAGATTAAATCCTTGTTTCTTGTTTACTTGTTTTCTTCAATTAAAAAGTTTAATTTCTTGCTTTAGTAAGTTAGTTAATAAATCAAATCAAAAATTCCTCTTTTTGTTACTTTCTGCATTAATTAAATCAACTTGTTAAACACACGAGTCTCTGTGGTTCGACCCTTACTATTGTACATTGCTACTTCGGTGACTTGTACACTTGCAAGGTTTTATTACAGAGTGAAATTTTATCCATCAGTAGGGGTTAGACGTGGCCATACGGTTATAACCGCCGGTTAACGGTTATAATCGGCGGTTAAAAAAATCGTTAAGTCCTAACCATAACCTAACCGTTAACCGTGTACTAGCGGTTACGGTTATACGGTTAACGGTTATACACGGTTATCACGGTTAAAAATGAGCCCTTTTTTCCAGATTAGTCCTTTTTTAACGAAATAGTTAACTGTTTTGGTTAACTTTTGTACTGTATAACCCCCCTCCCCATTTTTTTTTTTGAATAAAGAATACTATTTGAGATGTTACTTATTAATAATTTTTTTGGGAAAAGGTTATAAAAAAAAAAGTTAAGAATTTTTAAATAAATGAAATTTTAACGGAAAATGTGTTTAACAGATTTTTTTAACAGTTTTTTTTTTGGTTAAGCAAAGCTATTTGAGAAATATTTCTTTTAAAAAACAGTTTTTAACAGTTTTTTTTGAAGAAAACAGTTAACTTTTTAACAGATTTTTAACTAGTTATATAAAAAAGTTAACTTTTTTATTTTTTTTAAATTTTTTTTTGGATATAGAAGACCATTTTAGACTTTTGTTTACTATATACATTTTTTACAAAAAGATATATAAAAAAAAGTTATGAATTTTGAAAGAAATAAAACTTAACTTTTTTAAAAATAAACGAAAGTATATAAAAGAAAAAGAGACGGTACCCTTAAATTTTATTAATTAAATAAAATTACAAAGAGAGGGACAACCAACCTTACCCTTTTATAATTAAGGGGGGACATTTAGGAGCCTTTACCTCAACCTAACTATTACAATTCAATAAAAATAAACCTAATCTAAAAAATTAAAATTAAAATTAAAAACTAATTTAATTCTCACTAGTCACTTCCCGTAGAGTCATCCACATCGTATTGATATTTTGGGTCAAGTGTATCCTCTTCATAAGGCATATCTTGTTCTCTCTTTTCCGATCTAACCCAATCCCCAAGTAATAGTTGATTTTCCAAGTTTTCAACCGTTAGTTGGGAACGTATTTCATCCAAAACATTTCCTTCAATGCTAAATGCGGATTCGACCGCCACCGTTGACGCGGGAGAAGCTAAGACTTCTTTTGCAATTATAGAGAGTATAGGATAACTCTCGTTCATTCTTGACCATCACTTTAAAACATCAAAATTATTTGGATTATCACTACTTTGATCCCATTCAAAAGTAGTGTTGAAATATGTGTCTAACTCCAAGGGAATGTTAGAGAAAGAAGTAGTCCCTACTCGAGGACGTTTCTTTTTGCTATACAAACTAGCAAAAAAATGATACGAATCCGCCAAGTAAATCACCACCAACATCTTGAGAAGAAGTAGAGTCAACATTTTGAGAAGAATTTCCATGAATTGCATTATATTCGTTATAGAAAGACACCAAATCATTTTTTGTAGTTTCAACAATATTCGACGGAGAATCATGATCACCGTCACCTTCGGGGTATAAATTAGTATAATAAAAAGCTAAAATAGTAGCCAACTCATCTAATTTAACACGGGGATCTAATACTTTTGCAATCAAAAATAAAGACAGAATAGTGTTAAAATATTTTATCCATTTTTGTCTCATGGAAAAAATGCAATCCCCTAAAACATAGCAATCTTTTAAATTATTAAAACTAGTAACAATTGCAACACAATGTTCAAGAATCAAAATGGAAGTTGGATAATAAACTCCCGATAATGCCAAAGTAGCAGTGTTAAAAATCTTTAGCAATTTACACAAATTAGTGCATGCATGCATTCCATTGATAAGCAAATAAATGTTAATTGTTACCAAGTGTAGCAAAAAAATCCATAAGAAGCTCTTTATACTCAAAACCATCTTTTAACATTTTATAGGTGAAATTCCACCTAGTTGAAACATCGGAAGTAAAATATTTGCCTCCAAGATTTTGATTTCTTAAAAACCTAATCCATTTTTTTGTAACACTATTTCTTCTAGAAATATATTCAAGGGCCCCTCTAATTGGGGAAACATGTTGTTCTAATGCATGCAAACCATCTTTAACACATAAATTAATAATATGGCATAAACATCTAATATGAAAAAATTTACCACCAAATGACGGTTGACAAACTCTAATCAAATTCGATAAACTAGCGGTATTAGCACTAGCATTATCAAAAGAAATAGTAAATATTTTATTCGTAATCTTATATTTTAAAAAAAAATTCACGCAACTTTGAACAAATTGCTTCGGCGGTATGGGGGGATTAAAATTTTCATATGCAATTAATATTTTTTGGATAGTCCAAGAATTATCTATTCAATGGCAAGTAACACCTAAATAACTTTTTCTTTGCCAATGATCACTCCAACCATCGGCACAAATTGAAACTTTGTTTGGTAAATTTGATAAAACCTCAATTAAAGTTTTTTGATATGTTAACACCACCTCATGAATATCACGTACGAGAGTCGAACGTGGTACTCTTGCGGCGGCGGGATTTAAAGAAAGTCTTATAAATCTTTCATAAAAGTCATCATCCGCAAAGTTAAAAGCAAGTCCTTTAACACATACAAATTTGGCCAATTCTTGCCTATAAATGACCTTATTAAATTTAAATAGGACGGAAGACGAACCTTGGGTGGTGGTTGGAATTCTCGAAATACAAAAAAAAAAATCGTTAAAAAACTAACTGAAAATTCTTAGGAAACTAACTGAAACTGAAAATTGAATATAATGAGAATATGCGAGAGGTTAGGATATTTGAGAGTAGAGAGAGAGAGAGAGAGTAGAAGTAGAGATGTAAGGTGAAATTGAAAATAAAATGATAGGAGGAAGATAATATTTATAGTAGGGGGTGGTTGTTTTTTAAAAGAATTTTTTTCTTTTTTGATTTAATTGAAGGGGACAGGGGGGCCTGGGCGCTGGAAGGAAAGAAAGGGAACTGGGAAGGGGCGCTGAGCTTGCCGTTGGGGGAGGGAGAGCCATTAGGCCAAGGTAGCCGTTGGGGCCTTGGGGGGGTGTTTAACGTTTAAAATTTTAAATTCAAAATTCAAAATTGTCGGTTAGGCGGTTATAACCGCCGGTTGCCGGTTTTTGAAAAATCCTAACCTTAACCGAACCGGTTAACCGTCGATTTTTGTTATGGCGGTTACGGTTAATGCGGTTGACGGTTTTGATCGGTTACGGTTATTAACCTCCGGTTAGTCGATTCCGGTTAGATTTTGGACACGTCTAGTAGGGGTGGGGCTGGGTGGTTAAAAAATAAATTTAAAATGTTTAATTTTTTTTGACCCGGGGTGGAGGGGGTGGGGTGGGGGTAGGGGTAGGGGTGGGTTAGGGGGTGGGGGTAGAGGTGGGACTGGGTGGTTAAAAAATAAATTTAAAATGTTTAATTTTTTTTTTGACCCGAGGGGGAGTGGGGGCGAGGGGGGTAGGGGGTTGTTAAAAAAAAAAAAATTGGGGGGGGGGGGTTGGGTAGGGGCAGGGGGGTTTGTTTAAAAAAAAATAATGATTAAATTTTTTCTTATCTGATGGGGGAGGGGGGTGTTGGTGGGGTGGGTGGGGGCAAGGGTTAAACCTAAGTTTATTTTGATTCATCTTCCTATCAATATAAATATAACGGGTTGAGACGGGTTGACGAGTTGATCCGCTTTAACCCGCTAAATTTAACGGGTTAAAGCAGGTAACTCGTTTCAACCCGAAATTGTTAATGAGTTTGGTTGGGTTGGATAATTAGCGAGTTGGGTTGAATGGATTCTTGGATAATGGGTAAAAATTGACAGGCCTATTCCCACTACATTTTTCAAAATGAAAATTTTATTTTTCGTTAAGTGAAACACACTTGTATACTTAAAACACATACTTCTTTAACAATATATATATATATATATATATATATATATATATATATATATATATATATATATATATATATATATATTCCCACTATAATTGACACTTCTTTCCATTTTGAGCCGTCCCACTATACTTGACACCTTCCAAAAATAACCAAGTTTTTATATTTTTATATTCACTCTACCCCACCACTCATTCTCTCTCTTCATTTTCCACCACTCAATTTATTCAACCAACACTACTATTTACCCCACTCATTCTCTCTCTTCATTTTCTACCACACATTTTTTTTATTTTATTCTTTTTTCTTAGTTTTTGAACCCACCCCTGGTGTCAACTATAGTGGGACGGAGGGAGTATATATATATATATACCACCATCCGTCCCATGATAATATATAAACGTTCCTTTTTGGACGTCCCACAATAATATATGCTTTCCTAAAATGGAAAGGAATCTTTATTATTTCCTCCATTCATTCTCTCTCCTACATTATTTTAATACTCACATCACCATTATAATTTACTATTCTCTCCACTCATTCTCTTTCCTATTTTATTTTCACACTCACAACACTTTCAAAATAATAATTCCTCCTTAATTTCCGTGCAAAACCCAAAAGTCTATAAAAATGTGGGACGGAGGGAGTATATATTAGACTGGGATGAAGAGGAACTGGATTGAAGTGGGATTAGCAAAAAAAAATGTAAGGTTTGAATTGGCAATAACCTTAAGACCATCAAAACTCAGAAATGTCTACAGAAAATATACTGAGATATTTTCGGACAGCAAAAAGAGAATTAATTACTGCAATAATAAAGTTGTGGTAATAATATTCTTCTTCATCAGATACTTGTTCATGATTTTCTCTTTCAGGAGAGTTATTTAAGTTAATTTCTAAATTAGCCATGGATCTTATACCGGTGAGGGTACAGGCTCTGATACCAATTTTTTGACTCGTCCTATTGTGGCTCTATTCTTGTTTATTTTTGTTATAAAAACGTTGTAGTCGTTGGAGACAACTTCTAGCTACTCTTTTTTGATGGATATAAACGCAATCACATGCAATATATTCCTCAAAGTCTCTTATAAGAGATTCAGTAATTATTTCACTAAAGCCAAATCTTTCAGCTAGAATGAAATTAGCTTTCATAAATCTGGTCAAGAAGTTTAAATATTCTATATTATTAGGATGATGGAATTTCCAGGAACACATATTTATTAATAACAAATTATATTACAATCATGATATATTACAAGCATGATACTGAAATAAAGATTACAATCTTATAATAGCAGATAAATATCTTACTGTCGTGGATTATGAGTGTGTTTCTTATGGAAACGTTTTGCTTGTCTGAGATAACCTCTAGCTATTTTTTTTCTGTCTGTAGAACACTCCCTCATGAGAGATGTATTCTTCAAGATCTCGAATAATGCATGTAGTAATAGATGCTTGTATTCTATGCTCTATAACAAGCTTCTTAATAGAATGAAACTCTTTAATCATATAATTTAGATAATCTATGTTATCATAAAAATTCTCGGTCCAGCCATAAGTTCTCATGTTGGATAGAGTATTACCTTGATAGGTTAGAATAAGTGTAAGGGTTTGAGTGCCTCTTTGCCAACAACTTGCTAATTGTCCCGCGGATTGCTCTCCTCACTCTTTTGTGTCTAGCTATTTCACTGAGACTGAATAAAGATATTCAAGAGAAACTTTTTTCACATTATTTTCACTCCCTAAAACATTTACAATACCTCCTTATATAGATGGAGGATGGATACGGATTTCAAACCCAGACTTCAAAACGAAATAAAAAGGCAAAAGATGCCCGACAAGATAAAAAGAAAAAGCAAAGGTGGACACGCAGGTCCAAAAAGAAAAGATGGGTACACAAACCCCTTTACATTATTGATCCTAAAGATTCTTTAGCCGACGCTATAGGACAAAATTACATGTCTTCTCCAAAAAGGGAGTCAGTGGAGGTGGTCTCATCATCTCTTACTTTCCGTCTTTCTTGACTCTTGTTAATGCAGTATGGACACATGTGGTCTGGTGGGGCCATCTCGCGCCATTGTCTTCTAGTGTGTTCTGAAACTTTGAGTTTTCCGTCTAGGAAACTTGCTTCATTTGTAGCAATGCTTTCCAATTCATGAGTAGTAATTATGTTGGGGAAATTTGAGATTACCACAACTTTATTATTGCAGTAATTAATTCTCTTTTTGCTGTCCGAAAATATCTCAGTATATTTTCTGTAGACATTTCTGAGTCTTGATGGTCTTAAGGCTGTTGTCAATTCTTCTACATCTTCTGTTACTTTCTTTGCTTGGGGTAATTTAAACCTTACATCTTTTTTGGCTAATCCCACTTCAATCCAGTGGTAGGGAAGGAAATACTCCTCTTCATCCCAGTCTAATAACGAACTGGTAATTTTAACATAAATGTCTCGATCTCCGGATCCTATGACTTTGGTCCGATAGTTCTTGATGGCATGAAAGATGGGCTTTGGTAATAAGCTTAATTCAATCAAATTATTTCTTGGATAAACCATAGATAATAGTCCACAATCGTAGACTTCTTTGACCATTTCGGGTCTAGCCTTCTCAAAGAAAGCGTACAAAGAAATTCTCTTTTTATCAATTGTGAAAAAATATTGTTCTTTATTTTCATCGGAGGCCTCTGCCATATTAAAGTAATGGAAAAATCTTTCTTTATTAATAGAACTAATCTCTTCATGAAGGACCAATTTGGACCTATTTATTCTGTTTCTTATGGCCTCATGGACTTGGGAGTTGGGCTCAGGGGCTTTTGGTGCAGGCATTTGTGGTTTTATACTGGGTGAAGGTTTTGATTGGATCATTTGGCTATAAGTTTTTTGGTCATTTAGGGCCAAGGTTTTTCTGTAGTTAAAAAAGGCTCTTTGGGCCTCTTCTGGGCTATTGAATGATTGGTGATGGTTGTTGCCTATTAGAGGAGCTATTTTTGCCCATTCGGTATAGATACCTTGGTTAGGGCCTGAATAAAGGACATAGTATTTAGAAATCTTTTTGGTTTGGGGAGAAAGAGAAAATTCCCCTGTAGTCTTATTTTCCGAAGACTGGGACGGATTTTCCTTTGAAAGGAACATACCTTCAAGAGGCGTAATTATGCTCTTATTATGAGCTACTCTAATCTCTATAGGAGATTTTGAGACTGTTGTCTCTAAGTCCTTGCTACTGCAAGTGCCCTTATTATGGGTGGTATTAACCTCGTTGCATATAGAGGATGTTATGCTATTTGGAGTTAGGTCTCCTTCCTTCATCTTACCATGTATTCTTTCTAGTTTTCTCAATTGAGTTTCCTTTTCGAGGATTTCTCCTTTTAGCTGAAGAATCTGATCTTCTATTTCTTCCTTTGTGCTCGATGTGCTCATTCCAGCTTAGCTGTTCTTGGAACCTGCAAATTCTCTTGACATAATATCAGCAAGTACATTTTTTGTACCAGATATATGTTCTATCTCAAAATCATAATAATTTAGCCATTGCTGCCATCTTACCAGTCTGGCTTGTTTGTAATCTCCTTTGATGGTAGTTCTTATGAAGTAAGATACATTCTTGTTATCAGTTCTTACCAAGAACTTATAAGGAAGCAAATATACCTTGAAAGCTTTAATAGTTTTTATTAGAGAAAGGATCTCTTTTTCATTACTATGATATCTTGTTTCAGCAGGACTAAATGTTCCAGATGAATATCTGCATATTAATTCTTGATTATCAGGAGTAAGAGCTTTTAATACCCCTCCCCAATATAGGTCAGATGCATCACATTCAATAATGGGTTTGTCCGTAGGACTAGGCCTCTTCATCCCAGTCTAATAACGAACTGGTAATTTTAACATAAATGTCTCGGTCTCCGAATCCTATGACTTTGGTCCCATAGTTCTTGATGGCATGAAAGATAGGCTTTGGTAATAAGCTTAATTCAATCAAGTTATTGCTTGGATAAACCATAGATAATAGTCCACAATCATAGACTTCTTTAACCATCTCTGGTCTAGCTTTTTCAAAGAAAGCATATAAAGAAATTCTCTTTTTATCGATTGTGAAAAAACATTGTTCTTTGTTTTCATCGGAGGCCTCTGCCATATTAAAGTAATGGAAAAATCTTTCTTTGTTAATAGAACTAATCTCTTCATGAAGGACCAATTTGGACCTATTTATTCTGTTTCTTATGGCCTCATGGACTTGGGACTTGGGCTCAGGGGCTTTTAGTGCAGGCATTTGTGGTTTTATACTGGGTGAAGGTTTTGATTGGATCATTTGGCTATAAGTTTTTTGGTCATTTAGGGCCAAGGTTTTTCTATAGTTGAAAAAGGCTCTTTGGGCCTCTTCTGGGCTATTGAATGATTGGTGATGGTTGTTGCCTATTAGAGGAGCTATTTTTGCCCATTCGATATAGATACCTTGGTTAGGGCCTGAATAAAGGACATCACCTTAGGTCACCCCCTCCCAATCTTCTCCAGTCAACAACTCCGACAACCATCAATTCCCGGCGATCAATTCCGACGACCAAACAACTGATAACTTAACTTATCAGTAATTTCTCATTTGTCAACTAAACTAATAAGAACACGATTAACTCCGGCGACCTCCACTTCGACAACCTCTCCGGCGACCAAACAACTGAGAACTTAACTTATCAGTAAATTCTCAGTTGTCAACTAAAATATTAAAAATTCGACTAATTTTCGGCGATCACCAACTACGACGACCACCAACTCTGGCGACCAAAGAATGAGAACTTAACTTATCATTAAGTTCTCAGTTGTCAAACTAAATTAATAAAAACACGATTAACTTCGGCGACCACCAACTCCGGCGACCTCTTCGGCGACCAAACAACTGAGAACTTAACTTATCAGTAAGTTCTCAGTTGTCAACTAAACTACTAATAACACGATCAACTCCGACGATCACCAACTCCATCGACTAAACAACTGAGAACTTATCAGTAAGTTCTCAATTGTCAACTAAACTACTAATAACACGATCAACTCCGACGATCACCAACTTCAGCGACCTCTCCGGCGACCAAACAACTGAGAAATTAACTTATCAGTAAGTTCTCATTTGTCAACTAAACTACTAAGAACACGATCACCTCCGGCGACCACCAACTTCAGCGACCACCAACTCCAGCGACCTCTCCGGCGATCAAACAACTGAAAACTTAACTTATCAGTAAGTTCTCAGTTGTCAACTAAACTACTAAGAACACGATCAAGAACACGATCAACTCCGGCGATCAGCAACTCCGACGACTAAACAATCGAGAACTTATCAGTAAGTTCTCAGTTGTCAACTGAACTACTAAGAACACGATCAACTCCGACGATCACCAACTCCGGGGACCTCTCCAGCAACCAAACAACTGAGAACTTAACTTATCAGTAAGTTCTCAGTTGTCAACTAAAATACTAAGAACACGATCAACTCCGGTAACCACCAACTTCGACGACTAAACAACTGATAACTTAACTTATAAGTAAGTTCTCAGTTGTAAACACTAAGAACACAATCAACCCGGCGATCACCAAATCCGATGACCAAACAACTGAGAACTTAACTTATCAGTAAGTTCTCAGTTGTCAACTAAACTACTACTTAGAACGCGATTACCTCCGGCGACCACCAACTCCGACGACCAAACAACTTAGAACTTAACTTATCAGTAAGTTCTCAGTTATCTCCACTAAAAATACGATTAACTCCGGCGATCACTAACTTCGGTAACCAAACAACTAAGAACTTATCAGTAAGTTCTCATTTGTCAACTAAACTACTAAGAGCACGATCAACTCCGGTAACCAAATAACTGATAACTTAACTTATCAGTAAGTTCTCAGTTGTCAACTAAACTACTAAAAACACGATTAACTCCGGCGACCAAACAAAATGCTCTTTGTACCACCGAAACATTGTCACTTTGCCAAAAAAAAAAACTTGATTTATCCGCAGCAAGTCCATGTACATAAAGCTCCCATAGTTTTCCTCACGAATGTGGACAAAATGAATGCACACTAATCTTTGGAAGGTGGGAGTAGTTGTTTACGTGTATTTACATCTATGTAATAGTGAAAAGCAATCTCAAATTGACCCTTCCCGCATTTGTATGTTTCTTGATTGTTATCAGTTTTCCATGAACAGTGCGTTAAGGAAAAGAGTCTGGATATTCACTTTAATCATGCTTTTTACATCTGATGCAGACAACCAACTAAGAAAATGAACAACGAGCTTACAATAGCTACAACAGTAGCTTTCCCTAGAGCATAACTGAATTGAAAATGGCCAATTAATCATAAGAAATAACATGTATACAAATGAGCCAAAACTAAATGCAGCCAACAAATAGTACTGTTAGAAGCAGCAGGACTGCCACTGCCAAACCTAGGAAGCATATCATCGAAATTTGTCCACATAAACCCACATCTCACAAATTTGTCTTTATACAAATTTAAACATAAACGTGTAACTAGAACTAAATCAAATTTGTCCACATAAACCCACATCTCACAAGAGTTTACTCTCTATATCAGATACCATGCAACTAATGACAAGAACAACAACAAAGAGCTCTCAAAGCTCAACTTGGCTTCAGTTCTAAGTTCTAACAGACCAATTATCACTTGTAGAGGCACCAGATTTGAGCTCTCAAAATTGATCCATCTGTTGAAATTACTGATCAGAGTTGAAATAATACAAGCCACAAAATTGAGCAAAGAGCAATGGCGTGACCGAAGATGATGCAGAGGGAGCGACGACGACAAAAATATCCAGATCTGGACTAGATCTGTACAAATCTGAAGGAAAAACGTCGACGACAATGAAAGGGAAGGACATTTGTGAAGTAGAGGCATCAGTGGAATGATGATTGGAGTATGAAACATGACCTGAGAAGATGATCGGCAGGCCATACACAGTAATCCTCGGAATGAAGAAGCCTCACCGTTGAAGGAGACTTCGCTGGAGAACTGGAGAAAACGAGGATGAAGGCATCGTAGAGCGTCGAAGGTGAAGACGTCGATTTATGGTGAATCGATCGAACGAGGTGAGAAGTTTAGATTAAAGGACATGTGTCAGTCCTAGGGTTTCATCGTCGTTGCCGGAGTTGGGAAGAGAAATGGTCGCCGGAGTAACAAGTGATCGGAGGGAGGGTAGAGAGATAAAGTATAGAGAAAGAAAGAGAGAGAGAGAGAGAGAGATGAGACATGGTGTTTTTTTTTTGTGTACGTGAGAGAGAGAATGTGGGTGTGTATTTAGGGTTGAGGGATTATATGCTGAGATAAAATATTTTATAAAACTAGAAGGTAAATTAAAAATGTCCTTGTCCTAAGATGTAGATTTGATATTATCTAGGGATTAGAAGGTAATTTTCTCAAGATATAAAGTAATATTGTTGGGATCATCAAAATTTATTAATTAAATAAGATATTAATTATTCTATAAATTAATAATTATTAATTTATATTAGTCAATATTTTATTAATTTATAAATAATTTTATTATTAAATAATTACAATATTTTTATATATAATATTAAAATTTCCAAATCACCCTTCAATCTCCCATTTTGTTACATTGTTCAATATATATCAATTAAGTGCTATAATAGAGCTCCCTTCACGAAACGAGGATATTAAAGCGGTAATCACGTTGAATGATTTCTTGTTGAGGTGCGAGAAAAAAACACCAGAAATTCTTACGATGATAAGAAAAATTAGAGATGAAATTCAATATAATATTGGTTTTAGCTAAAAATAGAAGAAAATTGAATCATTTTTCAAAAAAAAAAATATAAATCATCAATGTATTCAATATAATATATAATGAATTATTAATTTATATTTCATTTGGGGTCCACTTAGGTAATCAAAAAAGTTTTATTTTATAATGTTAGCGAATTATTAATTAGCACCTTGTCCCACCTTGAAATCGGCTAAAAATATTATTTAAGAGAGTTTATTATATAATCGAGTACTCCCTTCGTCTCGGTCGAAGCGTTACTTTTTACTCAAAATGGCGTCCCGTTTATAGCGTCACCCTTTCCTAAAAAGGAAACTTTTATTAATATTTTATTATCCCATCCACTATTCCCTCCACTAATTCTCTCTCCTCTACACTCACAATACTTTTAAAATTCACTATTTCCTCCACTAATTCTCTCTCCTATTTTTAAATTACACTCACAACATTTTTACTTCCCACACTTTTTCTTAATTTACGCGCCACCCCTAAAAGGGTGACGCTTCTACCGGGACGGAGGGAGTATTAGTTAATGAAGTTTTTTACTGTAAATATTTTTATGTTAAGTTTGGTCTTTGTACTTGCCCATTACACCCATAAATAGTTTATGTTAACTACTCCCAAATTATATGTTGCGTTTTTCATTTTGCTTCATTACAAATTTTATATCTTTTTTTCAAATAAAGAAAGTAACGTAATACAATTTTAGCATAATACAAATTGATAAAACACCTTAAAAAAATAATAACTAATCAACTGCGACAATTATTCTATAGCGAAAGAAATATAATAATAAACAAGTACTTACAGTATTTATTTTGGATTTTGAGCAAGTCTCCTGTGAGAACACCATGACCCGTCTCATTCATGAGGCGGGTCGGATCCAGCCCCATGACCCATGATCCATGCGCCTAGTCAAACACAAAAGGAGCAGCACGTCATTTTGGGCGAACAAAATTACTATGACCCATAACTTGCCTTCATCTTTTGAGCCAACTTCAGTCTTAATGAAGACCCATAATTTTTTTTAATTTTTTTTTTATTTATTTTTTTTTGCTTTTTTTTTTTAGTTTTTATATTATTTTTTCGGATGTTCAGTGGTTTAGAAAAAGTAATAGTTAACATCTCTTAATGTAATGACTGTTGTGTTGGGTTAGAATATTTTTTTTTTAATTTTTTTTTTTTTGCTTTTTGCTTTTTTTTTTTTTAGTTTTTATATTATTTTTTTCGGCTTTTCAGTGGTTTAGAAAAAGTAATAGTTACCATCTCTTAATGTAATGACTGTATACATATAAAGTAACATTGTTCATAAGTAAACGTAATACCTGCTTTGCAATATCAACTATTACTTAACCAAATGAGAAGTATATAAAGTAACATTGTTCATAAGTAAAAATAATACCTGCTTTGCAATATCAACTATTACTTAACCAAATGAGAAGTATTACTCAAAATGAAAACAGTTCCTAAAACTATTATTAGTTAAAAAAAAATAAATAACAATATTACTTCACAAGAGTAGTACTATTACTTATAGCAATACCAACTATTACTTAAACAAATGAGAAGTATTACTCAAAATGAAAACAGTTCCTAAAACTATTATTAATTTAAAAAAAAATAACAATATTACTTCACAAGTGTAGTACTATTACTTATAGCAATACCAACTATTACTTAAACAAATGAGAAGTATTACTCAAAATGAAAACAGCTCCTAAAACTATTATTAGTTAAAAAAAAAAAATAACACTATTACTTCACAAGTGTAGTACTATTACTTATAGCAATACCAACTATTACTTAAACAAATGAGAAGTATTACTTTTGCCAAACGAAGAAAATATAGAGAAAATATACTATTACTAATCTGTATATATGTATTACTTTAATGTATACAAACTATTACTTTATATGCATACAATTATTACATTATGTTATAGTAACTATTACTTTTCACAAATCAAAAAAAAACAAAATATAAAAATTTAATTTTTTTTTCCTATGAGAGGCTCTCACACACAACACAGTGCACACAGCTCATTCTCACACAACCCATTTCTCTCTCTACCCTAGCCCTTCTCTCTCTAAACGCCCATGGCCGCTCGTCTTCCCCAACCGTTCCTCGCCCAGTTCTCCGGCCAAAACCTTCACTCTCCCTCTAAATTCAACCGGCGATCCTCTCCCCTTCAACCGGCGATCCTCCAAATTCAACCGGCGATCCTCTCCCTCTAAATTCAACCGGCGATCGTGAGTTGGATCTGTTTCGTTGAGGGATGATACCACCGGTGGAGTTGATCGGAGTTGGTTGGTGAGGTTGCAACGGCGAATGGAGAGGGAATTGGTGTTTGGGTCGCCGGTGATTGGAATTGGAGAAACTGGGTTTGTGGTTCGTGGTTACAGAGGGGGTTGGTCGTCGATCGGTTGAGATGGAAATTGAGAGGGATTACGTCGGGTATCCCTGAAACGGGTCCAGGCTTCGGGTCATTCCGACCCGTCTCATCCATGAGACGGGTTATGGTGTTCTCATATAAGTTTTTGTCTTGGATTTTTTTCTCAAAATATTTCTTTTTAAAAATATAATTTCGAAAATAACAACTCTTTCAAACTACTTGCCAAAATGTCCATTTTTTTTAAACTCGCTAAATGATATAACGAGTTTGACATTTATCCGTTGAAACTCGCAAATTAAATGGCGAGTTTAATTTTTTTTCTCTCCTGTCAATTTATCCTGTAATAAAAAAATATTTATTAAATTATAAAATCGCTAAATAGAATGACGAGTTTAAGCGAATTTTGTTTTTACAGATAAGGTTGGGAACAAATTATTTCATTCCCTAAACCCATTTGTTGAGAATAGAGAGAAAGGAAGAAGAGTGGTTCGGAAAATACTCAATTTTTACATCTTTCAACTTCATAGTTAGTAAAGAGTACAAATCAAGGTAAATCTGCTGCATCATGATAGCAACTTGGTGAAGAATGAAGATTTAACTTTATTTGTACTATTGACTAATTTTGAAGTTGAAAGATTAAAAATTGAGTATTTTTCAAGCTACTCTTTTCTCTTCCTCTCTATTCTCAACAATGGGTTTAGGGAACGAAAGAATCTGTTCCCAACCTTATCTGAAAAACAAATTCGCTTAAACTCATCATTCTATTTAGTGATTTCATAATTTAATAAATACTTTTTAATACATGATAAATTAACTGGAGAAAAAAAAAATTAAACTCGTATTCCATTTGGCGAGTTCAATGTACAAATGTCAAACTCGATATATCATTTAGCACAAAATCTAGAGAGAAACGCGTTTCTCCGTAATTTACGGAGAAACGGGTTTTTTCCATTGCTCCGTCGCTCCCTATGTTTCTTTACGTCTTAGACAGACCCAAAACAACGGACACAACGCTCACTCTCTCTAATCTCTCTCTAGACGGAATTCCGACTTCTCTCTCTAATCGTCTTCCTCTTCTCCGATCTCCTCCGTCTAAAACCCCTTGGCCGGCGACGAGCTCCTTCAATCCTTCCTCACCATTTCTCCCTCATCCCTACACCAATCCAACCCTCATCCAACCCTCTCTAATTGCCTCTTCCCAGTTCTAATCGCAAACAACGACCTAGCCCACTCCCTCCAATCGATTCAACAACAATTCCGCCGGGAAATTCAAGCTGTCGGAAGAATTTTGGTGACGGGAGACACCAGATTGCATTAATACTCTGGTAATCACCGGTTGATTGAGCTCTTGTTTCCATTAATTCTAAATTTCTGGTTATGTTGGGTGAATATCTCCGTTTTTGTTGTCTCTGGATATCATCTTTTGTGTTTCTGGATATCATCTTCTGTGTTTCTGGATATGAATTTTATGTTGGGTGAATATCTCTGTTTTTGTTGTCTCTGGATATCATCTTTTGTGTTTCTGGATATCATCTTTTGTGTTTCTGGATATGAATTATAAAGTTTCTGGATATTAATTAAAAAGGTTTTGGGTTCTGGATATTAATTATAAAGCTTCTGGATATCATTTTGTAAGTTTCTGGATATCCAGAACCTTTTGAAAGGATATCCAGAAATTTATTTAATGTTTCTGGATATCATTCTGTAGGTTTCTGGATATCATTTTGTAGGTTTCTGGATATCATTTTGTAATTTCTGGATATCATTTTGTAATTTCTGGATATCATTTTGTTAGTTTCTGGATATCATTTTGTAAGTTTCTGGATATCCAGAACCTTTTGAAACTGATATCCAGAACATTTGAAAAAACACGTTTCTCCATAACTTATGGAGAAACACGTTTCTCAGCAGACCTACTCATCATTTAGCGAGTTTAAAAAAATGGACATTTTAACAAATAGTTTGCAAGGTTTGTTATTTTGAAAATTATATTTTTAAAAAGTAATATTTTGTGAAAAAAAATCATTCATTTTGATTGTTCCACGTTAGTGCGTTAAGACCGTAACCGGTCGACGACATTTTCATCATTCACGTGTTTTTGCTCGGCAGAAGAACGTTGCAAGAATGCTACGGTCTTTATGCAGTCAAGGGCTTAAACCGTTAACTCCGTTATTGACTTGACCTCCAAATGGGGCAGTGGGTTATATTAGAACACATCATTATGCAGGAAAAAAAAACTCACACGTCCTAGATAAAAAAATAAAGATAATCTTAGATTCTTAGTTAATTTTCACAATTAACTTGATTGTTCTTTTATCATAATTTTACAAAATTAAATTATTTCGATATGTTTCTAAAAATATTTTATTATTTATTTATAATGGTAAATAAATACTCCCTTCATCCCCACTCGAAAAGACACAAAATTAATCTTCGAAAATTAAGAAAAGTGTATAGTGGAGCAAGTGTTGTGTGTATCAAAAGTAAGATAGGAGAGAGAAAGCGAGGTATGGAATATTAAGGCTCCGTTTGTTTGCCGTAAAATGTTTTTCGGAAAACGTTTTTCCCATTTTTCGGTGTTTGGTAAACACCGAAAAATGGGAAAAATATTTTCCGAAAAATGTTTTACGCCCTTTTCGCCTTAAAATGATTTACGAATTTTTCTAAGTAAACTGTTTTTTGAAAAATGGTAACACCCTCACACACCTAACTTTTCATACACCCCCACGTTACCTACCCCACTCACCACCCCCACCCCCACCCCACCCCCCGTCAGGTAAAAAAAAAATTGATCATTTAAAATTTATTTTTAACAATTTCCCACTCCACTCACCACCTCCACCCCTGTCCCCAATCCCCGCACTCAACCTCTGCCCCCAACCCCACTCCACTCACCACAACCACCCCTGCCCCCCTCCTCCCAACCCACCCCAATCAAATTATCTCAAATTGTATTTTTATCGAAAAAATATTTTCATTAAACATATTAAAAAAAATTCGGAAAACATTTTTCTTACCAAACACCCGAAAACATGTTCATCTTATTTTTCGAAAAAATATTTTACAGGAAATTCATTTTTTGGAAAACATTTTACAAGAAATCATTTTCCACAAGTTATTTTACGCGAAACAAACGGGGCCCAAGTGAATAGTTATTGTAAGTATAGCAAACGGGTCCAATAAATAAAGAAATATTAAAAAATTTCTATTTTTGATGTGTGCCTTTTTAAGTGCGACAATAAAAATGAAAATTTGTAACTTTTACCTGTTTAAAACACACAAGTAAACTAATGTGCAACACATCATCTTAATGAAGTAAATGTTGAAAATAAATTTCTTTTTAGGGGCAATTATCAAATAGTCCCTCATCCTGATGAAAATAATCACCAAAGACACACATTTTGAAAAAATTTCACCAGGTTCACGCTTTATAATGACATTCCGTTTTTGATAAAGGCGCCCCATGCGACATAAAAGGGACAGCTGTCCCCCCTGTTTTTTCTTTTTTTTTTCTCCCAAAACTTTAAAATGAAATATCTTAAGATCTAGAATTCAAAAAAAAAAAAAATCTGAAACCACCTTTGTTTTCGTATCGTCAATACGAATCAAACTAGTAGCATCAACATATAATTTGGAGCAAATTTGAGAAGTTCACATTTGTTACAAGTTCACAGTTGTTTTTGATAAGTTCACAGTTATTTTTTACATTTATTCCAATAACAATTAAGAGAAGTTCACAGTTGTTTTAGCTAAATTCGCATGAAAATGACTATTATTTACTTAATTTACATATTTTTTTAGTTAAGTTCACAGTTGTTTTAGTTAAGTTCATAGTTGTTTTTAGTCTTTTATAACCTTTATTTTGCAATTTTATGAGATTATTTAACCTATTTGTTAAGTTCAATGTTGTTTTTTGTTAACTTCACAGTTGTTATAGTCCTTTATTGCCTCTATTTTTTCAATTTTAAGAGATTATTTGACCTATTTGTTATGTTTACAGTTGTTTTTTGTTAAGTTCACAATTGTTTTAGTCCTTTATGGCATCTATTTTTGCAATTTTATAAGATTATTTGACATTTGTTATGTTCACAGTTGTTTTTACTTATGTTCACTGTTGTTTTTTGTTAAGTTTACTGTTGTTTTAGTCCTTTATGACCTCTATTTTTGCAATTTTATGAGATTATTTTATATATTTGTTATGTTCACAGTTGTTTTTACTTAAGTTCACTGTTGTTTTTTGTTAAGTTCACAGTTGTTTTAGTCCTTTGTGGCCTCTATTTTTGCAATTTTATGAGATTATTTGACATATTTGTTATGTTCACAATTTTTTTACTTAAGTTCACAATTGTTTTTTGTTAAGTTCACAGTTGTTTTACTCATTTATGGCCTCAAATTTTGCAATTTTATGAGATTATTTGACATATTTGTTAAGTTCACAGTTGTTTTACTTAAGTTCACAGTTGTTTTTAGTCTTTTATGACTCCATTTTTGCATTTTTATGAAAACCTTGAATGATGATTCAAAATTAAAAATAGGAGATATGTGTAATCATTAGTGAATTAGAGTCTAGTTATACCCAGAAATTACTGACAATAAATAATATAGACTTCTGCAAAATCAGAAAAGTCCATTTAGGTGTTCAAATGATTGAAATCACTAGCCCTTGATTGATTCCAGCTATACATGTAAATAAGGTGTTTTTGCAAGGACTCAAGGTTAATTAATGTTCATCACTTCTAAATACGCACACAACACAACTTTCATACACTATCCGACAAAAATGTATTAACTTTTTCAGAAAACTGCTTATTATACAAAGAGAAAGCCAAATCAAACAACAATGATTTGGGAATCAACCCCAAGAGGGCTTGTCAAGTCCCTTAACTTACCAAGCCAAGTCTTAACAAATTAAACAGCCAAAATTCCCTCAACTAGCCACCCGTATTTATTCCAGTAACGATAAACACCATACCAACACAAATTCATCAAAACACATCAATCTCCTCCTGGGTGCCCACTTTTCGCTTCGATTTCTCGTCGTTCCTGGTGGAATCAGGGGTTTGAGTTATTAACTTTTGTGGCATTTGATTTTTTGCTTTTCTGGGTATTTGTTTGGTTGATTTTGTTGGAATAACTATTACAAAATAAATGGAAATTACAGAAAACTAATTAAAACGAAAAGGAGAAAGATAAGAAGAAAAGGATTTGTCATTGAAGTTCGAGTCGTGTGAAATCACACTCTCCTTAAGACAAATTTTGCCCCCTCACCACATTGTGCTTGAGATTTTACGGAACGATTGCCTCCCAGGATGAAACGGATTGACCGGACGGTGGTTGCACAATAATACCTCCGGCGAACTGAAGTCAAATGCTTGGACGTTATCACCACAATGAAAATATGCAGGAGGCCAAAGAAAGATTATCAATATGCAACGAATTTGATAGTAGAGAGATTCTGAAAATTCCGTGTGTTCTCCTTGTTGTTGTTTTTCTTCCTTGTTATATTAACCAAGGGAAATAAAACTGCCAGAAATTAAAACAATGTTTTAATTTCCTTCATAAATGCCATTATTGAAATAAATTCAATCAATTAGCTCATAATACAAGGCAGTTACACAGCCCTTTGAGTCCTTGTGGCAGTTACACATTTATGTGAAATCATTAGGAACATTTCTGGCTCAGAACAGTTTCAGCGTATGCAGCTGCTGGGAACGTGGCGCCCGCCTCGAACCCAATCAGGCGCCCGCATCGGAGTGTCTCAATGGGATGGCACCTACTGGCCTCCAGGCGGCCGCATGGGTCAGGTCCAGGCGTCCGCCTCACTGGTAGCCTCGCGGGTTTGTCAAGTTTGGAAGAAAAATGCAAAAAGTGGGTTACACAGCCCTTTGAGTCCTTGTGGCAGTTACACATTTATGTGAAATCATTAGGAACATTTCTGGCTCAGAACAGTTTCAGCGTATGCAGCTGTTGGGAACGTGGCGCCCGCTTCGAACCCAATCAGGCGCCCGCATCGGAGTGTCTCAATGGGATGACACCTACTGGCCTCCAGGCGACCGCATGGGTCAGGTCCAGGAGTCCGCCTCACTGGCAGCCTCGCGGGTTTGTCAAGTTTGGAAGAAAAATGCAAAAAGTAGGTTCGCGCGGACATGCAATTTCGGAGCTACATTCGTGTCCGCAGGACGCGCATGCACATTAGTTCGATAGCCCGAAGCCTATTTCGGTCCATGATTTGCACCCCCCTACACACCTGTGCGCGAGAGAGAGCCTTTATGTACTACAATCTTACTCCCTACTAAAGTGTAGGAGTATATAAACTAAGCCACTTTTTCATCTTTTTCCAATGTGGGATAACCACATTTTCCCTTTCAACCCATTTACTTTGAGCCTTAATATCTCATTCATCCCTCAACCATTTTGGACAAATGAATACTCCCTCCGTCCCATAAAACATTACCCCTTTTACTATTTTGGGCGTTCCACTTTAAAGTCCCACTTTTCTAAAAAGGAAATTTTTTAATACTTCTTTATTCATGGGACCCACTTGTCATACTCACAACACTTTTCAAATTTACTATTCTCTCCACTCATTCTCTCTCCTCCCACTCACAACACCTACTTTAATAACATTATTCCTTATTTTTCGTTCTCAACAGTAAATGTGTAAAGTTTTGTGGGACGGAGGGAGTATATGATTTCAATGTACTCATGGAGTAAAACACAATCCAACAATCAATTTGTCATTTTGACAAATAACTAATTAAGAAAATAACTCATTATTTCCTTCAAAACACACTTTTTTCCAACAATCCCCCACATGAAGGAATAATGTGGAAATGGTGATAAAGTCCGGCAGACGAAAACTTGTATACGAAGATGTGGGAATGCCCATTGAATCTTCGCTCGTACAAGCATATTTACTCTACTCGCAAATCGATAGACGCGATGTCCTTGAATCTTTATGCTTTTTGTGTAGCCGATCATATGCTTGACACAAGAATCGTCCTAACATACTTCAATTCTCATAGCTATGTACAATCATGGCCCTGAACATATGCCTGGTTTTGCGAGAGGGTCTAAGAATTGAGCCTCACACAATTCTCCTCGAAGCGGCCCCACTTCTCTCTCACATAGTGATTTCTTAAAGGTAACACATATTATCCCGCTCGAGTTTTCGATGCGTAAGAATCATTAAAAGCCATAGGCTTATCCTTGTCCTTTCGGGATGTCACTAATAGGAATGGACTTGGGGTTGATTCCCCCACAGTGATGCTACAAGTCTTTTAACAGTTAGGTGGTCCCATTGAATCTAGTTCTTGGGATCTCCAGTCATCTAGATTGGGTTTTCCGATGTGTTTAACTTTTCAGAGGCTTAAGTCCCATTCCCCTCATCGAGCTTTCAACTAACTCTCTATTTAACCCTTTGGTTAACAGATCCGCTAAATTTTCCTTTGACTTAACATAGTCAATGGATATTGTGCCAGTTGAGAGTAGTTGTCTAATGGTATTATGTCTTCGACGAATGTGTCTAGACTTACCATTATACATATGATTGTGTGCCCTTCCAATCGCTGATTGGCTATCACAATGTATACATATTGATGGCACAGGCTTTGTCCATTTTGGAATATCTTCTATAAATTGGCGTAGCCACTCGACTTCTTCACCACATTTATCTAACACTATAAACTCAGATTTCATCATGGATCTAGCTATAACTGTTTGTTTAGAAGATTTCCATGATATAGCAGCTCCTGCTAATGTAAAACACAAATCCGCTGGTAGACCTTGAGTCTTTTATATCAGATATCCAATTAGCATCGCTATACCCTTCAATTACCGCTGGATGTCTAGTATAGTGTAAAGCATAATCTCGAGTATATCCCTATCTTAAGTACCTTAGTACTCTCACTATACCATTCCAATGTTCCGCTCCAGAATTACTTGTATACCGACTCAGTTTGCTAACCGTGTAAGCAATATCTGGTCTAGTACAACTCATCAAGTACATTAGAATTTCAATGATTCTCGAGTATTCAACTTGAGAAACTGCGTCACCTCTATTCTTTGATAGATGTTGACTCATATCTATTGGGGTTCTAGCAATAGCTAAGTCACCCTTGCTGAATTTCTCAAGAATCTTATCCACATAATGTGACTGGCTTAAAGCAAGTCCATTTGATATTCTTGAAATTTTCATGCCAAGGATTACATCGGCTAACCCCATATCTTTCATGTCAAACTTTGAGTTCAACATATCTTTAGTGTACTTTATCATTTTATCACAGCTTCCTATGATAAGCATGTCATCTACATAAAGACACAAAATGACGTAGCCATTTTCCGTGTCTCTAACATAGATACATTTGTCACATTCATTTATTTTAAATCCACTTTCCATCATGGCTTGATCAAACTTTTGATGCCATTGTTTTGGTTCTTGTTTCAAGCCATACAATGACTTTAATAATTTGCACACTTTATTTTCTTGCCCCGGTGCAGAAATCCTTTCGATTTCTCCATGTAAATTTCCTCTTCTAAATTCCCATTTAGAAAGGCTGTTTTAACATCCATTTGATGTACTTCAAGATTCCGCAATGCTGCTATCGCAAGTACAATTCTTATGGATGTTATTCTCATAACCGGAGAATATGTATCAAAGTAATCAAGGTCTTTCTTTTGCTTGTAACCTTTAATTACAAGTCTTGCCTTATACTTGTCAATTGTTCCATCCGTCTTCATTTTCCTTTTAAAAATCCACATATATCCTAGTGATTTGCTTCCCGGAGGAAGATTCACTAATTCCCAAGTGTGATTTTGTAAAATGGAATCAATCTCACTTTTAATGGTCTCTTTCCACAAAGGTCCTTCCGAAGAGCTCACGGCCTCTTTATAACTTTGTGGTTCACTTTCAAGCATATAGGTTAGAAAATCTGGGCCAAAAGATTTTTCTACCCTACCTCGTTTGCTCCGCCGAGGTTCTATCTCCGCTTCATCATTTCCATCATTTTCATTATGATGATTTATTCCTTCTACTTCTTCTTCTTCTATTGAATCATGTCTCCTTTTAGATGAACTTGCCTCATCTCTTTTACATGTAAACACATTCTCAAAGAAAAGTGCATTTCTTGACTCCATTCTAGTATTCTTGTGTATATCTTGAATTTTCGATTCATACACAAGAAACCTATAAGCACTACTATTGTGAGCATACCCAATAAATATGCAATCAATAGTTTTTGATCAAATTTTCACCTTTTTGGGAGGTGGTATTGAAACCTTTGCAAGACACCCCCACACTCGCATGTATTGGTATGATGACACTCTTCCATGCCACATTTCATAGGAGCTCTTATTTATTTTCTTTCGGGGCATTTTATTTAACACATAGTTTGCCGACAAGAAGGCCTCTCCCCACATGTTATCCGGTAATCCCGAGCTTATTAACATGGCATTCATCATATCTTTTAAAGTACAATTTTTGCGCTCGGCAACTCCATTGGATTGTGGTGTGTATGGTGGTGTTGTTACATGTTTTATTCCATGTTGAGCACAAATACCTTCAAAAGGGAATTCATACTCACCACCACGATCATTCTTATGACATTTATTTTCCGATTGAGTTGATTTTCAACTTCATTTTTATAGAGAACAAATTTTTCTATAGCCTCATCTTTACTTTTGAGAAGATACAAATAATAATATTTTGTGCTATCATCAACAAAAGTCATAAAATATTTATTGCCCCCTCGTGTTTGTGTTAACTTGAAGTCACATAAATCCGTGTGAACCAACTCAAGTGGTTCATTATTTCTTACAACAGAATGGAACAGAGGTTTTGTAAACTTTGCCTCTACACAAGTTTCACATTTATGTTTGTAGTCTATTTTACATTTTGATATGCAAATCATGTTAATTAATCTACATATAGTATCATAATTAACATGTCTAGTCTACCATGTCACATATTGGAAGACTCAAGCAAGTAAATGGAAGAATTATTCTTATTCATGTCATTCATCTTAGGCTTATTAGCCATTACATTGCCTTTAACAACCATAGCACCACGCTTAAACATACCATCACAACATATCCCTTGCCTAAAAACATTCCACTTTTAGACAAAGTAACCATATCGGATTCAAATACAACACGAAAACCACGCTTAATCAAAAGCGATTCGGCCACCAAATTTTTCCGGATTTCGGGCACATAGAGCACATTGTTGAGAGTCAACTCTTTCCCGGAAGTTAACTTCAGCACCACCTTTCCTTGACCTTCCACATCGGAAGTGGCAGAATTTCCCATGAACAATTTCTCACCATTTTCAAGGGCTTCAAAACTACTAAACATTTCCTTGTTTAAGCAAATATGCCTAGTAGCACCGGTGTCAATCCACCACTGATTTGGGTTTGAACCCACCAAATTCACCTCGGAAATTACCGCCGCTAAATGCATATCGGAAACTTCATTTGAGATAACATCAACCATGTTTGCTTGCTTCTTTGGCTTTTTGCACTCGAAAGACTTGTGGCCCACAATACCACAATTGTAACAAGTTCCACCAAACTTCTTCTTGGAGATTCCTCTCTTTGGTTTCAAACAAGAACCTTTTCTGGACACAAACTTGCCTTTGGACTTGCCATTGGCCTTGGAGCTATCAACATGCTCCACCACATTGGCTTTCGCCACAAGAAGATTATTTAACTTCTTTTCCACAATCCTATTCTCTTCTTCAATTCGAAGACGAATAACAAGCGCTTCAACATTCATTTCCTTTCATTTATGTTTAAGGTAATTCTTGAAATCTTTCCAAGCGGGAGGCAACTTTTCAATTATTGCCACCACTTGAAAGCTTTCACTAATTACCATTCCCTCGACATGAATTTCATGAATTATTATTTGTAACTCTTCCACTTGACTTTTAACAGTTTCAGAGTCCACCATTTTGTAATCGAGAAAACGGCCCACAATGAATTTCTTTGTGCCCGCGTCATCGATCTTATACTTATATTCCAAGGACTTCCATAGTTCCTTTGCAGTTTTCTTAACACTATACACCTTGTATAGCGTATCCGACAATCTATTGAGGATGTAATTTCTGCAAAGAAACTCCGAATGCTTCCAAGCATCAAGAGCTGAGATGGCTTGCACATCCGTCTCATTCTCACCCAACTGTGGCGGATCTTCCTTAAGAAATCTCGCCAAGTTCAAGGTAGTCAAATAAAAGTGCATCTTTTGTTGCCAACGTTTAAAGTCTTGGCCAACAAACTTTTCCGGTTTCTCACCATGCTGGTTCGAAACAGTTTGGACAACCACCCTTTTAGGGTTGGTTTCCACACGAAGCGCTTCCTCCACACGAGGATTCTCGAAATTGTTCCCAGCATTGTTTCCCATGTTCGATTGAGTAGCCATCTGAAACGAAATAAACAATTTTAGTTCACTGTTTTAAATAGTTTTCCTTCCAACGAAGAGACAGAAATTTGTCATAAGATTGTTGGAATAACTATTACAAAATAATTGGAAATTACAGAAAACTAATTAAAACAAAAAAGAGAAAGATAAGAAGAAAAGGATTTGTCGTTGAAGTCCGAGTCGTGTGAAATCATACTCTCCTTAAGAAAAATTTCGCCCCCTCACCACGTTGTGCTTGAGATTTTACGGAACGATTGCCTCCCAGGATGAAACGGATTGACCGGACGGTGGTTGCACAATAATACCTCCGGCGAACTGAAGTCAAATGCTTGGACGTTATCACCACAATGAAATATGCAGGAGGCCAAAGAAAGATTATCAATATGCAACGAATTTGATAGTAGAGAGATTCTGAAAATTCTGTGTGTTCTCCTTGTTGTTGTTGTTGTTCTTCCTTGTTATATCAACCAAGGGAAATAAAACTGCCAGAAATTGAAACAATGTTTTAATTTCCTTCATCAATGCCATTATTGAAATAAATTCAATCAATTAGCTCATAATGCAAGGCAGTTACACAGCCCTTTGAGTCCTTGTGGCAGTTACACATTTATGTGAAATCATTAGGAACATTTCTGGCTCAAAACAGTTTCAGCGTATGCAGCTGCTGGGAACGAGGCGCCTGCCTCGAACCCATCCAGGCACCCGCCTCGGAGTGTCTCAATGGGACGACACCTACTGGCCTCCAGGCGGCCGCATGGGTCAGGTCCAGGCATCCGCCTCACTGGCAGCCTCGCGGGTTTGTCAAGTTTGGAAAAAAAAAAATGCAAAAAGTGGGTTCGCGCGTACAGGCAATTTCGAACTACATTCGTGTCTGTAGGACGCGCATGCACATGAGTTCGGTAGCCCGAAGCCTATTTCGGTCCATGATTTGCACCCCCCTGTGCACCTGTGCGCGAGAGAGAGCCTTTATGTACCACAATCTTACTCCCTACTAAAGTGTAGGAGTATATAAACTAAGCCACTTTTCCATCTTTTTTCAATGTGGGATAACCACATTTTCCCCTTTCAACCCATTTACTTTGAGCCTTAATATCTCATTCATCCCTCAACCATTTTGAACAAATGAATATATGATTTCAATGTACTCATGGAGTAGAACACAATCCAGCAATCAATTAGTCATTTTGACAAATAACTAATTATGAAAATAACTCATTATTTCCTTCAAAACACATTTTTTTCCAGCAAATTTCTTGAGGTTGTTTTTGTTGTTGAAATTTAGGGAAGCTCTTAGGGAGGGGAACTGTGGTGGATCCGGCGATGAGATGAAGGGGAGGAGCGGCGGAGAGGAGGGGTTAACGTTTGTGGGGTTGAAGGAAATGGGGATTTGAGGCTTTCTAATGGGGATTGCTTGAGTTTTCGGGGAGTTTCGGCCATGGATGATGGATTTTCGCCGAGTTAGAGAGTGACCGGAGAGACTGTTTCGCTGTCTGTGTGTGTGTGTGAAAGAGAGAAAGAGAGCTAGATTGGGCGACGAGCTGCCATCTCGGGCTAACTGGCGGGATGCGACCACAAACTTGACCGACGAGGTGCTCTAGTTGTCTGTCCGGAGTTGAGAAGGTGGTCGCCGAAGGGGGAGATAGTCACCGGAGGGGAGGGAAGGGTCGCCGGAAGGGAAGGGAAGGGAAGGGGAAGGGGAAGGGGAAGGGGAAGGGTTGGTAGAGAGAGAAAGTGAGAGAAGAGAGAGAGAGGGGGTTAGTTTTATATTTTTGGATAGGAAGGACTAGATGTAATTTTGATTATGAAGTCGGATTAGTTGATTAAATTTCAAAATTCATATCTTAATTGATCGTTTGACTTAAAATTGAGGATTCACGGATAATTTCCCCATCTTTTTATTCAAAATTAAACTCTTTGCAAGGTGAGGAGAAAAGTAAATTACTCACTTGCACGTACATATTCTTTTTATTCGAAATTAAACTCTTTTATCTGTTTAAAACACACAAGTAAACTAATGTGCAACACATCATCTTAATGAAGTAAATGTTGAAAATAAATTTCTTCAAATTTATTAGTATAGATAAATTTTAAAAAGAAATGGGGGTAAGTGGTAACTACCTCCTCCCCCGTACAAATGTTGCCTCCACGAAACAATTTAAACCGAGTTGCCATAAAATATTAAAATGTCTACAAATCTAATTTTTAGGAAACCATTTTACCCTAAACGAGTATCGCGCAATGCAGTCCGACTATATTGTATAGCAGTCAAATTTTACAGTAGATTAGTTAAATTTTATTGAAGTACGTATGAATTACAATATATAGTACTCCCTCGGTTTTGAAAAGTTTGTCGTATTTAATTTTCACGACCAACTCAATTAAACTTTAGCCATATTTTATAAAAACCTAATTATATCTATGAAATTCTAAATATTGTTATTGGAGAGTAAGTGTCCATCTTTTCTTTTTAGTCTGTCATAGAATAAATGTTTATTTTCTAAAATGACAAATAATCTTTACTATTTATTTTACTTATTCTCTCTCATACTTTACTTTTATACTCACGACAACAATCACCTTACTATTCACTACCCCATCTTTTCTCTCCTACCTCACTTTTAATACTTACAACACTTACATCACTTTCACAATTTCTTAATATTCGTGCAAATGGAAGGGTGGATACTTAATTTGGGACGGAGGAATTACTAATATTCTTTTTGAACGTTTCAATATAAAAGTATTAATCCAAAATAGAAAATGAAACCCACTTCTTATATCCATTCTTATATCCACAGCAAAAACTCCATACTCCACTTTTTTTATCCTATTTTATTTTTTATACTTATAACACTTCTTTTTTTCTTAATCTTCGCACATTTATATTTGGCAATTTTTATATTGGGACCGAGGAAGTATACATTGGACCGTTACCATCCTTGCGTAGATGCCATACTATTCATGGTTATGTTCATATAAAATCACATAGTGCATGATGATGGTACCCAAAATCCAAAAGGTAAATGTTTTCACATTTTTAAAGATAATTAATAACATGTCTACAATAAAAAGGTGTAACTTAGGCTCCGTTTGTTTGTCGTAAAATATTTTTCGGAAAAAGAGAACTCCAATTTTATGGGGTGGTGGAGTTTTGTCAGACACAACATGGATGAGGGAGTGGATTTCTAGCATGGAGAGAAAAAGAGAACTCCAATTTTGATAGTTCTCGTTGGACAATCTGCAATGTCCCATGTATGATTGGACATTGAAAAGGGTTGGGAGGCCATAGTTGGTTGTAGAAAGGTTACCTTGCCCTGGACCTTCGATAGCCACGGTGTCCGAGGATTTGGTTGAGTCGTCACCCATGGCTTTAGAAGGCTCTTGATACCATGAACGAATAACCACCTGCAAGAAATGATTAGAGAAGAAGACTAACACAGAAACTAAGAGAGAGATAGAGCCGAGAGAGAGAGAGAACTCAGGAGGGAGAGGTCACACGGCTGTTTTTGTAGAGAAGACCCAACTTAGGTTTTCCTACTGACTCTTTTCATTATATAAGTCTGTACAAACTTATTAACAAGGAAGGTAAATATTGCTAAACTCTATCCTGACTACAATCCCTTGATTAAAGGGATTGATATACATAAATATATAATACAAGCTGGAATTAAGGAACAAATACATGGAAAAGATAAAAACAAATAACTACAATATTTACAGAATCATGGACAGTTGGAGACATGAGTTTGTGACTCACGGTTCTTGATTAACACCCTCCCTCAAGCTAAGCGTAGATGGTCGAAGCTGTAGCTTGTCGGACAACAGAAAGAATCTCGGTTTCGCAAGACTCTTGGTAAAAATGTCTGCTATTTGATCGTTGGAAGAGATGTGGTGAAGGCGCAAAAAGCCACGTTGATGCAAGTCTCTAACAAAATGGAGATCAATCTCTATATGCCGTGTTCGCGCATGGAAGACGGGATTTTTCGACATATGGAGAGCAGAGATGTTGTCACAATATAACTGAGGTGGTGAGAGCATAAGGCCGAGTTCCCTATAAAGATAGGAAAACCACTTCAGTTCCGCAGCAGTTGATGCTAAGGCACGGTATTCCGCCTCCAATGAAAACACAAGCTCCCGTGGTTGATCTACGATCATCAGGAGATCCAGCCCAGTCCGCGTCACAGAAGGCAACGAGAGAAGTATCTTGAGAAGCCTGAAAAGACAATCCTAAAGAGACCGTCTCTTTAAGAAATTTGAAAATCCGTTTCACAGCTTGGAGATGTGATGTACGTGGTGCGTGCATGAACTGACAGACTTGATTGACAGCAAAAGCCAAATCTGGTCGAGTAAGAGTGGCATATTGAAGACCACCTACCATGCTACGGTAGGTAGAGGCATCCAACAGGGGATCTCCGTCAAGCATAGAAAGGTGGCAGCCAGGGGCAAGAGGTGTAGAGGCGGGTTTGCACAGCTGCATGTTGAATTTGTACAAAAGATCAGAGATATATCGGGACTGATTTAGCAAGAGGTGGGACGGAGTGCGTTTAGCTTCTATGCCCAGGAAGAAGCTTAATGGACCCAAGTGCCGACTTTCAAAAGTTGAGCAGATATTATCAATCACAGATTGCACTGAAGAAGGAAGGGAACCTGTGACTATTATGTCATCAACGTACACAAGGATAGCAACGAGGTTACCTTCGTGATGACGAATAAACAAAGATGAATCTGCTTGACTATTAAAGAAGCCGAGAGTAAGTACATAGTCATGAAGTCGACGGAACCAAGCCCGGGGTGACTGTTTTAACCCATAGAGAGCGCGGTGGAGACGACAAACAAAGTGAGGACGAGTAGGATCAACGAACCCCGGAGGTTGAGCCATATAAACTTCCTCATTTAGAATACCATTAAGGAAAGCGTTGCGAACATCTAGCTGTTCTATAGGCCAACTGCGAGAGTGAGCAAGAGCTAGAATAGTGCGAATGGTAGCTGGTTTGATAACCGGGCTGAAAGTTTCCTCGTAATCTACACCCTCTTGCTGGGTATACCCCTGTGCAACGAGGCGAGCTTTGTACCGTTCTATCGAACCATCTGCTTTCCTCTTAATTTTGTAGATCCATTTGCTACCCACAATATTATGTCGAGGAGGAGGAGAGACCAGTGACCATGTACCGTTTTTATGAAGTGCCAAAAGCTCTTCATTCATTGCTTGCTGCCAATGTGAGAATTGAGCAGCTTGTTTAAACGTACGTGGTTCATAATCAGCCGAGTCAGTCTGAGTAGCACTCAAAGCAAAGGGATGCTTGGGGCAAAAAATTCCAGCTTTGGCTCTAGTAATCATAGGGTGAGTCCCAACAGGTGCAGCAGCTTGGACCGGAGATGAAGACTGGATAGAGGGGCTGGTACTGGACTGATCGGACAGCTGCAAGTTGCTGGAGTTTATGATGGAATGATGGGGCCCATCAGGCGGAGCCCTTGGTGACTCGAGCTGCTCCATTTGAAGAGAAACTGGGTCTGATGTAGAAATAGCCCGAAAAGGAGATGTCCCAGCAGTTGGTGTGGAAAGAACAGGTGAAGAACTTGGACTTAGAGCCGAGTTTTCAATGTGTTGTGGCCCAGGTGGTTGGGCTGTTGAAAGCAGTAATGGAGGACTGGATGGCGCTGGATTAGAAGCGGCAGAGTCAGGGATTGAAGGAGGCAAGGGCCTGACTGTGGGCAAGGTTGGTACAGCCATTTTAGGACGCCAATGTACCTGAGATAGTGAATCCGAAGCAGAGACAGCAGTAGAGAAAGAATTACCAGAGTAATAAAAATGTTTCTCATCAAATAACACATGACGGGAAATAAAAATTCGTCCGTTCAGAGGATTGTAACACCGGTACCCTTTTCGCATTAAGTCGTATCCCAAAAACACACAAGGAGTAGATTTAAGCATAAGTTTGTGCTTGTTGTAAGGTACAAGATTTGGAAAACACGTGCAACCAAAAGTTTTTAGAAACTTATAGTCCAGTTTTCGTTGCCACAACTTTTCATAAGGAGACATGTACTTGTGTTGTTGCATTGGCAAACGGTTAATGAGAAAAACTGCAGTCGAAAATGCCTCTAACCAAAATTTCTCTGGAACATGTTATTTAGCAAGTAAACAAAGACCCATTTCATTTATGTGCCGGTGTTTTCTTTCAACGACCCCATTTTGTTGGGGTGTATAAGGACAAGATGAACGGTGACCAATACCATGTTTAATTAAATAACTAGCAAACTGTCTATTTATGAACTCCCCTCCCCCATCAGTTTGGATGGCTTTGATCGTATGAATAGCAGAGATTTTTCGTGATAACTGGTTTTCAATGAGTGTTTTAAATTCAGTAAAAACAGTGAACACATCTGATTTACGAAATAACGGATACAACCACACGTAACGAGAAAAATCATCTACTATTGATAAATAAAACCGAAATCCAGAAATAGAAGAAATCGGGGAAGGTCCCCAAACATCTAAATGAAGTAAGTCCAAAGGTTTAGGAGAATTAAAAGAACGAAGTTGAAAAGGAAGATTACAAGCTTTGCCTAACGGGCAAACATGACACATCTCCCTAGACCGAATAGGACCGCTAACCGGAATCCTTTCTTTATTGACCAAACATTTAAAAATAAGAGACGAGGGATGACCTAAACGGGTATGCCAAGTCGATGACGAAGCACGCTCCCCAATTAACGCCAAGGAGTTGATGCGCGAATTGGGAATAAAGGATAATGTGTAGAGATCGCCCGTATTACTGCCAGAAAGAATAGTCTTCTTGGTACGGTTGTCCTTCACACAAAACCCGAAAGCCGTTAGTTCAAAGAAGCAATTATTGTCAAGACAAAATTTGCGTATAGAAAGAAGTGAACGACTAATTTTAGGAACATGCAAAACAGTATTCATGGAGAAGTTATGATTATTGGCACAAAAAGAAGTAGAGCCAACATGAGAAATGGGAATAGAAGAACCATTTGCGACAATAATAGAATCATTACCTGAATAGGGTGAATATTGTTGCAAGACATCCGGAGTGGACGTCATGTGATTAGTCGCCCCGGAATCAAGAACAAACGATACGGGAGCCATGGGTGAAGGACCACCATAGGGCGAACTCGGATTTGGATAAAACTGAGCAGAATAAGCAAGATTACCCCGTTGATAGCAAGTATCAGCCTCGTGTCCATTCTTTTTACAGATTTGGCAGTTTTTAACATTAGGATCAGGACTAAGGAAAGGGTTTTGAGGCTGGTAAGGAATTAGGGTGCTTGGGTTTGGGGGTCGAAATTGGTGAGAGATGGCAGAAGGTTGGAAGTGGGTAGGAAGAGGCAAAATACCCCTGCCTTGATTGTTACCGTTGTTTTTGTAATGAGATTTACGCCCTCCCCTTTTGTTTTGAGTCGGCAAAAACAGAAAGCCTCCATTGTGAAGTTGGCCAGATGGCCGAAACCCTCCCCGAGGGTTGGGGTGAGGTGTGGCCGAGTCATGGACAGAGGGAGTGGGTGTGGCAGGTGTTTTAGACGCAGCAAGGGCACTAAGAGAAGGATGGGTTTGAGTGGAGAATTTCTTTTGGAGGGCTTCTTCTTGAAGAAGAAGATCTTTGAGGTCATCGACGGTGGTGTCTCCTTTAGTATTTTGGGTGGTGATGAATTCCTTATAAGTGTGTCCTAGCCCCCCAAGGATTCTACTACGAAGGGTATGATTTGAGACAACCTCACCAGCACGGGTAAGAGAATAGGCAATGGTTTTGGCTCGAAGTATGTAATCTTGAATTGTCATGCCAGGTAATAGGGTGAGGTCATGGAGTTCATCTTGGAGTTTTTGGATATGTACGAAAGAAGCTACCCCAAATTCTTTTGCAAGGAGATCCCATGCTTCGGGAGCGGAAGCGCAAGGATTAACATGGGGCTGTACCTCTGTGGTAACAGTTGCTTTGATCCAACCAAGGACAAACCTAGAGGTGTACATGAATTTCTCATAGGCTGGGTTTGTTGTGGTGGCGGGTGCAATTTTATGGGGTGGTGGAGTTTTGTCAGACACAACATGGATGAGGGAGTGGATTTCTAGCATGAAGAGAAAAAGAGAACTCCAATTTTGGTAGTTCTCGTTGGACAATCTGCAATGTCCCATGTATGATTGGACATTGAAAAGGGTTGGGAGGCCATAGTTGGTTGTAGAAAGGTTACCTTGCCCTGGACCTTCGATAGCCACGGTGTCGGAGGATTTGGTTGAGTCGTCACCCATGGCTTTAGAAGGCTCTTGATACCATGAACGAATAACCACCTGCAAGAAATGATTAGAGAAGAAGACTAACACAGAAACTAAGAGAGAGATAGAGCCGAGAGAGAGAGAGAACTCAGGAGGGAGAGGTCACACGACTGTTTTTGTAGAGAAGACCCAACTTAGGTTTTCCTACTGACTCTTTTCATTATATAAGTCTGTACAAACTTATTAACAAGGAAGGTAAATATTGCTAAACTCTATCCTGACTACAATTCCTTGATTAAAGGGATTGATATACATAAATATATAATACAAGCTGGATTTAAGAAACAAATACATGGAAAAGATAAAAACAAATAACTACAATATTTACAGAATCATGGACAGTTGGAGACATGAGTTTGTGACTCACGGTTCTTGATTAACACTTACTATTCTATACCTCACATTCCCTCCTACATTAATTTTCATGCTCACAACATTTATTTCACTATACACTCTCATTATAATTTATGTGCAAGAACCATCTATAGTATAAATGAGGGAGGTGTGTGAACAGTAGAGTAAATAGTTTCATGTGAGGAAATGACCATTTTGCCCTCACTATTCACTTTCTTTCCCATTTTGCACTTTTTTTTTTTTTTTTTTTTTTAAGTCTACCTCCGATACTATCGCGCGCCTCTCACCCCCAAAAAATTTGAATTCAGACACAGCTCATTTCACTACATAAACACACACAAGAAAATCACCAAAATTTCTCTTTCACACACAGTTACTCAATTTTGCTCAAATTCAAACTACAAACCCTAAATCAAGCGTTGATTTATCCTCAACCCATCCCCGATTCCTCCCCCTGTTCCCCAAAAATGTCATCTATCAAGCCATCATCTCGCTACAATTCATTCACCAAATTCACTCTCTTTCCCATTTTGCCCTTTTTTTTTTTTAAGTCTACCTCCGATACTATCGCGCGCCTCTCACCCCCAAAAAATTTGAATTCAGACACAGCTCATTTCACTACATAAACACACACAAGAAAATCACCAAAATTTCTCTTTCACACACAGTTACTCAATTTTGCTCAAATTCAAACTACAAACCCTAAATCAAGCGTTGATTTATCCTCAACCCATCCCCGATTCCTCCCCCTGTTCCCCAAAAATGTCATCTATCAAGCCATCATCTCGCTACAATTCATTCACCAAACCCCTCTCAAAGCCCGCATCCACCCGTCGACAACCACTGGAGCTGTCATCCGCCCTGGTGAAGACCAAGCCATTGAAGAATGAGCAGAATTTGACCTCCATGGTCAAGAAATTCATGGAGAAGCGGTCATCTGCCAAGCAACCTGAGGGGCCGAATTTTATCGTGGCAGCTGATTCTGTTGCTGAGGATTTGAATAAGACGGCTAGGAAAGGGACCAATTTTGGTGGGTTGCATAAGAAATTGTTTAAGGGTGGTTTGGGGTTGAAGAAGGGTGGGGAGAGTGATGGGAAGGCTTTGACTGAGGTGAAGGTGAATACGCGGACTTTAGCTATGGTGTTGAGGAGTGAGAGGGAGCTGTTGGGTCAGAATAAGGAGCAGGAGGATGAGATAGCTGAGCTTAAGCTGCTTCTTGAGGAGAAAAATAGAGAGGTAAATCGAAAAATTTGCATTGCTGGTTTAATTGATATAACTCGCTTATCAAGTTGTGTATTTGAATCCTGGACTTGGATGAAGAATTGGTGCTTCTATATACGTGCCTTTTTTGTTTAATTAGATTTTTTGGTTATGTTCTTGATTTCTGTTTAGGAAAATAATGGTCCCCCATTTTGCCCTTTTTTTATTTTTTTTTTAAATTAAAAAAAAATATTTAGAAAAGAATCTAAAGAAGCAAAAGAGTGTAGATGTGAATGGACGAATGGAAATCTGTTTATTAGCATTAATGTAGTTTTAAGGTTGTGGGGTATGTATTTTCTACATACATACAAGATAGATTTGTATTAAATGAAGAGTCTTTGTGTATGTGCGTATGTGGAATAGAAAAGACGTAGGAGTATGTTTTTCTGAAATGTTTTTGCTTCTTTAGATTCTTTTCTAAATTTGATGTACTTTTAGGTCATTTTGTTGGGTTTACTCAACTTTCAGGGTTTAGTTAAATCTTTTGAGAGAGGCTTTGGCGCACAGTGAAGAAGAACAAGCTTCTGGGTTTATCTCCTCAAATCAGGAGGTACTTCACTTCTCTGTGTGTGGTTTCTTTGTGCTATGGTTTTGTTTCTTAATATCTGCTCTGGGTTGTAAAAAAAAAAAAAAAACCTGTGTTCTCGGACACGGGCATATGTACTAGTTTTTTATATTTTCAGGTGGGGCGGAGGGCGTAATAAATTCAGGTAATTAAAGCTTTGAGATTGATGAGACCACATGAAGTGAGTGGGAAATACTCTTCTAAATCTTCTAGAAGTGTTCATATTTAATTTCCTTTCTTGTGAAACAAGCTTGTTCATGAAAGATCTTCATTTATATTTTGGAATCTATAATTCTGGATCAAAGTTTTTTTTTTAATATATATATATATATATATATATATAATAAGTCAATCTATCAACTCTTCCATTGAATTCATCCATTGGTCATTATTGTTGAAAGTAAATTTTTAAAAATAAACTAATTGACCAGAATCGAATCTAGAAGATCTCATAACAATACATTAGTGTGTGTGAGATTGAATTATGAGAAATGCAGAATTTGAACAATTTTGTTCTTTAATATTTATATAATTAAAATATACTATTCAATACTTAATTAATTATTTTTTTATCACTTGAATTGTAATTAATTTTAAATAAATATAACCTTATTGTAATTTATTTTTTATACATTTTGATTATTTCTTAATAAAAGTGCAAAATAAAAAAGTCAAGATGTCCAATAGCACACCCCAATCCCTACAACTCCTCGTTAGCATCAGATACTAGACATATTTCTAATTAGGTCAACGGTATATAAATACTACGTAACTGCTGACACATTTCATCTCTAATATTAATTTTAAGTGAGTAATATTATTATATACTAGTTCTTTAAATAAATTAATTTACAAATAAACCCCCTCATTGTACTCTACAAATATTACACTTTTTCTGATCTAAAATAATGTCTGCTTTTAAGCTTTTTATCGGTTTTAAGAAAAATAATTATTATTAAACTTTTAATTAAAAAATTATCATATTTGTCCTTAATTTTTATTTCCCTCTCTCATTTTTATTTATCTCTCTCACGTATATTACAAAATTTCAACTTTCAGTGTATGTAGGAGTAAATTTGAAAATTGAATGCTTTCCAATAAAAAAACGATAATTATTTTGAATTAAAATTTTTATCTAAAAATAACAATTACTCCATCTGTCCCGGTTTAATGTTTTTATTTTTCTTTTTGGTCTGTCACAGTTTAAGGTTTTCAGTTGATTTATATCTAAAATGAACAATGCAACCCATTTGTCATTTTTATAACAAAAACTCATTATCCACTTTCTATTTCTTATTTTATTTCTATATTTTGTGACAACCCATTTGTCATTTTTATAACAAAAACTCATTATCCACTTTCTATTTCTTATTTTATTTCTATATTTTGTGACAAATCAAACTAAAATCTTAAAACGAGATGGATGAAGTATTTCTTACTACTAGAAGAAAAGAAGAAGTAAATACTTACTATTATCCGGATGACACTGCATGGAGAGTACGTGATTAGTCATGTCGTGTATTAATTGAACCGTTGACTTGTATAAATACACGTCTCCTATAAATGTGATTAGATTTTTATTTGGGAGAGTGACCGGGAAATTTTAAAAAAGTATCATAATGTTCGAGAAATGTTTCTTCATCATGTTGTATTATAGATACAGTATTATATTCGCATATAAATAAATATAATTATATTGCATGCAGTATTATATATTACTGTATAAGAACTTTTAGGTCATTTCGATTTGATGAAAAACTTGAGGAAAAGTGATTTGTTCCAAAAGAAACTTCTGGGTTAAATTCCCTTTTTATTTTCTTTATCTTTCTTATTCCATTTTTTTGTACAAATCTTTTTTGTTCAGTTATCAAATGAATAATCAAAATATTTTAAAAATACATTTGACTTTTTTCATCATTTTTGGCCAAAATACGTTTATCTCCTTATCTCCAAAGTATTCAACGATTTCCACATTTCACCTCCATTTATAAAGTCGGTCCGTTTGGTAACTAAATTTTCAAATCCTCACAAATTGCACCTGACATTAACGAACGTTAGAATAATTAACAAAATTGATCATGTTCATATCATATGATTGCTATTTTAGTCTTTCTCATTTTAACTTTAATTTTCTTTCAACTTTATTTTAACTTTAGTCATGTACGATAAATAAATTTTTATGTTATTTATTCAATTAAAAATAAAAAAAATATTATATCCATTTATGTAATATCATATTTATTTTTTTAAAATAAAATGAATATAGTAAATAAAATAAAATAACAACAATAAATTATATGTTATAACCTAGGTTTTATGTTTTTTTTATTATTTTTTTTTCCTTTCTTTCTTCTTTGTTTAGTAATAGTATGTAATTATATATTCTCTTGTTTGATTTTTTATATTTTCTTTTTAATGTGTTACTTTAGAATTCATTGTTTTACATTTTTAGGAATATAACATTATAATTTTTTTTTTAACTCAAGATGATAATAATAATAGATTAAAAAATTTTAGGAAATATTTTTATTACATTAAATTTCTTTTTTTTATTTTATTATTTTTAAAATAAATAAATTGATATATTAATTTTAAAATTTTTGATTGAGCAAGTATTTCTTTATTTTGTACATGACTAGAGTGTGAACACAAAATTGAAAGAAAATTAAAATTTAAAATGAAAATGACTAAAACATCTCTCACATGATATGTATATAATCAATGTTGTTAGTTTTTTTAATGTTAGTTAGTGTCGGCATTAGGGATGATCAAAATCGGTTTCGGGCCCAGTTTCGGTTCAGAATTGCCGGTTTCGGTTCGGAAAATATATGACTCTTAACCGGCCCTGATTGCTCACGGTTCCGGTTAATCCGATTTCGATTTTCTCCCCGGTTCGTCCGGTTTCGGGCTTTTTCTGGTCCGATTCCGGTCCGGTTCTATTGAAAAACAATGAATTTTCATCCGGTTTCGGGCTTTTTTTGGTCCGGTTCACCATTTTGGTGACCCTTAACCGGCCCGGCTCCAAACCGGTTTCGGTTACCCCGGTTTCGATTTTCGTGACGGTTCACGGCGGTTTCGGGCTTTTCCGGTCCGGTTCCGGTCCGATTTTCCGGTTCCGATCCGGTTCTGGTCCAGTTTGGCCATCCCTAGTCAGTATATAAAGTGAGACATTTTGAAAGTTTAGATACCAATCAGATCGACTTTTCAAACTAAAGTGTCAAGTGAAAATCGGTGAATACTTTGGGAGATAAACATATTTTAATTTTATCCTTCATCAGTTTTGTTTTCGTTAAATAAAAAGTTTATTTTTTTTTTAATGGTTTTTCATCTAATGACCTTAACAACTTTGACGGAAATATACCATAAAAAGGAAAATAATAAAACGGAAAGGCATTTTTTTGTTTCACTCATATAGAACATTTAGAAAACCTTAATTGAAGTTAATAAATAAATGAAATTCGCAAATTAAGTATTTCATAAATGAAACTCTTCTTCCCGTAAGTTAAAAATATTAATAATGCCTTTATGATAGTTGTTACTCCCACTGTTTCATACAGTATTAATAGTACTCCCTCCGTCCCAGACCAAGGGTTCATCTTTCCCTTTTGATCCGTCCCAGACCAAGAGTTCATTTTCATAAATGGCAAGTTTTTTAATATATTTATACCCTTATCAACTCCATATATTTACAAAAAAACCATTCATTATACCCTTATACTTTCTCTCTCCTATTCTCTACCACACATTTAACTACTATTCCTCCCACTCATTCTCTTTCCTATTAAATATTTTTAACTTTTACATTCTCTCTCCTATTTCCTACCACATATTTAACTTTTACATTCTCTCTCATATTCCCTACCACACATTTAACTACTATTCCCTATCCCATATTCAACTTTTATTCATTTTTTAAAAAATTTCTTAAGAAGCGTGAAATCCACTCCATATACCCATGGTCTGGGACAGAGGGAGTAATTTTTATTTGAGATCAATTTGTAGGAATTTTGATATTTCTAATAAAATTATAAAAGTTATTTTTATAAATTATTAAAAATATCATCAATAATTAAATATTCATACCTCGCAAAGTATTACTCTATTATCTTTGTTTAATTAAATTAAAAATCAAAACATGCTACATTAAATATTTAAATTTGGAGCAAATGTTGTACATAATCCCATGCATTATATAAAAAGAAATGAATAGTTGTTCTTTTTTTTTTTTCTTTTTTTTTCTTTTTTTTCGAAGGGGATCAACACATTTCACCGCTTCCCTTGATGCACTTCACGGGGCGCCATCTTTAGGGAGGGCAATGTCATTCACTCTAACCACCTGTGGGGAATCGAGCCATGACCTCCAGGGTTGGCAACTCTAACCATCGGTAGGCCGCGTCTTTGAATAGTTGTTCATTATCAACATTTCAAGGAGAAAAAAGATTTATTAACACATAATCCCATGCATTATATAAAATAAATATAAAGTATAAATATATTTCGAATATTTCCCCTGGCTGCTGTACATTTAAAAAGGGTTCCTTTGTCTCCTCAGGTACTTTGAAGCTTCCTGCAATGTAAGAAATTCACTTCGCCCATTTGGAAATATTCTTTGAATATTTCCCCGCGAAATTCAATTTCGACATAATTTTATATTCCATATTCAAAGAATTTTTACCACATTTCCATTCCTCCCCTCCCCTCACCTTCCTTCCTCCCTCAATAATTAATAAAAAAAAGAAAGAAATAATGTTGTTGGGTTATTTTTCTTTTCCTAATTTGAAAGGTTCTTTATTGCGCGTTTTATTTATTTATTTAATTAATTAAACAAACCCTTTCCATTGTTGTTGTTGTTGTTAAGGTCAAAACGTGGTAAAGAGATCCAAGTCTTCATTCAAACCTTTCGTGCCAAAGAAAAATCTAATCTCAGAACCTTTTTCCTAACAATTTAATAGCTCCCCCTTCTTTTTTCACAATATATATTCATTGCTTACTTGTATTAAATAATTTATTTTTTAAAAGTTTATCTGTTCTTTGACAAAGTTCTTAACTTTTCTCGAGATTCATCACCTACCTTTATTTTCTTGATTTCTTCATTCAAATTCTTTGATACCCACTTTTTGTGTATAGAATTTCTTGAATCCCTTCTTTTTTCTTGATATTTGGTGAACTTCTGCTTCAAACCTCTGTTTTGATAGCTCATTTTTCTGGGTTTTTGAGCTTTTTTGGTATTGTTATTAATTTAGTGAGTTTGGAGGGGGTGAAAAAAGAAGAAATTTTGATTCTTTTTGTGGGTTGGTGGGTAAATATTATAAAACCAACTGCATTTGGCAGTGAGAGTTTTGGGTTTTTGGGAAGACCAAAGGTGTTTGTGAGAAAAAAATTGACATTTTTGGTTAAGAAAAAGTTGATTGAGACACAAAATTGAAAAAAAAAATGAAGAGTGGAGGGAGGAGAAGGAAGCTGCATTTTAGCAAGATCTACACATTTAAATGTGGGAGACAAAGTTTCAAAGGAGATCATTCACAAATTGGGGGGCCTGGATTTTCAAGAATTGCTTATTGCAATGAACCTGGAAGCTTTGAAGCTGAGATACAAAGTTATACAGATAATTATGTTAGTTCAACAAAGTATACTCCAGTTACTTTCTTGCCTAAATCTTTGTTTGAACAGTTTAGAAGAGTGGCCAATTTTTACTTTCTTGTGACTGGTATTTTGGCCTTCACACCTCTTGCCCCTTATTCTTCTGTGAGTGCTGTTCTTCCCCTTATTGTTGTCATTGGAGCAACAATGGTCAAAGAGGGTATTGAAGATTGGAGGAGACAACAACAGGTACCCTTCTTCTTCACTTGATTGTGTGTTTTTGTGTTTTTTTTTTTTTTGTGTGTGTGTGTGTGTGTGTATTTTTCTGCCATAGTTGACTTGAGCATTGATGAGAAATTTTATGGATGTTGATCATGGAAAGTATTTTGGTTGAAATAGTTAAATTTTAACAAAGATGACAGCTTTATTTGTATTTTCCCCCTTCTGCTTTAAACCATTGGTAGGTTAATTTGATTTTTCTGCAGTTGGCTCAACTTTTTCAAATTGTTTTTAGAAAATGTTGTATACTATGAGGCTTTGTGATTAAATTTTATGTTACACTAGGAATTTGCTGAAAGTTTGATAAATTTACTGTTAAAGAATTCATTGGTGATTTATGCTGTATTCTATAGATCTCCCCTATAGTTATATGTTTATGGAGTTGGTTCTTGGTTAAAACTTAGAAGATGCTAAAGGGTATAATTTCGGTATTTTTACAGGACACGGAAGTGAATAATCGAAAGGTTAAAGTACATCGTGGCGAAGGAGTTTTTGAGAGTACTGAATGGAAAAAATTAAGAGTTGGAGATATAGTAAAAGTAGAGAAAGATGAATTCTTTCCAGCAGATCTTCTCTTGCTTTCCTCCAGTTATGAAGATGCAATTTGCTATGTAGAAACTATGAACTTAGATGGGGAAACAAATTTAAAACTAAAACAAGCTATGGATGCAACTTCTTCAATCCACGAGGACTCAGATTTCCAGGATTTCAAAGCTATGGTTAAATGCGAAGATCCAAATGCTAACTTGTACTCTTTTGTTGGAACAATGGAGTTTGAAGAACAACAATTTCCCCTTTCTCCGCAGCAGCTACTTCTTAGAGATTCTAAGCTTCGGAACACTGATTTTATTTATGGTGCTGTTATATTTACTGGTCATGATACAAAAGTTATTCAGAATTCGACTGATCCACCTTCAAAAAGGAGCAAAATCGAGCGGAAAATGGATATGATTATCTATTTCTTGTTTGGTGTATTGTTTCTTTTTTCTTTTGTTGGGTCAATTTATTTTGGGATTGTGACTGAAAATGATCTAGATGGTGGAAGAATGAAGAGATGGTATTTAAGACCAGATGATGCTGAAGTATTCTTCAATCCTAGACAGGCTCCGTTAGCTGCAATTTATCACTTTCTGACGGCCGTGATGTTGTATAGCTACTTGATCCCGATTTCCTTGTACGTATCGATAGAAATTGTGAAAGTTCTTCAGACAATTTTCATCAACAATGATATTCATATGTACTATGAGGAAACTGACAAGCCAGCTCATGCTCGTACCTCGAATTTGACCGAGGAACTTGGTCAAATCGACACGATTTTGTCTGACAAGACCGGGACTTTGACTTGCAACTCAATGGAGTTTATAAAGTGTTCTATTGCGGGGACCGCATACGGGCGTGGTATTACGGAAGTTGAGAGGGCTATGGCTAAAAGAACTGGATCTCCTTTGTTGATGAATGGGAAGTTGAAGGATGTTGAGGAAGCTTCTGATGGCCATTCAAAACCACTTGCTGTAAAGGGGTTTAATTTTGAAGATGAGAGGATCATGAATGGGAGTTGGGCTGATGAACCTCGATCGGACGTCTTACAGACATTCTTTCGTTTATTGGCTATTTGTCATACAGCCATACCTGATGTGGATGAGGAATCTGGGAAGGTTACTTATGAAGCTGAGTCACCAGATGAGGCGGCTTTTGTGATTGCTGCTAGAGAAATTGGTTTTGAATTCTACAAAAGGGCACAAACAAGTGTCTCATTCATGGAGTTGGATCCTACGACAGGAAAGAAAGTTGAAAGGTTAGAACCGGAATACTATTATGCAAAATTCATTTTTTTCCTACTTTTTATGATTCCCCATTTATAATATGCTAAGATTTCTCTATTTGCAGATCATATCAACTATTGAATGTACTAGAGTTTAACAGCACAAGAAAAAGAATGTCCGTAATCGTCAGAGATGACAGTGGGAAGCTACTTTTACTCAGTAAAGGGGCTGACAAGTAAGTGGCCTCAAGAAAGTTTATTTTTATTTCTTTCTTTATTTTAATGAAATTTTCAGCGTGCTAGTTATACTTATCCCCGTTCCATTTTTTATTTTTTTTCGTGCAGTGTTATGTTTGATAGACTGGCTAAAAATGGGAGGGAGTTTGAATTACGAACAAGGGAACATGTGAATGAGTATGCTGATGCAGGGTTAAGGACATTGATTCTTGCTTATCGTGAACTCAGTGAGGAAGAATTCAAAGAATTCAATGAAAAATTTGCGGAAGCCAAGAACTCAGTCAGTGCAGAACGAGATGAACTGATTGATGACGTGGCAGAGAAGATCGAGAAGGGTTTGATCCTACTTGGCGCCACCGCTGTTGAGGACAAACTGCAACAAGGGGTTCCTGAGTGCATTGACAAACTTGCTCAAGCAGGAATAAAATTATGGGTTTTAACAGGAGATAAGATGGAAACAGCAATTAATATTGGGTACTTTTTATTAATTCATCTTTTTTTTTACATATTAATAATGAATTGTTGGTTGGTTCATGTGTTCATCATACTGACTCAAAAAATATATCAAAATATTGCAGTTTTGCTTGTAGTCTGCTTAGACAAGGCATGAAGCAGATTATAATTACATTGGAGGCACCAGAAATTATTGCATTAGAGAAAGGAGGAGATAAAGATGCCATTGCCAAGGTAATTTCAAATTCATTTTCTTTCTTTCATCAAAACTTCATTTTTTTATTTCTTTTTTTTTTGCTATTCAAGATTATGAATGTATATTTTTTGTGTTTATAGGCTTCAAAGCAAAGTGTTCTCCAACAGATATCGAGAGGGAAAGCTGAGGTTGATGCATCAAGCTACGAGGCATTTGCTCTGATAATTGACGGGAAATCACTTGCATATGCTCTTGAAGATGACATGAAGAATCTGTTTCTTGATCTTGCAGTGGGCTGTGCCTCTGTTATTTGCTGTCGTTCATCGCCAAAGCAGAAAGCTTTGGTTACCCGACTTGTTAAACAGTCTGGAAAGACAACATTAGCTGTTGGTGATGGAGCAAATGATGTGGGCATGCTTCAAGAAGCCGATATTGGTATTGGAATTAGTGGCGTTGAAGGAATGCAGGTGCGTTATTTTTCAATAAAATTTTTTTTTTTTTTTTTTTTGCTTTCATTTTTCTAAATTGTTTTTTTTTTTTCTGTGTTTTAAGGCTGTGATGTCAAGTGATATTGCAATAGCTCAGTTCCGTTTCTTGGAACGATTGCTCTTGGTGCACGGACATTGGTGTTACAGAAGGATCTCTTCGATGGTAATATACCCAAAATTCAAGAAAATTTTATTTCTCTGATGTTTTTTTTCTTCCTCAGGATCAAGTAAATTTACATCTTTTTACGTCTTTACATTTGCAGATATGCTACTTTTTCTACAAGAATATCGTATTTGGTACCACTGTTTTCTTATACGAGGCATACGCATCCTTCTCTGGGCAACCCGCATACAACGATTGGTATTTGTCTCTTTACAACGTCTTCTTCACTTCACTTCCCGTGGTTGCTTTAGGGGTCTTTGACCAGGACGTTTCTGCACGTTTTTGTCTAAAGGTATATTTTTTATCGTGCGACAACAAGTTAACTCTAATTATTATCAAATTCAATGGAACTCATTTTTTCATTATCTTTCATATTTGCAGTTCCCTTTATTATACCAAGAGGGTATCCAAAACCTACTCTTTAGATGGCGCCGTATCATTGGCTGGATGGTCAATGGGCTAGTCAGTGGCATCATCATCTTCTTCCTCTGCACAAATGCAATCGACGGGACCTACCGGAAAAACGGAAAGACGGCCGGAAGGGACGTGGTGGGGGCCACATTGTACACGTGCATTGTTTGGGTCGTTAACGTCCAGATGGCACTCGCCATTAGCTACTTCACCTTAATCCAGCATATCTTCATCTGGGGAGGAATTATCCTCTGGTATCTCTTCCTCCTTGCTTATGGCGCGATGCCAACCTCAATCTCAACCGATGCTTACCAAGTTTTCGTTGAAACCCTAGCACCCGCTCCTTCATATTGGTTAGTCACATTCTTTGTGGTGATTGCTACACTTGTACCGTACCACTCTTACAAGTCGATCCAAATGAGATTCTTTCCCATGTATCATGGCATGATCCAATGGCTGAGACATGAGGGGAAAACAGAGGATCCGGAGTACTGTAACATGGTGAGGCAGAGATCTATTAGAACCACAACCGTTGGATTCACTGCTCGATCGTTAGCAAGACATAATAACAAGCATATGGATCTTTCCCGGAGTAGACCGTAGATGATTGGTGGTACCCTTTTCTGAAGTCTTTTTTCACTATTGTTGTACATGCAATGTTCCGGAAGTTTCCAGTTGATTAGGCCTGTACAGAAGCGCGATTCAACTGTTGAACCATATATTTGGTGGCTACGGAAATTGCCCCAAGGAGATTGTGAAATTTTGAACATAGCCGTGTTAGGCTGTGATAGTTTTTTTGTTTGTCAGGTATATAGTAAAGTATTGTTTAATATCCGAAATTACTTACAGATCTTAGAAGTTTTGTTGTAATGAAGGAAGTTATGTATAGTAAGAAGAAAATATAAATCTTTTATCTTCGACTTTCATTCTGGTTTTTTTTTTTTAAAAAAAAAAATTTATTTAGCTAAAACAAATGCGCGCTGACAGACACACACTATCCAAAAACAACATGAGGCCGAAGAACTAGATGTTCTGGAATTGCCATTCATATGTTTGCCCATAAAAAGATCCTGTTTCAATAGCGAAAAAAACATTGCATTTGCATCCAGTAGGTCATAAATTTTTACCAAGGAAGTCAAGAGAAAAGATTAGTTGAGGGATAAAAATTCGGTTTATTATATACTCCCTCTGTCTCCGTATCATAATAAATGTCGCATTTAACTTGTCAACGTATTTGAAAATGTTTTTTCTAGCTTGTACATTACTTGTACAATGATAAAATTGCACTAAATAACTTTCCTTATTTAGAAACGCTACATATATTTGGGGATAAAATAAAATAAAAAATGAAACATTTATTTATTACTGGGAGAGGGAGTAGAAATTTGGTATAAAGGAGGTTCAAAATGATATTATAATACAATTTATTTTCAAAAAAAACAAAGGGCTCAAAATTGTCAAAAATATTAATTTTAGTACACTACTTCAATTCAAGAGTTCCAAGTACTCCATAATTTAAGACACTAAATTGACATTCCCACAAATTAAGAGGGTCCTGATCTTCTGCCCCTTCCCAATATTCCCAATATTGAAGCTTCGTCACTGGCTACTAAACATCTGTCGGTGGCACCGTCATCGTCCGGATCATTGAAAACGACAAGTCACTCCAGTTGCATATACTAATTACAAATGAAATAGATTCAATAATTATCAACTGCTCTATTACAAAAACGTACCAGGAAGGAAGTTTCAATTCTTCTTCCTTTTTTTGTTTTCCTTCCTATAAAAAAATATCGCCGCCACAAAGACTAAGGGTGGGTTTGACATTGCTTCTAATTATTTGAAAGTGATTCTCAATAAGTGATTTCAGTAAAAGTGATTGTTCAAATCTCAATAGTGTGTTTGACTTACAATTTTGAAAATTGATTTTATGTCAAAAGTGATTTTCAAATATGTTTGGCTACCACGCTATATAAGTGATTATAAACTTAATAATGACTAAAATAACCCTACACATTTAAACTCATAAAAATCCTCCTAACCCTACACATTTAAACTCATAAAAATCCTCCTAAATTAAAAAAAAGATGATAACATATTAATTTGAAAATATAAAATAAAATGTAATATTGTTCAATCAAAATAGAACTTTATATAAAATAAAGCATAATGTTTATTAGCTACTAGATGTTGCAATTTGTATTGCTAGCTGATCGCGGAATTCATCCATTTCTCGTTCATCTGCAACTACTTGAGGATAGATTATGTGCTCTACATCATAGTCTCCTACAGGTACAAACCCCAGATTTACAGCAATAATACATTCATGAACTTGGGTCAGACATACATACAAACACTTGGTGTGCACTAAGAATCATGTTCTACTAGTATTCAATACACCATTACCATCTTGCTAATCAACTATTGTACCAAATACAATCAAAATAAACATGACAAATAAAATCAAAACAAACATGACAGACATCTGAAAGAACAAGCAAATAGTAAATTGAATAGAAAATTAAGGGAGAAAGAAACTAACCTCTCAGAGAGACGGTAGAACCAACGGTGTTCGAAATTGATTTCGGCAGAAGACGAGAAGGAAGGTTAAATAACGTTGCCCTAGGCCACCGTCATGATTGTATTTACACAAAATGCAATAAAATGGTTATTAGATCGTTATCGTCTGTTCTATTCAAGCACAAAAAGCAAGTCAATATGATGGATTTTGAATCGTTCGCTATATAGTAGGGAGTAACAGAAATGGAGTCATGATTGTATTTACACAAAATGCAATAAAATTTCATAAATGATTCATCTCAATTAATTTCCGTACATTTCTCCTTCCATCATCGAAATCAATTTCCTTAACACTTTACAAATTCTACGAATTAGAAAAATTAAATAAAATAAATTAAAATCAGTAAGGAGGATGGTTAGGAAAAAGTCAAACAGATGACCAAGTCAACGACCCATCCACATTCATTCATTGGAATTTCCAAAGAGCAATGTCATCATATACATTAAAACGACACCGTTTAACCATCATTATCGTCATACAATGACCATTGACCAACACCAATCAATGTCGTCGCCGTCGCCCTAGGCCACCGTCAGACCCAGAAACTCCACCGCCGATTTCGACAAAATGGACGTAAATTCATTAAAACTCAAGACCCCATCGCCGTTGGTATCCGCATCTCTCATCATCTCCGTCAGCTCTCGATACGTTAACGGATGCCCCATCTTCGCCATGGATCCGGCAAGCTCCGCTGCCGTAATGTATCCATTTCCATCCCGATCGAAAGACCGGAAAACCTCCATGAGTTGGTCCTGATTAATTAACACCTCCTCGTTCATGTCCGGCAAGATTGCACTGACCAATTCGTCGAATTCGATAGATCCGTTGCCGTTGGCGTCCATGTTAGATAAAAGGAGGTGGATTTCGTCGCCTCTGGGTTTGAGACCTATGGAACGGAGTAGGGCGGCGAGCTCGAGGTGGGTAAGGCTGCCGTCGGAATCCATGTCGAAGCGGCAGAAGATGTCCTTCAATTGTTTAAGCTGCTCGGATTGGAGCTGAGCCATAATTGATCAGGGAGAGAAGGACAAATACAGAGAGAGAATTGAAAATTGAAAGAAATGAGTTTATTTTTGGTAAATTGGTTGGAGTTGTTCATGTTGAAAACGAAGGGATGAGTTTTATTGTGTGTGTTGGGAAGGGATTTGAATTGGTAAATTATTTATCTTTTTGGTTGATTTCTGGGAAGGTTCTCACTCTGTCGTTTGTTAGTACTAATTATTTTTTATCTTTAAATAATGTTAAATCTATATAAAGTATACTCCCTCCGTCCCATTAGTATTAGCACAAACATTGTTTGCGCGGGAATTAAGGAATATGATATTTTAATAAAATGTTGTGAGTGTAAAAGAATGAGTGGAGAGAGTTGGAGGTATAATAAATTATAATTGTGTTGTGAGTATTAAAATAATGTAGGAGAGAGAATGAGTGGAATTGGGTGAATATTTTATTAATATAAAGTTTCCTTTTTGGGAGTGTGCGGATATTAGCGGGACGCCCAAAAAGGAAAGTGTGCTAATATTAGCGGGACGGAGGGAGTATACTCCCACCGTCCCGCTACAAATTGCACACTTTTCTCATTGGACGTTCTATTACAAATTGCACACTTTCTAAAATAGCAAAGAATCTTTACTATTTCACCCACTAATTCTCTCTCCTACTTTACTTTTATACTCACAACACCAATCAAATCACTATTTCCTACCCCACTTTCTCTCTCCAACCTCACTTTTCATACTCACAACATTTTCTCCATTTTTTTTTTTCTTAAGTCACGCATAAACAGTAACTGTGCAATTACTAGCGGGACGGAGGGAGTATATATTCTCCTTCCGTCCCACGATAATCTGCAAAAAGACACCTTTTGGACGTCCCACAATAATCTGCACTTTTCCAAAATGGAAATGGGACCCACTTGTCTCTACTCACTGGATCCGTATCCGCACCCAGGAAAGGAGTATCCACTGATCTCCTCGAAGGCATCGGCTCATGAACCGCCACACTCCTCAACGACTCGCAGGTCATCCCCTTCTTAAGCTTCCTCGTGAAAGCCTTCAGCCCTAGGTACCACCGGGTGAGCAAGTCTACGGTCCGCCCGGAGACCTGCCTGACAAAGAGACAACACTCAAGAAAGATAAAGCAAAAAAGCATGTCTAAAATGCTAAAATAAATGATAAACACTCACCGAAGCATCCAAATCAACTCGATAAACAGAAGGAGCCTGCTCGGGGATGGACACACATACCCACCTTCGGGTAGAATCCCCGTGAACATAAGTGAAGTCTGCCCCGGGCACAGGAACATCTCGAGGGTGCGACGAACCTTCCCTCCTCTCCTTGGCCAGCACCTGCGGCGTCTTATGGTTGTTCTTGCGGACTTCCTTGTCAACACGCCAACGACACAAAAGTCAAGAAGATAATGACAAATTTGACAGTGCTTGAGTGATCCGTGCGGACCTCTTTGCACGTTTTCAGAGCCTATAAATACATCCTCTTGCTGACTCATTTCAACACACCAAAACTTCCTCCAGCTTTCCCCAGCCAAAATCGGCAACAGAAATCGGTTCGACGCCCTCCAAAACGCCCCAGAAGCGACGAGAATTCGAGTGCGAACGAGAGTTAATTAGGGGAGGTTCTGTCTAAGTGAGAGCAGAATTCCTCTCCTCTTTAAATCACCCTAAACAAACTACCTGAGCAAACCACTCACTTCCTTCATGGCATCAAATCACAGGAAGATAAAAAGAAACCAACATTGGTGAGATCTCCTTCCAAACCCTAAATAAATGCTTTAATTTCCAAGTTTTTAAATACATTATTGCTTAAAATATATTGTTTATAATGTAGTCTTTATTTACTATATATGTAAGACCCAAACCATCTAAATGATCCTAAAAGATCTTCCACGCACAATATGCACAAAAATTGAGGTCTGACGGAGATAGTGGTTTGTTCATATTTCATGTATTGTCTTTCCTTTATTTACATTCCAATGTATTTTATTTCTTAAAACACACAGACACACACACACACACACAATTTCAAAGAAGGGTTTAGAAAGACTCATGTATATGAGGCGTGTTGGGTGAGCTCAAAAATCTCTTCCCGAGGCGTAACCTGACCTCTAAACTCAAAAATCTCATCACATAACACAAAACCTTTTTTCAATGTTTTGGGCATAATCAAAACAGCGTGGCGACTCTCTCTTTTTAAAGGAAATTCATCTGTCCAATCTTTGAAACCTTAAAAGGATTGGGTAATTTCAGTGGCGACTCTGCTGGGGACGTTTTGTTTAAAAAAAAACTTCTTAAAAGATTTTTAAAACATTGTGCGAGTCAAACTTTCGTTCACCCCCTTTTCATTGATTGTTGTGTGTGTGTGCGCTTTACTTTATATCTTTTTTGCTTATAAAAAAAAATAAAAAAAGTGCCTTGTTTATATCTTGCTCTCGAAAGTATATTTCTTTCCTTTTCATTGCACATATTTGAGTAAATTCTAGGTAAACCTAGTATATAGGCTGAAATACTTTTCTCATGCCAATACCAACTATGATTGGTGGTCTGAAAAGTCACAACGCCACGTACTAGTAAATCTTAGTGCTTAATCTTAAATTCTTACTTTAGTTCTTAAAGTTTTTACTTTGTACATAAAACTCTTTGAAAGTCATTTCTTCTTTTTTCTCATAAAAATGTTTGTGTACATATTCATGTCCTTTGAGACACATCTTGCAAAAACTTTTGTTTTTACACAAAAAGGAATTTTAGTGACCACACACTACGCGCACTCTTGTCCTGTACACTTGCACACTACAACCCCAAACCCGGGACGGTCTCAGTTGCAGTTCGAAAGGTGTTTCTATGCCTCTCTTGCACGCACGAGATCATTCCAAACAGCCCATCCTAGCTAGTGTCAACCATGTACTATTTGCGTCATACTCTGTCCGAGACTTGGTTGGTTTTTGACCCCGTCCGTGTCATAAAGCCTAAAATGTATACCCCATGTCAATCATTTTCTGAGTCAAAACCTAAAAATCAAGATCCCTTGCGAGAGCAAGACGAAGAAAGGTCATGCCAAAATCTTGACCCGATCTTGATTTCTAGCGTTAACTTAGACAGTGATCTATATCGGATATACGTCAAAGCCTAATGTGACACCATGTCATCAAGCCTTTAATGCCCCCTCCATGACAAATACGAACTAGTCAAATCCCAAAGTCAAAGATCCCTTGCGAGAGCAAGACAAAGAAAGGTCATGCCAAATTTTTGACCAATCTTGACTCAAGGAGGTTGACTTTGTTCACTATTCACATGGCGGAAACATTGAAACTTACATGACAGGCTCGGTCCTTAGGTTTGTTTCTCTTTTCGGTCGGTGGAAACCGCTTGCCCTATAGGACCCTCGCTCGAGGTTGTCCGCCCTGGGAAGTCGAAGTACATGTGAAAAACGAGGGGCTTATAGACGTAGTGACGGATACCACTGACCCGGGATCTAGAATAGTTGCGAAAAATAAGAGCAATCTTTTTCAACCATTTAGGATTTTAAGAAAATATGTTTTAAGTAAATTGAGACAGCAAAAAAAAAAAAAAAGGAAACTGCATGTCGCATGAGCTTTCCCCTTAAAAAAAATCCCTCTCGAGTCTAAACCCTGCCTTTCGCCTAACATTGCGAACCAAGAGTGGTTGAGGGTCCCTGGTTGCCGTCTTTTTAGTATTGAGGTCACAAGGTTTGACAGTCCTTCCGGTTCAGCAGTTCGAACAATGGCAGGATCGACAGATAACATTGAAGGGAATGGGACTCCACCCCCGAGAAATCTCCAAACAATGGAAGAAGTATTGCAAGCTTTCAAGGCTCTTGAGAAACGCCAATAAGAGAAGCAGGCTTGGATCGAAGATGCAATGCGTCATTTTGGAACATTTGCAGTCCCCCAACTGGATGGGACTTTCATAAAAGACGAAGACGTGCCTGCTCCCTCAGCTTCTCAAGATTACCACCAAGTCACTCCTTCACAAAGCCACGAAAACCTAGCAATGCAAAGCAACTCCCGCTCAAAGCTCCCAGTCAAGCAGCTCCAATTTTCCAACCTCAGCACAATCAATTTTTCGGCCCCGCTCTGCAAACTCAAAATCACCAGCACACCTATGGGCCCGCTCCCTCAGACCCCAATGCCTCTCGATATCCTCTGGGATTCAACCCGTTGCCTCCATACGAGCCCCGAATTACAACTTGAAGTCCCAATGCCTGCCAGGGACGGACATACCGATCAGATATCCCGACATTTCAAATCTGCCACCCGCTAGACTGCCTCTCGAATCTAATGACACATTCCCTCAGCTCCCAAACACAATCCAGCATGGCCTAGATAATTGTTCCCCTAGCTCCAGTTTTGGCAATAAAGGGTATGGATTGGCATACACCCACTTGCCTCCCCAGGATTCCCGAATGATGATTCCATCAATAAATCCGCCTCCATCTCCTATAACCGAAAACCTAACCCCACCTAATGACCCCCATGTGGCTTGGTTGGTAGAACATGTAAAAGAGATGCAAGGGAAGAGTGTCCATTAGCAAAAGGAAAGAGATTACCAAACACCTCCAAACAAGAGGAAATAGATTACCAGAGCAGTCCACCACATTCAAAACTGAACCCCAACGAATAACGGTCTCCCTCAAGAGAAGCGCTTCTAGCCTCTTGATAACCTTGAAATGCCCCTGAGCCACGTGTTAGAGGCATTGGTAAAACGGAACATGCTCAAGCCCCTTGAGAATTATCAGCCGAGGAATCCTTACCCTAATCTGGATATGAGCAAATGGTGTGCTTTTCACAACCACCCTGGCCACACAACCGACCATTGCATCGTGTTGAAGCAAGTGGTCCAAGGTTTAATCGAAGAGGGAAAGTTGGAACGCCCCTGCAGTCCCAAAACAGTCGAAAACTCTTTCCCAAGAAGTGACGGGTTGAGCATGGTGGCGTTTGATGAAACCTCATGTATGGATAAGTCCTCTACAATATCCCGTGATGATTGGGGACGTGAAAATAGAACCTGGGGCTTCCACAATGAAGAATTTGAAAGAGAGAATCTAAGAATGTCTGTTCCCCAACAATTATTTTCGGCATCAGGGCACACCAATGGGTCGATCGAACCCTCCCCGGGGACAAGGCGGTTCGAGATAGGCCGAGCAAGTGGAAGCGTCAAAAACGGCATAACTTTCACAAACGCGGACCCGCCAGAATGCAAAAATAGGCAAAATACACGATCCAATGCGAAAGGGATCCCAACATCAACACTATAGGGTTTGATAAACTAGAACTCGAGGAGTCCCTGAACCAAGATGGGGAATCAGACCGATGCTACGACAAGGAGTGCATGATAGAAGACAGAGAGATGAACGCCCAAATGAAGCTTGACCGAGGAATAGACAAATACTTCATCGAAAATCCTCTCTAAGAAAACAGACCAATTACTGATGCTTTGAGATTTGTCACCCCCCACGTGGACACGTTCAGATCCTAGGAAGACGCCTATGACAGCATAATCGAATTCAACGTCCCGATACTCGATTTGGGGCAAAGATGGAGCAACATTCTTTGGAACATGGTCAAGGAGGGAAGGATAGCATGACCGGACGATTCAGATATCGTAAACGTCAGCAAGAATAAACTCCAAAGAGACAAGTGCCTCGCTATCCTGGAAGAAGCCCTCCATGAGCTGTATCACAAAAAACCCTCGGGATCTGGTAATAGCATCAACAAAGGGATACTTCCAAATGAACAGCCATACATATCTTCAGTTTGGCTTGAGGCCGAAGCAAAAGCAGACCTACCCCCTGGGATGGTATCTATCAAAGAATAGCTACCGAAACCTTCGCCACGAGCAAGGGATGAGCATCAAAAATGCCATTGAGGAATTGGGTTACCTTTTTCGGACCTGTAGCCAGCAGGAAGGAAGTGGTCTAGAAGCTTGGACTAACCCCTCGTCTCTTTGAGTCTAGCTTCGAAAAAAATCCAGAGTCTGTAATGTTTAATTTTGAGTCTCTCGAGTTGTATGACGGCCTTACACCTGAAGATTATGCGTTTGTAGCGAACACTGTATTCCCCTATGCTTTGAATGAAAATTCGACCTTTCTGAGTATCCTCTCATTGCCACTTTAACAAATGATAAATTAACTAACAAGCTAAGAACAACTAATAATGATTCACTGGATAAAGATGCAAACACACTAAATGAACAATACATTAAAGAAATCTTTAAGCATGTTGTCAAACGAAAGGAAAATCGGGCCCAATCTTTCGAGGAAGTTTTAACCAAAGTGAATTTGGGGACTGCTGAAGAGCCTAAAGAGACGAGAATCGGAGAATTCTTCGTCGATACCGAACAAGGAGCACTGATCACCCTATTCAAAGAATTTGTGGACGTGTTCGCCTGGTCCTACCAAGACATGCCCGGCCTATATCCCGCCATAGTAGAGCACCGGATTCCCTTGAATCCCAAGGCTAAGCTCGTCAAGAAGAAGTTCCGCAGGATCAAGCCCGAATGGTCCTTACAAGTCAAGGAAGAAATCGTAAAGATCCTCCACGCCGACTTCATAAGGGTGATCGAATAGCCGACTTGGCTCTCCAACATAGTCCCGATTATTAAGGCCAATGGAAAGGCGCGCTACTGCGTGGATTTCCGAGATCTCAACAAAGCAAGTCCGAAGGACGATCTTCCACTGCCAAACATAGATATGTTGGTCGACACTGTAAGTGCTCCAATTTGAGTTGTTAGTATTTTCGTTAGAAAATTAACGAAAGTCCTAACATCCCTAACATTTCTAACAATTCCTAACTTTTCTAACAAAGCAAGGGTAAATTAGGGATTGCTATTTAAGGTTAAACATGGAAAAGAATCTTACAAAAGCCAAAAATTCAAAAATGGAAGCTGCTGGAACAAAAACTGGTTGCTTAATTTGAATAATATTCCTTTGGTCCAAAGCCTGCAGCTGCATTAAATGAACAGTGCACGCTGCAGGAAGGATCCGCGCGGATGAGTATGTAATTTTCAGAGGCCTATAAATTGAGCCCCTCAGTCTCAGAAGAAAAAAAACAACAACTCACTCACAGCACCTTGGCGAGAATACTAGAGAAAACAGTGGGAATTCCCTTGAATTGCCACCTTTTTCTTTTGATTATTGTCCCAAATTTCACTCACTAAACACTCTCAAATTCAAGCCTCAAATATAAACACAAAGAAGATAGGATACCACCATTGGTAAACCCTCCTTCTCCTTACCCTAAAACTCACTCGTCCATGCATGCATCTCATACTTTGAAGATGTAACTTGTTCTTCTCTTGCCCTAGATTCAAGAGGATCACCATGGAAGTTCATCTCCATGGATGATCCTCTACAAGGATCAACATTTCTTTCAAATTGTTTTTACTTACTTACAAACACTTTTCTAAACCTAAAAATCATTTTCATACATAAAATCTTGATTTCAAAGTTAAATCTCACCCTTCCCAAGCAAATGAAGTGCTTTATGTCCTAATGTACCCTAAGGATGGCTTGATATAGTACATCACCACTAAAATGTCTAGTGATCACTAATCAAAGCCTAAGGAAATGGGGACAAAGCATGGATGCAAACCCCTTTTTAAATCACATTTTCCTTCGAGAACATCTTGCTGTCCAGTAGCATTGTTCTGAGACCTCTGTCCATTGTCTAATTTTTTGGATACATAAAAACTTGGAATTTGGTGTTGACTAAAAAATACTTTTTGTAGCCAACATCCATAGGATTCCATACATATTTTTACTTTATTTTTTGCGTGAGTATAACTCCCTTTTTCAAATTATTTTACAAAGGTCAGTTTAGCAGTCTCTGGAAACCCAGATTTCACATCTGTGATTTCCAGATGGTTTTGGTCCCTCAAATAATCTCCAACCATCAAAATATTTTGTAGTCACCTTATTTAAGATGTTTTGAACAACTTTAATTCTCTGATTTTCCTCATATTCTGAAGTTTTAAAGCTCTTAAATCCATTTCAAAATCAAGTGTCCACTGCCTTTTTCATTCTGGCAGAATTGAATTTCAACTTCAAGAAGTCTTTTGAGTACCAAAATTCAACCCTAAAATCATACCAAAAATCATGGAACTTGTTTAAGGTCTAATAAAGAGTTCTCAATTTTTAAATTTCTCAGTTTACATTTATTTTAACCAAAACACACACACACACAAATGGTTTCAAATTAGGAAGACTCGTTTTACGAGGCATTCCGGGTGAACCCTAACATTCTTCCCGGAGTGTAACGTGACCTCCGAACCCAAATATCTAATCTCGGGCATTTTTCAAAGTTTTGGCCCTTAAAATAAAAATGGCGTGGCGACTCCCGTTTTGTTGATTTTCAAAGAAAAGAAAAATCGCGCGCGGCGGCACATCATCACAGTGGCGACTCCGCTGGGGACATAAAAATGAGCTTTATCTTTTTCAAAAAAAAAAATCTTTTTTCAAAAAAAAAAGAAAGAAAAGCTTTTGTGGGTCAAACTTTCGTCCCGGCATTTGAAACCATTTGTACTGTGTGTGTGTGTTTGTTTTGCACATTTCGTGTTGTTTTGACTGTCCCAAAAAATTCGGTATTTTGACTGTCGGAATCATTTTCCTAACTGTTTGAATTTTCGTGCTTATGTGCTTATGTGTTATTTGCTTTCAAAAAAAATTTTTAAAAAAAAATTCAAAAAAAAATAAATCAAAAATTAAAAAAAAAAAGATTTTCAAAAAAAAAATTTCAAAAAAAAAAAATCATTTTTTGCATGCATCATACTTTTTAAGACACATAAAAATTTCTATTTTACTCAGAAAAAGAAGATAGACTGCTTGCACACTACGCGCACTTGGCCTTACACTGCACACTACGTCCTTAACCCGGGAAAATCCCAGTAGCAGCCCGTTTGGCCTTATTACGCCTCTCGGTACGAGCACGGGACTACCCAAACATCCCATGGAGCCTCGTGTCGACCATGCACTTGTCCGTGACACACTTTGTCCGAGACCCGGTTGGTTTTTAGTCTGATCCGTGTCATGCCCGGTCTGTGTATACACCTTTCCTTTCAGGCCTTAGTCGGCATACCAAGTCAATATCTTTCGGGGACCCTAATCAGTCGAAGTCATGCCGGTTTTCCGCCGCAAACTTTGACCAGATATTGACTGGCGCCTTGACTTTGACTTTGACTGGCACAACTTATGCACCGACTCCCGGCATGACACTGAGTCATCAAGGATTATTCCATGTCTAATTACGGCCTAACTAACGACGGGTCAAGATCAATTATGGACGTTTGTCAGTCCGAGCCATGCCGACTTTTCGTCGAGCCCTCCGGACATGATCTTGACCTTTGACGTCAGCTTTGTCCGTAATTTACATCGAATGCTCGTTAAGACTAGATTACCCGCCAGACTTTAGGATCGTTTTTCTTTTCGGTCGGTGGGACCTGCTTGCCCTACGGAACCCTTGTTCGGGGTTACAGGTTGAGGGTCCGCAGGCGTAGTGATGGGGCCCACTGATCCAAGGATCAGAGTAGTTTGCGAAAAAGAAGAGCAATCTTTTCCAACCGATTAGGTTAATAAAATACGTTTTAAGTAAACAAGAACAAATAACTGCATGTTGCATGAGCCTTAAGCCCAAACACCTACCTCCCTTCACTCCCAAATATCTGAACCCTCGTGTCTTTCCCCCCGCAGCTCCTCACAAAGCTTGGTTTCGGGCATCGGATCACCGTTTGATCAGTTGGGAAGAGTCAAGCGCATCATCAGCTTCACCGTTTGTTCCGACTCCGGGTTTCAGAATGTCTGCATCAGCTGGTAATGATGGGGACAACATCACTCCGCCTCCCGGGACTCCCCAGACAGAACAGCAGTGGAATCAGTTAGCAGAACAGATGAGATTGCGACAGGAAGCACAGATTAATAGCCTTATGGAAGCCATCAAAAGCCATGGTTTGGCCGCCAGTCTCAATCCCGATGACACCTTCACCGTGGAAGAAGAAGAGGATGCCAATCCCACTCTCAGTCGCCCTGATTACTCCAAGATGCCACCACCCACCTCCTATGGTACCACTACCAGAACCCATGCTTCTCGATCTTTGAGTCGGCCCGGCTCCCGGCTACAGACACGGATCCATGCAACTGACGGGCGAACCGGTTCGCGGTTCCTCGGTGGGGACAATATCAGTATGGAATGTCTTCTCACGGTTGGGGATATCTCGGAATGCCACATCAAATTGGGATCCCGTCTCAGTTTGGAAACGACCAAGCCGGACCATCACAACAGCAGTTCAGAGTACCGCAGCAACAGTTTGGGATGCCACCACAGTTTGGTTCGGGACAACAGTCAGGAGCCCCTCCTCAGAATGATGCCAGTTCAGCTGCTCCTAGCACAGCTCCTACAAACCCATTTCTCACTCAGGGACCAATGGGCCACCAAGCCCCTAATCCAGTTTCATCAGAATCCCTCGGACCGCAATACCCTCTCAGCTACACACCCTCGCCACAGCCTGGCATACAGTTCAACAACCAGGGACAACAGCCAGCACCTATGCCTACCTATGAATTTCAGCTCGGAAAACCAAGCTACCCGGCTATATCAGGGTTGCCTCCACCCACTCTGCCGGTTGAAAGTCAACAAGCTGCAAGGTTCTATCCCTATGCCCAGGCTCCTACTCACGCTCCCCAGGGTAATTCGGGCCAAGGACAAGTGTTTACCTATGTCCCCGGACCGGCCGTTCCCTCCACCAGTGTGCCGCCAGTGGTAGCTCCTCACTCTAGCTCAGTCACTGGTCTGAATGCCATGGCTCCACCACAAGACCCTAACCTGGCCTGGTTCATGGAGCAACACAAGGAAATGAAGGCACAGATTGCCGAATTGACTGCTAAAAGGTCTGCCTTCCGGCCTACGGACCCGGATTCCATTGTTCCCTTGCCCCACAAGTTCGTGATGCCTAATCTGGACCTGTTTGATGGGACTGCATGCCCGAAAACTCACCTGGACACATATACCTTGGCAATGAAGGCCAAAGGATGCACCAATCAGCAGTTGGCTGACTATTTCAGTCTCTCCTTGAAATCCAGTGCTCTAAAATGGTTCTTCCGCTTAAAACCCGAGGCCAGGGCGACGTGGGATCAGATCACCAGTGCCTTTACAGAGAAGTACAAAGCTAATTTGGAATGGGAAACAAATAGGGTTGACTTGCAGACAACCGTGCAGCGTCCCGATGAGAATGTTGGGGATTTCTACAAGCGGTGGAATCTGAAACTCAGTGAGATGGCCATCCCTCCTTCCGAAGAGGAACAGTTGGACATCTTCCAGTCATGCCTGAAGTCACATCTGAGAACCTCCCTCAGTCATTTCCCGTACTCAGACTTACGGGCCATGGTTAACTCCGTAGCTAAGTTTGAAAAGGCTTACAATCAACAATGCATTTCTTTGCACACCTTACAGATACAGAGCTCCTCCCTCCAACACGGTTCCGGCTCCTGCTAAAGGTAAAGAGATGATCAACTACGCAGGTGTGAATGTGCGCCCCAAATTTCGTGTATTTGGAAATTCACGCGAGTTTGAAGACATCCGGTTTAATTTGAAAAACGGAGTCGCCACGCCATTTTGATTACCTCAAAACTTTGAAAAAAAGGTTTTATGGGTTCGGAGGTTAAGTTACCCCTTGGGAAGAACGGATCGTCGTTCACCCAAGGTGCTTCTCACGGAGCAAGTCTCCCAAGATTTCATTAATCGTGCTTGCTTGCGTGCTTTCTTGTGTGCATGTGTTTGAAAATAAAGGGGGGAATGTCCCAAGTTGTCTTCCGGACGTACAAACCATTTATTGGTTGTCGCTCGGGATTTCTTGGATTTTATGTATTCGGGATTATGATCCCGTCCTCATCTTGGACTTGTGATCATTGCATTCTTAACCTCGGGACTTTGCATGATCGAGAGAATGACTCCCTTTATAGTCAAAGATGAGGTTCTTTAGAAAAGGAGGGTCCTTAGCCCATCAATCCTACACTTTAAGACGATCGAGCTCATATAGATGCTTCATACTCATCTTAAGTGATAATCGGAGATATAGGGTTCAAGGTTGTCCCTTTCTAAAGAAATTAATAAACCTTTAATGGAAGGAACGATGTAAAGATAGGATCTTTTACACCGGTCCGTTCCAAGGTTGCTAATGGGGATATGGGGGAATGCATGTAAAAATGACATTTTTAGTGAAAAGATGACATTTTTGGATTGCAAAGGATGCATTTGATTTAAAGAAAATGATCTTTAATTTGCAAAGGATGCATTTGATTTAAAGAAGTGATCTTTATTTGCAAAGGATGCATAAAGACATGATTTTTATGCAAATGATGCATTTTTATGAAGAAATTGGGATTTAATATGCAAAGGATGCATAAAGATTGCATTTTTGAAAGCATAGGATGCTAATTTAGGATAAAGATATGATCTTTAATGCAAAGGATGCTTGAAAAAGGGTTTTCATGTGCAAAGGATGCATTTTCATCATAAAGATTGGATTTTTATATGCAAATGATGCATAAAGATGATATTTTTATGTAAAAATAGGGTTTTTAGGTGCAAAGGATGCACCTTTGATTCAAAAGATTACATCTTTAATGGCAAGGAATGCCTAATGCATGCAAAAGGGGGAAAGGGGGGTATAAAGATATGATCTTTAATCTACCAAGTCCCAAACAAGATAATAGCAATATATGAAATGCAATGAGCAATTAGAATCACATAGAGCAATTAGGATGCAAGTTTAGGGCGTGAGAGGTTACCAATGGCTTCCTCTTCTTTTTTGGATGGAGCTAGGTGGAAAGGTTGATCTTGGGATCTTCAAGGAGGAGGGAGGTGGCTTCTTGGCCTTCTTCTTCACCTTCTTGGACTTCCAAAGCCACTCTCGGGAGTGTATTTCACGTATTATGTGTGATGTTGTTGATATTGTCGTTGTTAAAATGGGTAGAGGAGGGCTCTATTTATAGGCACCTGGATAAGGCCAATGAAGCCGTGCGGCCGAGACCCTTGGCTAATGCAGTGCGGCATTATCCTCATGACTCAAAGCATGTTTCTAGAACCATGCAAGGTGGAAAATTCTAGAACATTTCCTAATTAAGAAAAACGTGTTTCTTAATTAGGAAGCTTCCCCTTCAGCCCTTATTTGTTTTGGAACAGTTCCGGAATATTTCCGAAACACTAGGAAGGTCCGGGGAATTACCGGGAAACTTACCGAAATTGTCGGGAAATTTAACCGGAAGGCATGAGCCAGATTTGGGTACTTACAGCAGGGCAGGAATGTAATAATGCAACTCCTTTTGCTCCCAGGAAACCAGCTGAACCCAAGCCTCGGGTCATAAACCTCGAAAGCTTTGGAATGCCTCTGAACGACATCTTTAGAGGATTGGTGAAAGAAGGCATGCTGCGGCCTTTAGAAAATTTCCAACCCAGAAATCCGAATGCTCCCGTGGATACTTCTAAGTTCTGCGCTTTTTATCAGGCCCAAGGATATCTAACAGATAACTGCTTTACTCTGAAAAAGGCAATCCAGGGATTGATAGAACAAGGGAAGTTGGAAGGCCCCGAGGGGCCTAATACAGTAAAAAATCCCTTCCCGAGAAATCAAAACCAGGTGAACATGATTGAAGCCGGAGAACCTTCGCATGTCCAGGAGGATACGGAAACTGATGAAGACCTCTAAATACCCATGGCCAACCTTGTCGAGGATCCTGAATTCGGATTCCCCCTCAGCCTTGAGGATGGTGAACAAACCAACCCTCCTTGGTCTCATGTTAAAATTTTCTTGCAAGAATACGAAGCCCGCTACTTCTCGGAGGAAGGGAAAACCGCCGCTTTGAAGAACCGGGCTGTTCGGTCAAATCATGAGAAAACCATTTACACGAGATGGTTAGAGCAAGCCAAGGAAAATTGAGCAAGAAAGCTTCAGACGGGGCGCTGTATTGGGGCTTATCGGCAAAGAGGCCGAAGAGCACTTGGAGTTAGTACACTTCTCGCAATTTGGCCTTGGGGAAACCAAATATGATCCCGAAGACAAATGAAAGTGAAGAATCGGAAGAGGAGGATTGCTTCTATATCCTTCCCGGAGTCAAGTACGTGCCGCCCTCTCACTCTTCCCCCACAGCTTACGGGAGGAGAAGCGGAGTCGCAATTGCCGCTTCCGGCAATGGGGGCATATGACAATTTCTGCGGCTGCACGCACCCGTCCTCCCCTAACAAATTTGACCGGCGCTCTCTCTCAGCCAAAATCCCAGTAGTATGGGAAGATTATTCTGATGACAGCAATGATAGTGATGATGATAACGACGAAAGTGAGGAGTCAACTGAGGCCCAAGATCCGGAATCAATCTGGAAAAATCATGCCGGAAATGACATCATGGGAGCCGGACACAATGGTTGGCTGTCAGCAAGCGACGATGAAGGACCGCCAGAAAATGCGGATCAGATACCGATGAGGACGGACCCCCACATAGTACTCCTCGTAAGATGCACTTGTGGTCAGTGCCCGGATACCTCAGAAGATGAAGGACAACAAAGCCCACTTACAGATCCATACGTATCCAAAATCCTAGAGCACAATGTTCCCTACAAGGACCTAGTGGGAGAATGGAGAAGGTTCATTGAAGCACTGGTTGAAGAGGGAGGTTTTCAGCAACCAGAAGACGACGAATTCGTAAGCGTCATCGGTTCCTTTTCTTCTTTCCCTAAAACAGACGGCATCACAACAGTAAGGGTCACTACCGAGCCGCTTGAACACACCGAGTGCATGGAATCACTGAAAAGGGTTATTGATCTAAATGTCTCCCCAGTCGCCTTCATACCCATGGACCCACATGACGCTTTCTTAATTGCTTCTGTACCCGACAGTGGACCCCGGGTACTCCTCATTTGGACCCAGATCTACCGAGCTGTTGCATCAAACTATGAAGGGGAGCATTGTCTATCCTTTACTTGTGGTTGCCCTACTTGCAAGGGCGAAAGAAAGAAGATGTATGATGAGATGGAGGCCGATGCTAATAAGATTGAGGAAACTTCGGAAGACGATTATGAAACCGAAGACATGAAAGCTATGAAATTTCCTGGGGCTGAGCACGTGGACGTCATAGAGTTCAACACTGCCTACCATGCTTTGGGAAAAGGGTTTTCGGACACCCGATCCAGACTGATAGTTGAAGATCTGTTAGAGAGAGGGAAACTGACTCCCATCCTCCCCAATGAGAAAGTGACCATGGTCAGATCAAATCCGCCCCGAAACAAAGTAACAATCCTTGTCAGAGTCACCCAAGAAGAGGTCACCTTCCCCGAATGTATTTCATCTCTCAGAGAAGTCCTGGAAACCGGCATGATACCTGATGCTCCTCCTACGCAGAATGCTATAATCGTCTCCAGCTCTGAGTATTATAGAAAGGAATTAGAGTGGCTGCACTATACCAGAGATGAAATCGAAAAGCCGCCGAGCCCTGAGAATAGCAATTCATGTTGTATGATAACTATAGACAAGGCAGGCTATGAAGGAAAATCGGAGGATGCCCTAGCTCTATGGGCCATCCAGGGGACAACAACACAATCTCGGGTTCAAAAGCCTGTGACATGGGAAGCAGTTTTAAAGCCGCCCAGAAGGAGCCAAGATGCAGCTCTCAAGCTCACCCCTCACCATTGCTAGACTCCGTCGTAACCAAAGCCGATAGCCAAAAAGGCTCCCCAGTTGACCTTAGCAAATGCGTTAAAGAAATCTAGTCAAGAAGCGATCGATGAGGAAGTCAACCCGTTGACCCGATCCGGCGCATCTACCAGGGGAACCCCAAGACAGATAAGAAGGTGGCAGATCAAGCACCAAGGGAAGACCGTCTCCCCTATGCCAAGGAAGCCGAAACTCCTGACCTCAGAAAGGAGGATCCAGTGCTCACCTAGCTGAAACAAACTCAGGCCAACATCTCTTTGTGGTCCCTGCTTACATCATCGTACCCCCACAAGCTAAAGCTGGAAGAAAGCCTAGCCCGCACGCCGGTCCCTATCGACGCTACTTCCCGATGATGTGGTGCAGCTTGATTGGGAACATTCATTATGGGAATATAATCACTTTCGCGAGATCTCGATCTCCCTCAATTCGGAGCCGATCATAACGAGCCCTCTTCATCACACCCAAACTGGATGAACGGCGTCTTCCCCGAAGTTTTGGTTGACAATGGGTCCTGGATGAATATCCTCCCGCTAAGATCATGAGTCTGCTCGACATCAAATCCACGTATTTAAAGCCTTCCTCCCTCACGATCAAAGCTTATGACTCTATATCCCACACGCGGTACTTGGGGTTGCTACTTTGGCCCTCTGGTTTGGCAAGAAGATGATACCTGTGGAATTCCAGGTTATTGACATCCCGATTACTTTTAATGCCCTGCTGGGAAGACCTTGGCTGCATCAAGTTAAAGGGGTTGCCTCGAGCCTCCATCAGTGTGTGAAGTTTGTTTCGAATGGGGATTTGACAGCCATTTACGGAGACCTAGTCACTTTGGAGGGCACCGATGCGGGTGGGATACCTATTCTGGAGATCAAACATGACGAGGAAGGTCTCATGCTAACAGGCTTCACGGTCGAGCCTCCCAAAGCCCAAGTTTGTAACATAGATCTGACAATCACTCGGGATAAGATCCCTCCAGTCTTGAAGATGATGAGAAGAATGAGCTACCTGCCCGGTCTCGGTCTGGGGAAGCATCAGCAAGGAACTCACAAAGTTATTGAGGTGAAAGGACAGAAAACTCGCCACGGCCTGGGATATGAGGCCACCTCGGTGGACACCGCGAAAGAAAAGGAGATTGCCCGGAAAAGGGGAGAAGCTGCCACAGGAAGGGTCCCGGTCAACGACCCTAAATCTCTCCCTTTCAGTCCTAATTTGGGTGACTACTTCGTGAAAGGCCCTACACAGCAGGTAATGCCACGGTCAAAGAACCTACAAAGGGATGGGTCAAGCTACAAGATGACCTCGAAAGTCCAGGAAACAAAGCCAACCCGGCCCGTAGGATGTTTGCGGACCTACCCAAGATACTCCGGGGCCGCCACTACCATGGAGAGCGAGTACACTTTCAAAGGCGTTCCAAGCCTAGTAGAGCAGTTCGAGAAGCTTACCACTGTGATCCCAACTGTCCAAGAAGGCCCAAAGCCTGAGTTCGAGCTGACAATGTCGAAAGCTAAAGCCACAGAAGTCTTTTAAGATGATTGGGATGGTCCGATTATGCAGCAGTTATTCGGAGAAGAGGTTCAGATGCCAGACCTGATTGATTTCGGTTCAGTCAAAGAGATGATAGCAATGATTGAGAAAGAAGAACAGCGCAAATCCCGAGTCATGAGGCCCCTGACAGCAATGCCATTGAAGAATTGGGAAACTCTCTCAGGCCCGTTCGCGACCAAGGAGGAAATGATCACAAAGCTTGGATTGGTTCCCCATCCCCTTGTGTCAACCTGTGTAAAAGTCCTCCGAGTCTCTCATTATTGAGTTCGAGTCTCTCGAGTTGTCCGATGGCCTTACGCCTGAAGACTACGAGGTTGTAGCAAACGCTGTATCCCCTTTCGTTCTCAATGAAATGATGAACCTTTCTGAGTATCCCTTGATTGCCACTTTAACTAATGATGAAATAACTAATAACTAAAAAAAAAACAGTTAATAATGATTCACTAGATAAAGAAGCAGACACATTAAATGAACAATATATTAAAGAAGTCTTTAAGCAGGTTGTTCGGAAAGAGGAAAATCGAGCCCAAGCTGCCGAAAAGGTTTTGACAAGTGTGAATCTGGGAACTGCAGAAGAGCCTAAAGAGACGCAGATTGGTAGTTTCTTTGAAGGGACTGAAAAGATGCCCTGAGAATTCGTGGACGTGTTTACGCGGTCCTATAAAGACATGCCTGGATACCGCTCGACCCGGGAGTCAAAGAAAACATCATATGCAGATACGGGTTGCCGGCCGAAATCATCTCAGATAATGGATCCCACTTTGAAGGGGAATGCGACAGGCTGCTGGCAGAATTCAGAATAACCCGTCACAAGTCATCTCCCTACAGGCCCCAAACTAACGGAGCCGTTGAAGCAGCAAACAAGACATTGGAAAACATCATTCGGAAAATGGTACATGCGAGGCGAGAGATTGGCCCGACAAGCTTCACCTTGCTCTCGGGGATACTGAGAACATCCGTCGAATCGGCGACCAGGAAACACCGTTTGCTCTTACCTACGGAATGGAAGCCGTACTCCCAGCCGAGCTAGAAATCCCCTCACTCAGTACTTGTTGGAAAGTCGGATCAACGAGGTCGAATGGCTCCGAGTCGCCATGATGAATTGGCCTGCTAGATGAACGCCGATTGAGAGCCATGGAACATATCCGAGCTTACCAAGGAAGGATGGCGAGCCTTCGATAAGAAAGTAAAACATCGGGAGATCGGGGAAGGTGACCTCGTTTTGAAAGAGAAGCCCCAGTCCGCATCAACCCACTTGGCAAATGGGAGCACATGCAGGTTGGGCCATGTATTGTTCAGAAGATCTTCTCCGGAGGGGCCATGCAACTTGCAGATCTCGACGAAAATCCTTTTGTACACCCGGTGAATGGCGATAAGCTGCGCAGATACTACGCATAAAACACTAAGTCAAAAAAAAAAAAAAACACAAAAAAACCAACAAAAGAAACACAAAAAAAGAGTGCTAAAAGAGTAATACCCAACTAGGTTGAAAACCCGAAAAGGGCGGCCTAGGTAAAAAACAGGGTTGCACAAAAAAAAACAAAAAAAAGTGCTAAAAGAGTAATACCCAACTAGGTTGAAAACCCGAAAAGGGCGGCCTAGGTAAAAAACAGGGTTGCACCAAAAAAAAAACAAAAAAATTAATCGGGTCGAACTACGGAGACCTGAGCCCTTTAGTCCAAGGGGAACGTAGGTAGCCGGAAACTGTTCGGTCTAAAACACAAATAAAAATCATACTTTGTTATCAATACATTGATCAAGCCATGAAGGCGTTTCGAAAAACTCTGAAGCAATTTACATATTCATTACAGTTAAAAACTTTTTGATGAGTCTAAGCTCGGTTCACTCCTACGAATTACAACCTGCTAAAAGAAACTAAAATACATAATAACTAATGTGTCTGCTACGACAAGAAAGGGATACTCGAAAACCTCAAAGTCACTCCAAGCCACTCGTACTGGCTTCTCCCCTCTTCTTCCCTCCTCTTCGGGTCTTCTTCCTCTGCACGGGAAAAATGTCAGTCTTCCTCCTACCAAGCTCTGGTGTAGGGACAGGATCTATCAAGCCCGCGTCTGTCAGGGCCTTAGTAGCCCTAGCCTCGTCTCTCATCTCCTGCAGCCGAGCCGGCAACATAGGAATCCGCCCCTCCTGTCTCTTGACATAAGACTCGTAGTCAGTCACGGCATCCCCGCTCCTATCATGAGGGTTGGCCCTCACCTCAGCCCTCCTCCTCTCAGAAACCGTCATGTCTTCTATACCAACAATGGCCTCACGCCGTCTCAAAATAGCCACCTGAGTCTCCCCCAAGTGCCTCTCGTACCAATCCAAGTACCAAGTGGTCAGAAATACATGCCCCGGACGCCTGAGGATAACCCTAGGAGGAAAGACGTCATACCTCCATGCTCGGGAAAGAAATGGAAATACAGAAGGATCATCCATCGAAGCAGAAACCACCACCCTGGTAGCTATATCCTCAAAATCCTCCAAAGGAGTCTGCTCCAAGCCAAACTGCCGCCGAACCAGAGCTGGAATATAAAAACTGGACTGGGAAAGCCCCGGAAGCATAATCACATGAGAACCATCCTGAAGCACTCTCCGAGTCTCTACCCGCCAATGAGGTACCAACCATCTGATATCCGTAGTTTGGCGACAAGCCATCCAATACTCCCATGAGCCCTGATCATCGAGGTCCACATTAACCCCTCTCTGGCAAAAGTCCAAGGTTTCACCGCATCGAAGTTTCGCGAAGGACCCCGGGCGCTCCATCGCCCACATAGTCGCAGAAACGGGTGCCCCGCGTGCATATACCGCCTCCGTGCTAGCCAACCATCCAAGAGCATGAAGGATCTCTCCCGGGATCAAGGGCACAATATCCCGGCCCGACGGCGGTGTACAACCACATCCAAGAAAGCCCGATGACAAATCCCAAAAGAGTAAACCATAAACAAGGTACCAAACACGCGAGTGCAAAAGCATCCCAATAGGCATCATCAATCAAGCCTAAACCCCTAAATCTATCAGGAAGACCAGAAATGTCAAAATGATCGGGACCACGGATCGTACCTTATGCTTCCTCCGTAGAAAGATGAAGAAGGTTGCACAACTTGTCAACAAAAGAAGCTCCTCCGGGCAAAGAAATCGCAATCTCCTCCACCTCGGGACCGCCAAGAAAAGCCCGAAATTCTTCAACAGTCGGGACCATTTCATTGTAAGAAAAGCAAAAGACATGCCTTCTAGTATCCCAAAATGAAGAAGAAGCCCTCAAAAGATCATAATCCGGAACCAATTCTTTGAGAGACCACAAGCATCGTATCTTGTACCTTTCTTCAAAGAATGACCTCCTCTCGTGCATAATCTCCCGGGACCATTCCTTGAACTTGTTGAAGAAAGAAATTTGAGAATCTTGGGATAATTTGGTTGGATTTCTCATGCTCACAATTTTCTCCATGGATTTTCTCTCCTTCTCCCCGAAAATGGCTGTTTGAATGGGCAGTTGAAGAAGGTGTTTGAATTTGAAAGAGGGGAAACCAGATACGAAGCAAAATTAAATGACAATGTCGGATGCTGTCTCATCCGCGCGGATGAAAATGTCACCAAATCAAAAAAATCTGCGGTAGTTCAAACTGCTGCACCACGGAGGAATATTTCGCTCGAAACCTGTGCAAAGCCTGTCCAAACAGTTCACAGCTCAAAACCTTCACACCCTTGCCAAAAAACCAGGGCTCATGCAACATTGCATTCATAATAGATAAAAAAAAAGTAGATAACAGTAATTCTAGATCATTACATTCCAAAAAAAAAGTGTGCATGAAAAATAAAACTGTATCTGTCAAAATAAGTACAGTCCCAAAATCAACCAAAAATCATCAGTCAGAATCCTCAGTGGCTGGCGCTTTCCCCCGGTCCCTCTTGCGACTCGGGCCCGCCTCCTCAGTAGCCATGAATATCTCGGGCTCGGAATCGTCATCCTCGTCTCCAGAGAGGCTCGCCTGGATCAACCGGTACGCCACGATAAGGCAACCCGAGGTCCGCAAAGAAGTCATATCCGAACGTGAACGCGTCGGATCCCTGGACGTGCGAAGATGACCCACCGTGGTGCCAAACATGTCCCTGTCCATGCAAATCCCCGAGAATGACGTGGTCCGGAGGCAGCTCCATGCCGGGATCTATGAGAGGAGAAAGAGGAGTCTCGGTAGAATGCTCCGAAGGAATAGGGGAAGTCTCCCGCTCTACAGGCGCCGGCTGTGCATGTCTCGCTCTGCCCTGAGCAGCCCCACAAGCAACCATCCTCCTAAGGAACCTCTTGGCCCCAATCACCTGCTTCGTCAGCTTCTCCACAACCACGGCCGGGAACTGCACGAAAACAAAAGTGTCAGAAATAATTGATGCGAAAAATGATGGAACGAAAGAAAAGAAGAAGAGACAGAAGCAGTAAAAAGCCATACCTTCATATCCGGACGAGGCCGGAAAGCTCGTGGGACCCGCTCAGGGATAGGGATCTGAACTCTCAACCTGACCCCATCCTGGACATACGAAAAGTCCGATCGAGGGTATCGCACAACCCCCTCCCCCTCTCTCTCAAGCACCTGGGGCATCCTCAGCCTCCTCAAAACAAATCGCGAATAATCCTCGATCGCCACAAACCTCGAGAAGTGCACGCCACCTCGATAGTCACCCCAAGTCTCCGAGCTCTCAGTCGGATGCATCATATCAGTAGGAGGCTCCATCGGCGCCATCAAAGGCACACCTTCGCCATGTTGGCGCGTCACCCTCTCTCCCAGATAATACGCATCACAGGTCAAACCCCTCAAAATCCTCCGCGTCACACGCCCACCTCTCCGCACCCTTCGCCCGCTTCCACGTCGAAGCGGCCCTGTGGGTAGAACCTCATCCCTCAAAATCCTACATAAAGGTCCGCCCGGATTCGGGAAAATTTTCATCATCTCATATTTCAAAAAAAAAAAAAGAAAAAAAGGCAAATTGCCCATACCTTTTTTTCAAACAAAATGCACATTTAAATTACCCGTATACTCATTACAACATGCAAATCATCAAAAGTCAAATTCCGATTCCAAGAACATAATTTTCGGATCAAATAAAAAAAAATCACAAAAATCAATTTCAAGCAAAAAATCGACAAAGGGAATGAAGAATTCGAAGTATACCGTACGAAGACTCAGATCAGTGGACCAATGTTGCCACGCGTTGGGATATGGCTCCTCCGCAATCGATTGCGAAAGTGAGTAATGCCTCCTCATCCTCACAAGTTCTAATCGCCTCTCCGCAACCGGGCCGCGCCCTTGGCCTTGAATGACAACTCCCACGTGTTCCATTGCTCGAAAATCGAAGAAAATCGGAAGGATTTCGAAGCTCCTAGGCCAACAATGGCGGTTTCTCTCTCTTTCTCTCGTAATTTGCGGACAAAACTGTGAAGGAGAAGAAGGAGGGCGGCGACCTTTATTTAAAACCTGTCCAGATTGCATTCCTCTCCGCGCGGACGAAACCGAGGTGGCAAAATGACATTTTTGCCCTTTAAAATTCCAGGACTCTGCAGTTTAGCCCTAAACTTAACGGGGATAACCAAAGTTAACCCCCTTTCAAAAGAACTTCACGGCAGTAAAACGTAAGCCCGATTTCTCTGAGAAAGATAACGGAATCCCGTTTCTTTCATCAATTTCATCAACGGCAGTAAAACGTAAGTCCGATTTCTCCGAGAAAATTAACGGAATCCCGTTTCTTTCATCAATTTCATCAACGGCAGTAAAACGTAAGTCTGATTTCTCCGAGAAAGATAACGGAATCCCGTTTCTTTCATCAATTTCATCAACGGCAGTAAAACGTAAGTCCGATTTCTCCGAGAAAGATAACGTAATCCCGTTTCTTTCATCAATTTCATCAACGGCAGTAAAACGTAAGTCCGATTTCTCCGAGAAAGATAACGAAATCCCGTTTCTTTCATCAATTTCATCAACGGCAGTAAAACGTAAGTTCGATTTCTCCGCGAAAGTTAACGGAATCTCGTTTCTTTCCTCAATTTCATCCCCGGCCTTAAAACGTAAGCCCGATTTCACCAACGAAAGTTAACGGAAACCCGTTCCCAGCAACTTTCGAACTACGATTGGCTTGATTCCTCTTAAGGATACGTAGGTAGCCTACCATAGGTCCCGGCCGCTCGACACCAAAGCGGTCATCCCCTTCTCCCGGCGACAAACGTAAGACCGGCCCCTTCAAATGAAGTCCACCAAAGGACCATCAATCCCAAATCCTTAAGGTTCGAGGCACCTAAAACGCCATCATCAAGGTCCGAGGCACCTAAAACGCCATCGTCAAGGTCTGGGGCACCTAAAGTGCCTTCTTCAAGGTTTGAGGCACCTAAAACGCCATCATTAACAGGTTGACGCCTCAAAATAGTCACTCCAGGGTCAAAGACCCGAACTACGACCGGATTGATTCCTCTTAAGGATACGTAGGTAGCCTATCATTAGGTTCAGCCATCAGACCAAAATGGTCATTCCTTTCCCCAGCAGAGCGGATATACAGCTCTAGCCATCAGACTAAAATGGTCATATCCTATCCCCAGCAGAGTTTCTTTCAGCAATTGACTGTAGAACTCGCTCACCAGGTTGACATCCTAAAATAGTCACTCCAGGGTCAAAGACCCGAACTACGGCCGGCTTGATTCCCATCACCAGGTCCAGCCATCCGACCAAAATGGTCATTCTCTTGTCAAATATGGAGCCTTACTCTTATCGACGACCCCGCTTCCTTCGAAAGCGCCGTCGCCGAGGGGCTACTGTAAGTGCTCCAATTTGAGTTGTTAGTATTTTCGTTAGAAAATTAACGAAAGTCCTAACATCCCTAACATTTATAACAATTCCTAACTTTTCTAACAAAGCAAGGGTAAATTAGGGATTGCTATTTAAGGTTAAACATGGAAAAGAATCTTACAAAAGCCAAAAATTCAAAAATGGAAGCTGCTGGAACAAAAACTGGTTGCTTAATTTGAATAATATTCCTTTGGTCCAAAGCCTGCAGCTGCATTAAATGAACAGTGCACGCTGCAGGAAGGATCCGCGCGGATGAGTATGTAATTTTCAGAGGCCTATAAATTGAGCCCCTCAGTCTCAGAAAAAGAAGCAACAACAATTCACTCACAGCACCTTGGCGAGAATACTAGAGAAAACAGTGGGAATTCCCTTGAATTGCCACCTTTTTCTTTTGATTATTTTCCCAAATTTCACTCACTAAACACTCTCAAATTCAAGCCTCAAATATAAACACAAAGAAGATAGGATACCACCATTGGTAAACCCTCCTTCTCCTTACCCTAAAACTCACTCATCCATGCATGCATCTCATACTTTGAAGATGTAACTTGTTCTTCTCTTGCCCTAGATCCAAGAGGATCACCATGGAAGTTCATCTCCATGGATGATCCTCTACAAGGATCAACATTTCTTTCAAATTGTTTTTACTTACTTACAAACACTTTTCTAAACCTAAAAATCATTTTCATACATAAAATCTTGATTTCAAAGTTAAATCTCCCCCTTCCCAAGCAAATGAAGTGCTTTAAGTCCTAATGTACCTTAAGGATGGCTTGATATAGTAGATCACCACTAAAATGTCTAGTGATCACTAATCAAAGCCTAAGGAAATGGGGACAAAGCATGGATGCAAACCCCTTTTTAAATCACATTTTCCTTCAAGAACATCTTGCTGTCCAGTAGCATTGTTCTGAGACCTCTGTCCATTGTCTAATTTTTTGGACACAGAAAAACTTGGAATTTGGTGTTGACTACAAAATACTTTTTGTAGAAAACATCCATAGGATTCCATACATATTTTTACTTTATTTTTTGAGTGAGTATAACTCCATTTTTCAAATTATTTTCCAAAGGTCAGTTTAGCAGTCTCTGGAAACCCAGATTTCACATCTGTGATTTCCAGAAGGTTTTGGTCCCTAAAATAATATCCAACCATCAAAATATTTTGCAGTCACCTTATTTAAGATGTTTTGAACAACTTTCATTCTCTAATTTTCCTCAGATTCTGAAGTTTTAAAGCTCTTAAATCCATTTCAAAATCAAGTGTCCACTGCCTTTTTCATTCTGGCAGAATTGATTTTCAACTTCAAGGAGTCTTTTGAGTACCAAAATTCAACCCTAAAATAATACCAAAAATCATGGGACTTGTTTAAGGTCTAATAAAGAGTTCTAAATTTTTAAATTTCTCAGTTTACATTTATTTTAACCAAAACACACACACACACATACACAAATGGTTTCAAATTAGGAAGACTCGTTTTACGAGGCATTCCGGGTGAACCCTAACATTCTTCCCGGAGTGTAACGTGACCTCCGAACCCAAATCTCTAATCTCGAGCATTTTTCAAAGTTTTGGCCCTTAAAATAAAAATGGCGTGGCGACTCCCGTTTTGTTGATTTTCAAAGAAAAAAAAAATCGCGCGCGGCGGCACATCATCACAGACACCACGGCTAATTTCGAAGTTAAGTCCTTCATGGACAATTTTTTTGGCTATATACAGATCAAGATGGCTATAGAAGATCAAGAGAAGACCGCCTTCGCCGCCCCAGGGGGAACTTACTGTTATGCGATAATGCCTTTCGAATTGAAGAACGCTGGGGCTACCTACCAACGGGCAGCGACAATACTTTTCCATGATATGATCCACAAGGAAATTGAGGTGTACGTCGATGACATGATCATTCACTCAAAAGGATCATACGGACAACGTCTTACCGACTTGAGAAAATTCTTTGATCACCTTTGAAAGAATCACCAGAAAAATGACAGCACGGGGACGAGATTGACCGAGAAGCTGTATTTGGCACTTTGGGGCTACCGAACGTCAGTTAGGACTGCCACAGGAGAAGCTCTGTTCGCCCTAACCTATGGAACGGAAGCAGTGTTGCCCATAAAAATGGAGGTCCCATCACTTCGAGTGTTGTTGGAAAATGAAGTCAACGAGGTAGAATGGCTCCAAAGCCGGCATGACGAATTGGCCTTACTGGACGAACGCCAACTAAAGGCCATGGAACACATTCGAGCCTATCAAAGAAGGATGGCTAGAGCTTTCGACAAGAAGGTGAAATCCCGAGAGAAGGCAATCTGGTGCTTAAGGAGAAGCCACCCACCTGAATCAAACCACTTGAAAAATGGGAACCAACGTGGATCAGCCCGTTCGTAGTTCAGAAAATCTCCTTAGAAGACACAATGAAACTAACAGATCTGGACGGGAACCCTTTCGTGAACCCAGTCAACGGAAGCAAACTCCGACGATATTTCGCCTAAAGAATATCGAGTCTTCTCTTTCCCCCCTCTAAACTCTCAAAAACAAAAAAGAGTCATACTGTCAAACCTCGTAGGTTCCAGTACTTTTCTCATTCAATCAAGTCATCCTCAGACATTGTAGTTAAGTCTTTAATTTTCCATACATGAGTTTTCTTTCTTTTCTTGCTAGGCTTGAGACATTATTTTGTACCCCAAATTACATTTAATGAAATGATTTTGTTCTATATGATCACTTGCATTGCTAAACAAATAATTCCCCAAAGGATTAATACTTTGATTAATTGGTGTGAGAAAGTCAATCGATAGCTCCACATACACCTTACCATACCCCACACGAAGGCCTCCATCAAGCCATACACTTTCCAAATCATATCCCTGCCATCACCTTGACCAAGTCAACGATGGTAGAATGAGCACTGAAAACATGCTTTTGGGTTTGAATCTTTTAAGAGAGTATGAGCACTGAATAGATTTTAAAAGTGTATGGAAGCCCTCGTTCACACTCGTTTGGACTCGCGAGTTTTGACTGGTTTGAGCCGTTTGGGTGTTTGGAGTTTGGTTGGGGCTGAATAGGGTTTGTGGGACGTATGGAGGTCGATCGGGATGGACCGGGATGGACCGAGATCACCTCGGGAGGGCTTCGAAGCGCCTCGGGATGGCTCGGGAGGCCTCGAGAAGGATCGGAAGGGGGCGGAATGGCTTGTGAAGTTGCTCAAGGATGTAGGGAGGTAAGAGAGAGTTGAGGGATTTTGGTTTTCCTGGATTTGGGGGATTTTGGGGGACTTTTGGGGGATTTTAGCGTGTTGACAAACATGTCCGTACGGACACATTTGTTAATCTTCGTGGTTAATAAATGTTTTTGACGTGTTTGACAAAGAAAACCACAAAAGTAACCATACTTGCAAATATGTCCATATGGACATGTTTGTAATCGCCTTTTTTTCAGATTTTCCATTACTATTAGATAGTACTCGTTGAGATCTTTCCAACCATATATGGCACGTCTCAATCGAAGTCCGTATGGAGAAGTTATGACCTTCGGAAGTTCACCCTCGGTATTTTTCGTATGCCTCTGACGCGAGAGCGGTCCTGATCGGGGTACTTACGTAACCCACCAACGGATATGATGTGTGCCAAGCTTGGCCATCCACCTCTCCCACTCAGATTGATCGGTCTCCGAAACCAGAGGTCGGCGAGCAAAGGTCAACGGACTGAAAGATATCGAAGGCACTGTCATCGCTTGAAGCCTCTCTCGCAACCACAAAGTGGGAATTCCCCCACGCATGAACCGATCCCCCATCGCCAAACGGTCTATGCCATGGAAAGTTTCCCCCAAAACCAAGTAAACGATGTCCTCACCCTCTCGGAAAGGGCCTATCACATCTAGCAAAGCACTGTGACATATCCCGAGGGAGCTGACCGTGAAAGGGGTGGCTATCCACATAGAGCAAACACGTCCCATGAGACGTCACTCTCATCATCACTCATGAATCTGCCAAAGCTATTTCTGCACCCATATACCACAACATTTTAAGCTCATGCGACATGCATAAAACATAAAAAAAAACTAGAAATAACTCCTAAGTTATCACCAATAAAATGCATATAAAAGAGTTCATTACATGTGAATACATTGTGCGCATAAATACAAATTTCTGTTTCTCTCTTCACTGACATGTACACAAAAAAAAGAGTCCTACTCTGAATCATCGGCGGCACCGCCCGCTGAAGACTCCCACATTGCAACCCAGGTAATTGACCTCTTTCCCCTACAATCTTTGCCCTTGTGTGAATGTGGGCCCTGGGATTGAACCGTTTTATAGGGTCGCCGTTTCACCTCAGTTTGAAGACACTGGTTTTATTGAAAAATGGAGTCGCCACGCCATTTTGATTTCCTCAAAACTTTGAAAAAAAGAATAAGGGTCCGGAGGTTAAGTTACTCCTTGGGAAGAACGTATTGCGTTCACCCAAGGAGCCTTGCAAAAGCAAGTCTTCCTAGATCCGAAGTTTGTGCTTGTTTGTGCGCTCGTGTGTGTGTGTGTGATTTAAAAAGATAAGGGAATGTGCCAAGTTTATCTGCCGAACATATAAACCATATAAGTAGGTTATAGCTCGGGATTCCTTAGATTTGATGTTTTTGGGATTTTGATCCCGTGCTCATTTTGGACTTGTGATCATCATTACGGGACCTTTTTACCATCCCGTTGGATTAATCAACCATGGTAGGCGTAAGAGCCTTGGTATGTCTTAAACCAACGTTCTTTGGGGACTTGGTCACATGTGATTAAGAGAGGGACACCTTTTTAAGTCCAAGAATGAGACTCTTTAGAAAAAAGAATCTTTGCCCATCAATCCTACATCTTGAGACGATAGAGATTCATAGGGACATTTATGTTCGTCTCAAGTGATTATCGGAGATGTCGGGACTAAGACCCGTCCGCTTCTAAAGGGACTACGATTATGACATTTTTAATGGTGGAAACAATGTAAAGATGAAGTCTTTACACCGATTCATACCACGGAATGCTCCAAGAACCAAGCGGACTAGGGGAAGGGGTATAAAGATTGGATCTTTATACTCATCCTATGTCTTTCATGCCTTAAAAGGCTACTAGACAATCCTCGGAGAGAGATCCATCGTTAAGGGACATGGGGAAAATGACATTGAAAGTAAAGATTGCATTATTAAGGTAAATAACATAATGAACATTATTAAACTAAAGGCATAATATAAATGGAAGATCTTTATGACTCTTCCTATGTCCTTTAAGACCTCATAAGGTAGACAATCCTTGAAAGGCTAGATCAAGGGAGAGGGATGACATAATGAAAATAAAGATTGCATTTTTATGTGAAAATAAAGGGACATCACATCATCATGTGATGGATCCTCCCTAGAACAAGCCACATGTGGACCCTTGTTCATCCTTGGGAGAGGATCCCCAATGAATCATTTGTGTAGGGGAAAGGGGGATATGATGATTTACATGGCAAAGATAGGAACTTTATAGCAAATAATGAATATAAATGACAAATAATGGAAGTATAAATGACAAGCAATAAATAAAGCAATATAATGAGAGTATTTCAAAGGGGAAAGGAAGGAGAGATTATCAATGGTGGTTCTCTCTATCTTCCAAGGGGATTTTCCTATTTAGGAATAGTTTAGGAAGGAATTTGTGGAGGAGGGAGGTGGTTTTTGGAGTGTTTTAATCTCTGGAAATTCGTGGTATTAAATTGGCAGAGTAACAGTGCTCCAAGTTGTTGTTAAAATGGGTAGAGGAGGCCTCTATTTATAGGCTGCAGTGTGCTTCTTAAAGAAGCCGCCCGGCGTTGACCTGCAGCAAATGAAGCCGCCCGACGTTATCCTTTGTCGTGTCAGCATGTTTCTAGATTCATGCGAGGTGGCAGCTAGAGGCTTCTTCCAGCGAGGTCCTTCTTGGAATTTTAATTCCTAGCAGGTCCTTCCTCCCTTGGAAAGTTTGAAAAAGTTCCCGAATTGTCCCTGAACTTTATGAAAGTTCGGGGAATTTTCAGGAAACTTAACCGGAAGGCATGAGCCAGATTTGGGTACTTACTCCTTGGCTGTCCAAAATTCATTCCCTTGCAAATACACACATTTAGGTCCAGACGCCTTAGAATAGTCTCAACTTAGGTCAGAACGCCTCAGAATAGTCTCAACTTAGGTCCAGATGCCTCAGAATAGTCTCAACTTAGGTCCAGATGCCTCAGAATAGTCTCAACTTAGGTCCAGACGCCTCAGAATAGTCTCAACTTAGGTATAGACGCCTCAGAATAGTCTCAACTTAAGGTACAAATGCCTTCCAAAACAAATCTCCAACTTAAGGTACAAACGCCTTCCAAAAACAAACTTAAAGTACAAACGCCTTCCAAAATAAATCTCCAACTTAAAGGTACAAACGCCTTCCAAGAACAAACTTAAGGTACAAATGCCTTCCAAAACAAATCTCCAACTTAAGGTACAAACGCCTTCTAAAAATAAAATGAAGATACAAACGCCTTCCAAAATAAATCTCCAACTTAAAGGTACAAACGTCTTCCAAAAACAAACTTAAGGTACAAATGCCTTCCAAAACAAATCTCCAACTTAAGGTACAAACGCCTTCCAAGAACAAACTTAAGGTACAAACACCTTCCAAAAACAAATCTCCAAATTAAGGTACAAATGTCTTCCAAAACAAATCTCCAACTTAAGGTACAAATGCCTTCCAAGAACAAACTTAAGATACAAACTCCTTTCAAAACAAATCTCCAACTTAAGGTACAAATGCCTTCCAAAAACAAACTTAAGGTACAAACGACTTTCGAAATCTCAAACCTAAGGTACAAACGCCTTCTAAAATCTCAACCTTAGGAACAAACGCATTCATCTCACTTAGGTACAAATGCCTTCATCTCACTTAGGTACAAACGCCTTCATCTCACTTAGGTACAAATGCATCCATCTCACTTCGGTACAAATGCCTCCTTACCTCATCCCTTATACGGCCCTTAAACCGTATCTCAATTTTGGTATGGCTCTTAAACCATACCTCGACCCTTATATGGCCCTTAAATCGTATCTCAATCTTAGTATGGCTCTTAAACCATACCTCGACCCTTAGACGGCCCTTAAACAGTATCCCAATCTTGGTATGGCCCTTAAACCATATCTCAACACGAGTATCCTAACCTTGTATAGCCCTTAAACCATACCTCAACTCTTTTACGGCCCTTAAACCATATCCCAACCTTAGTATGGCCCTTAAACCATATCTCAACCCTTATACGGCCCTTAAATTGTATCCCAATCTTGCTATGGCCCTTAAACCATACCTCAAACCTTATACGGCCCTTAAACCGTATCCCAACCTTGGTATGGCCCTTAAATCATACCTCGACCCTTATACGACCCTTAAACCATACCTCGACCCTCATGCGGCCCTTAAACCGTATTCCTTTCTCACACACGAACTACGATTGGCTTGATTACCACTCAGGGATACGCGGGAATCCTATTAAAGGGTTCAGCCGTCCGACCGACACAGTCATTTATCTCTCCCGATGAGCACTCCAGATCGGGATTCTTATTTTTATCGATGACCCCACTTCCTTCATAAGTGACGTCGCCAAGGGGATTCTGTAAGTACCCCAATCCGGACCGCTCTCCATCCGAGCATACGGAAAACACTAAGGGTTCTCCTCCACGCGATCACAAAGTCCCGTAACTTACCAAAGGACCAAACTGATCAAAACAAACTAAAGAAGGACTGCTTAGGCATAAAAATACATCAGAAGGGCCCTGCAGAGATGGCACGAAAGTCAAAAAAATCTGACATCCCCTACTAAGTCGTGCGGACCTATATGCAATTATGGTTGTTCTTGCGGGCTTCCTTGTCAACACGCAAACGACATAAAAGTCAAAAAGATGATGACAAATCTGACAGTGCTTGAGTGATCCGTGCAGACCTCTTTGCACATTTTCAGAGCCTATAAATACAGCCTTTTGCTGCCTCATTTTAACATACCAAAACTTCCTCCAACCTTCCTCCAGCTTTCCCCAGCCAAAACCGGCAATAGAAACTGGTCCGACGCCCTCCAAAATGCCCTCGAAGCGACGAGAATTCGAGTGCGAATGAGAGTTAATTAGGGGAGGTTCTGCCAAAGTGAGAGCATAATTCCTCTCCTCTTTAAATCACCCTAAACAAACCACCTGAGCAAACCCCTCACTTCCTTCATGGCATCAAACCCTAGAAAGATAGAAAGAAACCAACATTGGTGAGATCTCCTTCCGAACCCTAAATAAATGCATTAATTTCCAAGTCTTTAAATACATCATTGCTTAAAATATATTGTTTATAATGTAGTCTTTATTTACTATATACGTAGACCCAAACCATCTACGTGATCCCATAAGATCTTCCGCGCACAATATGCACAAGAATAGAGGTCTGACGGTGATAGTGGTTTGTTCATATTCCATGTACTATCTTTCCTTTATTTACTTTCCAATGTATTTTTATTTCTTAAAACACACACACACACACAAAATTTTCAAAGAAGAGTTTAGAAAGACTCATGTATATGAGGCGTGTCGGGTGAGCTCAAAAATCTCTTCCCGAGGCGTAACCTGACCTCCGAACTTAAAAATCTCATTACATAACAAAAAACCTTTTTTCAATGTTTTGGGCATAATCAAAACGGCGTGGCGACTCTCTCTTTTTCAAGGAAATTCATCCGTCCAATCTTTGAAACCTCAAAATGATCGGGTAATTTCAGAATCAGAACTTTTCAAACGGAACATAATTTTCCACGTTTGAATAGATTTTTCAGGCGGATGAACTTTTCAGGCGAACTGAATTTTTCCAGCCAAACATAAATTTTCAAGCTATTCAATGGGTGTTTCGAATAGTTTTCCGGCAATGGAACCAAACTGATGATGCCAAAAACGTTCGGATCAGCCCAAATCCAGCAGCAAGTTGTATCCTGGCGATTGAATAGCCTGAAAAAGATGAACAAACACGTAAACTTAGCCGGTGCTTCACCGGCGAAGGCCCTCCGGCGTGAGAGTAAGTATTTGCTTTGAGAGAGATAAATCAATTGACCAGAGTTTAGAGTCAAAAGATAACATATCAAAATATGTGAATTATGGCTTGTATAGGCATAGCATTGTATAATCCTTGTTGGATATGAATGCATGTAGATAAGATTTTACTCCAAGGAGAAATATAACCTGTTCGATCCTTGTTGTAGGAGAATTCTTGTGAGATAAGGTTATAATCCTACGAGAATTATAACTGTTCGCAACCCTTATATGAGTAGGATTTGATAAACTTCAATTTGCACGTGTGCCGGTGAGGAGTCTTCCTCGGCTTATGTTGCCTGATCGGCTTAAGTTCATGCCGAGGAGAGTAGTATGGGGAAGCCCATTTCTGTATTATGTTGATAACTGAGAAAGGGCTCCTCATCTTCAATGGGAGCCTTGCTCGGCCTTGGAGGGAGGCCTTCCTAGGCACAGATGATGATGCTTCATCGGTCATAGGACCTTAGCTGGGCCTTAGTCATTATGCGCCTGCTGTGTCCAGGTCGACATAGAAAATTGACGAGGAGACCATACGAGCAAAGGTAGGGTAGGCCCACTCCCTTTGTCGTAATTAATACTTGTATGGATTATATTTTGGACTCAATCCATTGGGTATTGCCCCGTCACGGATCCATGTTCGTACCTCAATTTATACCGTTCAAAGATAATTATTTTTGATGATCCTAAGAAAATAAATGGAGGGAATATTAAAAATAAATAAATAATAAAATAATAATATATAAATTAGTTAAAGTGGATATGATTATATGAAGGGCAATTGTGTTAAACATTGATTAATGTTAAAAGATATTAACAATTGTAGTGAATTAGCAAATTACTATTGTAACAATAGCCCCTCAGTATATATTATGCAGTTTATTTGTGCAACTTGACTTTTGCAAAGCATAAAGCTGATACTTCCAACTCAACTATAATGAAATGATATTCTATTTCATCTACCCTTCTTCCATCTCTATCTATCTGTTATAATATAAATATCACAGTTTTCAATTTTTTATTTTTCATTTTTCATATGTCCCAATATAAATAAAATATTTCTAATTAAAATAAAGTAATTTTAATATAATTTTATCAATACAACATTACTTAGCAAATTAAATACATTCTTAAAGATGATGATAAATTAAATTAAATTAAATGATGGAAGAAAAGAATGAAATATATAAAATTATCAATTAATCTAAAAGTTTAAGCTGTTAGATAGTGACTCTATCAAGCTTTCACGTAATATTATTCCATGAGAGCGGCAAAACCAACAACGCCAATTGATCTTGTTTGATGCCTATCTTACCTGCAATTTGAACAAAATTTTGGCAAATATAGACTACATATATTTATGCCATACTAGTATAACAATCTCAATGGGCATCAATGTATCAATTTCCATTAGAAAATCATATTTAAAATGCAAATTCACCTATATCTATAAGATCCAACAACTTCAATTAAATCATAATTTCCAAAACAAGTAGGAAAATCCTCATTATCTCCCCTCCAAAAACTCCCAAATCCAAACTCACCCTTTTGTGACAACTCTTCCATAACATTCTCAACTTCTTCCATACAACAAAAACCCCCATTCACCTCATTATCCAACCCTAAACTCTCCTCACCTCCATTAATCCTTGGTCTGCTACGACTTCTCTTCATAAACTCATCAAAATATCGACTCATTTCTCTTTGAACAACTCTCCTCCCCGCCTCCTTCCTTTTCCTGAATTTCTTCACATATTTCTTCGTTTTACGGACTAATTTGCTTGGAAGTTTGAATAAGATGAATACAAGAAGTTGGAGGATCAAGCATTGACAACAACAAGAAATGACAATGCAATCAGCTGCAAGGATGTTCCAATCTTCCATGGCTATGATAGGAGAAGAAGGAAAGAGAGAGGGAAGAGAAAGAAGATGTGCTTTATGGATTTGGAACACATTTCCTATGAAGGAATTAATTCCTTCTCCTCTTTGCAAGGGTTCTTGTGAAAGAGTGAAGCAATATGAATAACAACTTAAAAGCTAAATGGACTTAATTAATGAGTCATGACTTGAAATATAGTGATGTGTTTATCTATATTCTCATAATAATTGTCACACTGATCTTTTCGACTGTCTCATTATCATTATGTCGTATTTTTAAATAAAAATATAATTTTAGCATAATTTTATTATATGATACAAGTAATGTATAAACAAGTAAAATATACTATAAATTATGACAAGTCATCTGCAATAATTATTAAGAGACGGAGGAAGTAATGAAATAAAGTTGTGGATACAAGGTATCCTAAGCTGTCAATTATATTGATTGCTTGCATTATACATTTCATTTGATACCTTGGAAATGTCATTCACACCTTGAAATCTCTCTATCTGATTTCGAGGAATTTAAAGAAAGATTTCTTGACTATTACTCCTATTTTAATAGGAAATCATCGTCCAAGATTCGATTTTTTTTCATGGTCCGAAAGGGCAAAAAAGAGAAAGAAAAAAGGCAACTGCAAGGGTCCCAGGCAAAAAAAGAGAAAGAAAAAAGGTAACTTCTTGAATGAAACTTGCACACTAAACTTTGTGCAGAAGCAAACTTGCACTGCACAAACTCGAATTCGCCTAATATAAAATATATATTGATGATGCAGGAAATGATTCAGATCGGTGTTAGTCCAGCAATTAAGTTGATCTCTAGCTAATAAACCTGAAACCACCAACAAATGACTAGTCGGGTTGACCTTCGGCTAAAACCCTTTGGCGTGCTGATGAGATAACGTATATTGTGCTTATAAACTGAATTGGATAATGGAATACTCAAATAGCCAATAAGACATTTTTTTTAAACGTTGATGTAGGATCGTGTTGAATCCTTGAAATTACGATATTGATGTTGGCGTAACTGACTCCGAGAAAGTAGGAGAGGGTTATAAATAACGACGTGGGTTGACGCACGTGTTAGTAGGTCGAGGTCGATTGAGTTGTCAATGGCGACTTGATTCTGTGCTTTGGCTTGATAATAATTATACAAGTATATGATCGTATGTCGGACGAAGCTAGGTCGGGACCACGGAGGGTCGGACAGTGAGCTAGGTCGACTGATCAAGGCTGGGCCGTTGACAATGTAGCAATTGGGCCGACCCATTCAATAATAGAGTAAATTGGTGACTGAAATGTTGGGCTTCATCTGTTGGGCCTGACCCGTCATATTTATTCCGTTCAGTGGCCCTCAACTTTTTGAGTTGACTTTGTCGACCAGGAAGTTATGAAAAAATTTGTAGAGCATAACATAGCTCGATGTTGGATGGTCGCTGGGTTGACGTGGCTTGATCTTGACCATTGACTTTTTTACGGTTGAATGCGCTGAAACGCCGTAATTTCGTAATGATTACTTGATGCCGGCGTTTGGACCTTCGTCTTGGGAACTGTTGCTTGGCATTAACTGACGGAGTTAACCGTTGTGTCCCTTACCCTTTCCAATTCAGGTAAGGATTGGGATAAGTATAAAAGGCAAATTCATTTTCCTTTTCCAATTTTACAAACCCCAAATTCTCAAAAACCCTCAGCAAGAACAAAAGCAAGGCAGTCATTTTTCTGGAGCAATCAAGCAACCCTTCTCGTCTTCGAGTTTTCTCTCCTTCGAATTAACCAAGGTACCCTTCGACTCCTCTGTAATTAGGTTTAATTTCAAGCTTTTTCCTCAATTCCGTCATGGCTAGGACCTTTGGCTGCGAACCAGGTGTTAGGTATGGATATAACTCTAGAAATCTTAGGGTTTATAAACGTCTAGAGGGTCCATGGAAGGAGATGGCGAGGGAGGAGTGTATCTCCATCTTAGATAGGTGGGGTTTATTTTACGTAGAGTTAGGGTTTCCAGCTAGAGAAAGCATGGGAGACCTAGAGGTGGATGATCCACGGATTGTCCGCTTCTGTTTCTTCAATAACCTAATTGACCACCTTATTATATTTTATATCAAAACCAATAAACCCCCCTTTCCTAGAGAAAAATTAGAATTCCCAGGGGAATCTAAGTCGCCCATAGGTAGCTCAGAACATACATCGACAGGACTCCCCTGTTTCTGTGTCTTCTGTAGATATGGCTGCTCAAGGATCACCGATTTCTGATATATCGATCTCCTCCTCTGGCAACATTATGGATGCCTTCTGCTCGACGATCGTTCCAGGCCGTAATGAGAGGGGATACGTGGCCCCCAGGCCGGCAGTTGGCAAGAAGAACACTGACTCAAGGATCAAGATCCTTCATGACTTCTTCGAGATCTCCAGGGAGGATTTCCATCTCACCCACTACACTGAGAAGCAAAGGAAGGCCCAATCTTGGACACATTGGGCCCTGAATCCAGCCAAGGTAGCTTTCTACTATGGCCAGTTCAAGGCCGGGCTACGCCTTCCCCTCGACCCATTCGTTTGTGAACTTGGAGTGCTTGGCCGCTGTCCCTATGCAGCTAGGAGCCAACACCGTTCGGGTACTTGCCTAAGTTGTTTGTAAACTTGCCTGACAAAGTATCTGGGTGGAACTCTAACTTAATCTTGGTCGAGAGTAGAAAGGGTTGGGAATTCCCTTTGCCTAAAATTGATGCACTTCCAATGAAGGAGGAGGACTACTGGATCCTTGACTGGATGAGGACTTGTACAGAAGGCTGGTGTTGGTAGCTCGGTGGAGTACTATCAGCTGGTCCACCTTAGGGTCGGACAAAGATTATTTCATTAAGGCCGGCATGATGCTGGGAGGTGATGGAGAGATAGCTCCCCTAGTACCCACAGTTCGTAGTCTTAGGTATTCCAACTGGGTTATCCACGAACGGGAGAGATTTGAGTCATAGTGTCACCACTGTAAGAAGAAGACCAACCACTGCAGACATGTCCATCACTATGGCGGTTAAGTGTTTACTCGCCTTTTCTTTTACTCGTAAATTTTTGCTTGCATACTTCTTGTGTACTAACTATTTCCTTATTGATCATGCAATTATTACCCCCTAACAAAAAGCTAATATGGATCGCATAGTCAGTGTGAGCGACAGAAGGAAAATCAGAAAGGCCCATGGAGCTGATAATGATCAGGCTAGCAGGGAAAAAGAGGCCATCGACCGAAATGCATTGCTTCCCAAGGCAGGTGTAGGGATGGTCCCCATAGATGGATCTGGGTCGATGGAGCCCATTGATTATGGCCCCCAAGTAGAAGTGATTAGGAGAGGTGAAGGGGAGGTCGACACCTTGACTGAACTAGCGTCGGACTTCGATCTCCGACGTGAGACCACTGGGGCTGCTCCCCTTGAAGTAGTTGACTTGGAGTTCAACAACGTCGAGCAAGATGATGTTGAAGACACCCTTCCCCTCACCCGGCTAGGAAACAGTCACAGACCGACCAAGGTGATAAAGGAGCTGGTACTTCCATTCCTCTTCCTCCTCCAGCTACCACCACTAAAGCGTAGAAGATGTGCCAGCTAGGCTGGAGAGGTTGAGCGACGTCCCTCCTCTTGAAGGGGTTGACTGCTTGAGTCGCCAATATCCCGAGCTGGGATTGGTGCGAGCTGTTGTTCGAAGGGCAGCCAGTAGGGATCTTCTTGCCCGATTTGCTGAAGAGGGGCTTAGCCCGGAGGAGTTCAATGACAGAGCGGGCCTCCTACACTCTGAGGTAACACTTGTACTTTGTTCCTTTTCTTTTTTATCCTCCTGTTTTTGATCGATTTCTTTTTTTGACTATTTGTCGAGCTGACTCTTCTCTTTTTATTTGTGTAGTCTCTCGCTCTTGTCGAGCACGCCAAAAGCAGCTGGAGGGCTTCTATAGAGAAGGAGAAGATCGCCACAACTCGGTATGCTGGGAAGGCCAGTGAGGAAGCCGAGCTGTGGGAAAAGTTGGTGGACGCTGACTCCGGTTATGAAGCTCTTCAAGCTGTTCATGCCGATGCTTTGAAGAATAGAGATCAGGCACTGGTCGACCTGAATGGTGCAAGGGAGCGCCTTGCTCTTCTTCAAGAATGGGTGAGCCATCTGGAGGGAGAAGCAACTGAGGCCAGGCTTGAGAAGATCAAACTGCAAGGAGATAATGAGGAGCTGACCAAGATGGTCCAGGATCGAAGTGCTCGTATGATCCAGCTGATGGAGGACCAGAAGGAAGCTCGAGCTAGCTGGGAGAAAGAGGCCCAGGCCAGGGAGAAGGTCGATATTGAAGCTTTTAAGCACAGCGATGAGTGCTACGATATCATAGTAAGTCGAGCTAAGGCTTTCTATGATGTCGGGTGCCAACATATGACCCGTCGATCCATAGTGGATCCCTCGATCGACCTACCAGTTGATTAGCTAGCCAAATGGGCTTCAGAGGAGCAATATGATGAGCAAGCCTGGCTTGGCCACTCCCATGTGCCCTATAATGACAATGACCTAGCCATCATAGCCCAGCAGGACTAGGAAGACGAGCTGGAACCTTGGGTCGCACCTCCTGTTGAGGCTAGAAATTTCAACACTATCCTGAAAGAGCTAGAGGATGCCAATCAGGAGGAAGACGAGATGGAGGTCACTCAAGACCAAGTCTTCGAGGAGGTCGACCATCAGGTGCAGCCTCAAACGGAGCATGTGCCAGTTGATGAAAACCAAGAGGGTTGATCTATTTATTTCAATTTTGCTGTTGTACTGAACAATTTCCAAATATTTTTTGTTTTTGTTGTTATTGAATGTCAATGCCTTGGCCCAGTTTGGGAGGCATTTTAACTCATAATTTTTATCTGCATAAGTCCTGGCCTGCTTTTGGGGGACTTTTACTTTAATACTAGTTGACTGTTGAATCATTCTGCTTTGATCCATATTTCTGTTTGCTTGTCGAACTAGATTAAATAAGAGATTGGTTTAAGGAATGATACTGACATAAGTTTTTGGTCGAACCTGTTTAAGAACGAGATTGACCTAAGACTTTAGTCAAGTCTGTTATAGAAACGAGACTGACATAAGTTTTTGGTCGAACCTGTTTAAGAACGAGGTTGACCTAAGACTGTAATCGAGTCTGTTTAAGGATTCGAGGTCGACCATGGATCAGACCTGAGTTAAATAAGATGCCAATGTAACACGGTTTGTGAATAGAAATTTTCATTTCATTGACGAAGTAGATCATTACATTGGTGCTTTAATCAGAAATAGTATCTAGTTAGGTGGCTAGCATGCCAAGGATGTTTTAGCTCGTCACCACCTGGATGGCCAATCATGTAGGTCCCTTCCTTAACAATTCGAGTTACGATGTAAGGTCATTCCCAGTTAGGAGATAACTTGTTTTGTTGCGCTTTCTTTCCCGTTACCTCGATCTTCCTTAGCATGTTGTCCCCAACATTTAACAACCTCTTCTTGACCTTCTTGTCGTGATAGCCCTTGGTTTTCTATTTGTAGTTCACCATTCTAAGCTGAGCAGTCACCCGTTTCTCTTCTAGCAAGTCCAGGTCGAGCAACCTATTAGAGTCATTCTGATTCTGATCAAACAAAGCCACCCTAGCTGTAGGAAGTCGTAGCTCTGCAGGTGCTATAGCTTCTAACCCAAAAGTAAGGGCGAATGGGGTTTCCCCTGTGGGCCCCCTAGTGGTTGTGCGAATTGCGCAAAGAGCAAGGGGCAGTTCGTCCAACCATCTTCCAACTCGACCAATGAGGTCGTTACTTAGTGCTGACAAGACAAGTTTGTTCGCTGCCTCTGCCTGTCCGTTACCTTAAGGATATACGACCGAAGACTTCCAATGTTTTACTCCTAATCTGTTCATCTCTGTTTCAAAAGCTGTTGAAAATTGTAGCCCGTTGTCCTACACAATTGAATGTGGCTCCCTAAAGCGACACCAAATGTAGTCGTGGATGATGTTGATGGCGTTTTCCTCAGTTATCTTAAGGTTTAGCCTCGATCCACTTGGTGAAATAGTCTATATAGCCACAATAACGTTCTTGCAATTTCCATGGGTGGGTGGGAAGGGTCCGATCAAATCTACCCCCACGTGTCGAATGGCCAAGCAGCGACCACAGGAGTTTGTTTGGTTGTTGGGAGCTTTGGTAGGTCGGCATACCTCTGACACTTGTCACATTTTCTCATAGAACATGCACTTTTTCGTATGCTGGATGCTCTAAGTATGAGATTGTCTCTCCAGCTTGCTCATCTGATGTGGCCAATTTGTACAGTAGGTCGGCCAACTCATTATCTTCACGGCCTACCCGTTGTATTTCCCAAAATTCCAAGTCTTTGACCAACCTCTTCACCAGCTCGTAGTATTTGATTAGAATGGGATTGAGCACTTCATATTCTCCCTTAATTTGGTTCACAATCAATTGAGAGTCACAGTAAGCTACAATTTTGGTAGCCCCAAAACATCTGGCATACTCAACTGCTGCGATCAAGGCCTCATATTCGGCTTGGTTATTGGAGGCTTGGAATTTGAACCTAATAACTTCTTCATATACTTTACTCGACTCTTGTTCGATCAAGACAATTCCAGCTCCACTGACATTCTTAGTAGCAGACCCGTCCGAGTAAACATTACAGTAATCATCGGGTAAACTGAGTGCCTCCTGGTTCGACGGTTCTTTCCCCTTCATGCTCTCTTTTGGGGTGCTCTCTCTGCTATATTCTCTGGTGAACATTAGCTCGACCAAAACTTCTGCGAGGGGTTGAGCTTTCAGGGCCTTTCAAGGTCTGTACTCAATGTCAAATTCTGTTAGTTCGATGGACCAGTTGAGCAGTCGACCTGAACTTTCCGGCTTGTGCAATATTTTTCTCAGAGGGGTGTTGGTCAGCACTATAATGGAGTGAGCTGAGAAATATGCCCGTAGTATTCTTTCTGATACCACTAAGGCATAGGCTACCTTCTCAGCATTGATGTATCTTCCTTCCAAGTCGGATAAAGCCTTGCTCACATAGTACACCGGCATTTAAAGCCCCTTTTCTTCTCTAACCAAAACTGCAGCTACAGCTCGATCTCCAGCTGAGAGATAGACATACAAGCTCTCTCCTTGGATCGGGCTACTCAGCAACGGGGGTGAGGCGAGGTGCTCCTTGAGTTGTTTGAACGACGAGGAACATTCGGTCTGTTGGAGTTATGCCCTAGGCTGATGATTATTGTGACTGATAATCAATAGCGTTATGATACCGTCTTTACCATTTATTATAGAGAAAGTTTATTTGGTTCATTATATGTTTACATGTTTATTATATTGAATTGCGTCCCTATTTGTTGTGAACAACTAGTATAAGTTGGTAATGGATAATCATGGAGATGATTATATGCATGGGGATGCACATTACACTTATGGGTACTTGCTAGAGAACAAGTACTGGACTTGACCTACTAATGAGATTTATGACATGGTCAATAGTCATATATGTCATGATAAATCTCATGATAGTCGTGTTATTATCCCTTGTACCTGAGATTATCATCGTCTTCCACATGATGAACATTATGTTTGATGTAGTCTAACACTATCTTTAATAGGATAGCAATAAGGGCTATGTTGGCATGATTGGATTCATGTAGGGAATAATGATAAGTCAAGATGGGATTTGTCCCTTTCTGTGAGAGATATGTTTGCTTGGGCCCCTCGATGAATGATGTTGATGAAATGTATGGCCATACTCAAGAGATTTGATAGTCATCAAATGCACTTGGATTATCAACATATTCGGAATCGAGAAAGCATTGAACATGTGATTTGACATGGACCATGACTCATGTTCAATTGGACATCGTGGACAAAGGGATTGTGACATTGATCTATCAAGGAATCAAGCTTTGATGTTATATTTAATTGGATGGACATAATGATTTGCTAGAAGTCACTTATGTCTTGTGAGGTTGATGTTTCAACTCACTACCAACATAAAATATAATTCCTAAAGGGTCACACATAAAAGAACGGATTAAAAATGGCTAAAGAGGTGAATTATGGGCTCAAGGGACGGCTCATCCCCTATGGGACGACTCGTGCCCTGAGGGGATGACTCGTCCCCAATTGGCCCAACTATTCCCCTTCAAAGGGACTGTAAGTACCCAAATCCGGATCGTCCAAATCCGTCAGAAAGTTAACCGAAATCCGTTAACTGGCCCGCTCCAGGTTAACCGAAACTCGTTAAACTTCCCGTTGCTGTGCCAATGAGACGTCCCGGGACTGCCCCGTGCATCCCGACGTCGAACCGTACTTAGCACGTGACATCTCACGTAAAAGTATGGCTTTCCCTGAAAAACGCATTTTCCGGCACTTTCCGGGCGTTTTGACATTTCCTGACCGTTATTTTAAAAAACGGACAAAACCGGGACCGGGACAAAAATCCCACATAGGCGGTGACTCGGAGGGCACGTGGCGGCCATGCCACCGCCCACACATCACCCTTCAATCAATTTCAGAGGGAAAAGACCAAAATGCCCCCGGTTTGCAAGCCAAGTCCTACGGACTCACCGTGCACTTTTTCCCGAAATTGCCAAAGAAGTCCCCTGCATTTCCAAAATTCCCAAAACCCCCTGAAATTCGGTCAAGTCCGTGGGACTCCTACGCAATTTTCACCCTATAAATAGAAGTTCTTTGTCAAAGGCAAAAGGGGATTGATTTCATACCAAAAAATCACCACCCCACGGTCCAAACTGGTTTTCACCCTTCCCGAGCTCCCGTTTTGTCTCGATTCGCGTGAAACCTTCGTATTTCGATCAAATACGCACCCTACAACTTCGAAACAACCTTTCGAATCACTTTTCGTGTCCCGTACACACCTTCCGAGCCAAAGGAGTCGACCCTAGCCATAGGTATAACTCCCTCTCTCTGAATCTTCCGTTCCGTCTCGGTTTACGCGCCAGTCGCTATAACCGTTTCGAACGTCGTTATCAAAATGTAGACGCCTCCGTCTAACGGGGTCCGATACGTTTTAGCCCCTCGATCCTCTTCTCTTTCCGTAAGAGAAGTAATCACGGGTTAAAACGGCGTTCCGACCCCGTTCCGTTTACTTTCATGTCATTTACAATTCCGAGCCGTTTGGCCTCGTTGATCGTCATTTACAATTCCGAGCCGTTTGGCCTCGTTGATCGTCATTTACAATTCCGAGCCGTTTGGCCTCGTCGATCGTCATTTACGAATCCGGATCGTTTGATTCCGTTGACACCGCTTTAAATACTGTCATTTACAAGTCCGATCCGTTTGGATTGTGATAGTATTTACTTTTCAAAAGTCCGAGTCGCAACCCGATTCGTTGATCGCATATCATTTAATACGCATTTTTCCGTAAAAATCGTTAACAATGTAATGCCCGGTTCAAAACCGGAGTTCGTCCGTCGAACTCTCTTTCAAAACGCGCGAAGTGACGTTCGGCCTCCGAATGTTCATCTTCAAACTCAAAGTCAAAGCCGCCATTTGATACTTAAAATCATTTAATACGCTTTTTCCCGTAAAAATCGTTAACAATGACTCGTATGGCTCAAAATCGACGTTTGCCACGCAAACGCTCATTTCAAACTCAAAGTCGACGTTTGCCACGCAAACGCTCATTTCAAACTCAAAGTCGACGTTTGCCACGCAAACGCTCATTTCAACTCAAAACCGACGTTTGTCATTCAAACGTTCGTCTTTTCAAAAGTCACCTAATCAACGTTTGTCATTCAAACCAAGATTAAGCTTGTCATTCAAGCCCCCATTTCAAAACACACACACACACACACACGATTTCGAGAAAGGTAGAAAGACTCGTCATGCGAGGCGTTTCGGGCGATCTCGTAATACTCTACCCGAAACGTAACCTGACCTCCGAACCTAACAATCTCTGATACAAAAAGCTTTTTACTCGTTTTTGCTGCCAATAAAAATGATCCCCGTTTTCAAAAAGTCTTTTCCTAAGTTTTTGCTACCAATAAAAACGACACCATTTTCAAAAGCCGTTTCTCAACGTTTGGGCTCAGAATACAAAAACCGTGTGGCGACTCCTCATTCTGCTCCTTCCCGTGAAGCGAGGTCTCAGACACCAACCCCCCGCGAAAGACAACCGCCTTTTCCGCCGCCCCGCGCGCGAAAAAGATCGGGTAATTTCAGTTGGCGACTCCGCTGGGGAAAAGATACTTTTTTCAAAACTGCCAATGTTTTCTAAAAAGCCTTCCGTGGGTCAAACTTTCGTTTACCCTTCCTCGTTCTCGTGTGTGTGTGTTACTTTAAACCTCGAACGGTTTTTGTTTCGAAAGGCATTACATTGTCAACTTTTCAAAATCTTACCATGTTTGTGCATCCCCATTCATGTTGGATTTTCATGCTGTCTTTTGAACTGTGCATCATAAATTCTTTAAGACACATTCTGAAAAAAAAAATCTCTGTTTTACTCAGAAAAAGAATTTTAGTGACCGCACACTACGCGCACTTGCTGCCTCGGAACACCGCACTTCACGTGCACTTGCTGCCTCGGTACACTGCACACTACAACCCCTAACCCGGGATGGCCTTATCAGTTGCACTCCGATTGGTCTGCCAGACACCTTTCGGGGGCGCACGGGGTTGTCCCAAACATCCCATCCTAGCCCGTGTAAACCATGCACTCTTTGTGTCACACTTTGTCCAAGACCCCGGTTGGTTTTTGGCTTAGCTCGTGTCATAAAGCCTAAGTGTATGTTTTTCACGCCGGGCCCCGCTCCGAGTCAAGCTCGAGAGTTTTAGACCGAAGGTCATTCCCGACCCGAAGTCTTGAGCTTTTCAGCCTTGACTTTGACGCGGAGCTCTGCCGAAAAATATACCCGAAGGTTCAATGTGACACCATGTCACCAAACCTCGCCGTATGTACCGTGCCAGCCACAACTTGGCCAACGCTAAAAGCTAAAGGTCTCTCGCACAAGCGAGTCAGGAGAGGTCATGCCCAAATTTTGGCACGACTCCCGCCTTAACTTAAGGACGTTGACCTCGATCGTGGCCCGTACGCCGCACACGTCGAAAGTTTGCGTGATCAGCTAGCCTTAAGTTCACTTTTTCCTTTGTCGGTGGAACTCGCTTGCCTTATCAGACCTCGCTCGGGATAGTCCGTCCCGAGAAAGATGATCTACAATGGAAACGAGGGGCTTATAAGCGTAGTGACGAGATCCACCGATTAGAGCTCTAGGATTAGTTGCGAAAAAGAAGACACGCTCTTTTCCAACCAATTAGGACTCGAGAAAACGCGCTTTAAGTAAACTTTAATCGGTAGCGCACATTGCACAAGCCCGAAAACCTTGAGCCAAATACCCTTTTCCGAAGCCTAAACCCTTCCTTTCGTTCCCTGCGGCGAGCGAGAAAGTGGTTCAGATTTCCGGGTCGAGCGCCTTGCCGGGATCACGGTAACGGCGGCGTCGAGACAGTTCTTCGGTTCCCTCGGTTCCCTCGGCCGGTATTTCCGACATGTCTAGCTCACCGAGAAATCGTGACGGGGAAGGACCTCCGCCACCGTGCTATATGACATTGGAAGAAGCCATCCGGGCTTGTGAGGTTCACAAGAGGCGTAAAGAAGATCGGCGGGAATTTCGTGGTACGGCTTCGAATGAGCGTGGTATAGCGGCTATCCCCGGTCGAGACGGTACTTTTGTCCTGGTCGAGGATGACGATTCCCCGAAACCAGTTCACCAAACCTTCAATCGGGTTCCTCCCCGCCAACTTACGGGATGCCTTCCAACCAAGGAAACGGCCGACCTAGGCTCCATGTTGCCACCTCTCGGGGCAACCCTGTCAATTTTGGTCGGCCCGGAGCTACACCCATCACTCAATATCACCGGCGCACCGCTGGACCATCTCGAGATGCCACTATCCCTCAATACCCTCCCGGGTTCGCCCTGTCTGCCGCTTATACACGAATCCCTAAACACCGGGGACAAACCCCGATACGAGTTCGAGAAAAGGCTCCCGTATATTCTCATATACCAAGCCGTCCCACCTCCAATCACTACCGCTCACGTGGTAGCACCGGCGCCGAGCCTCACAAACCCCACCACTTGGACCCAACCTTAGCCTGGATGGTCGAGCAAATGAAAGACACAGAAAGCCACCATGAGCGGCTCAAAGCAGAAACGCTCAAATCCACCGATCCGGGAATGGTCACGCCTCTCACTGCCCAAGTTCGAGAATGCCGAGATGGACCGATTCGATGGAACCGAATGTCCTCAAACGCACGTCGACACTTACGTTCTCGGCATGAGAGCAAAAGGAGCAACCCTCCAGCAAATGGCCGACCACTTCCAACATACACTCAAAAGTTCAGCGTTACGATGGTTTCGAGGGTCAAGCTCGCGGATCGCCACACTGGGAACAGATCGGTAACATCTTCCCGGAACGATACAGATCCAACTTAGAGCGGGAAACAAGTCGCGAGGACTTAATCACCACCGAGCGAAGCGGATGAAAGTGTTGGGGAATTCTACAAGAGATGGAGCCGGAAACTCTCCGAAATCATGGAGCCACTCTCCAAAGACGAACAGATACGGATCTTCAAGTCTTGCTTGAGACCGTCCATCGAACTCTCATCGGTCACAATTTCTTCCTGCATCTCCGGCCATGGTCAATGCCGGCTCACGGTTCGAGAAGGATCTCAAGGAAAAGTTGGCTACCGCACGGCCATACGTATACCGCTCAACAAATGCATTCAATCCCGCACCGGCCCCCGCAAAGTGGAAAGATACGTGCGTCAACTACGTCCATCGGGGACAATGGGTAACGAAACCTGGCCCCACAAAGAAACAGTTCACTCGTGGCGTACTGTCGTACACTTCGACAAGTTGGACATGCCACTAAGCGAAGATGTCGGAAGGGTTAATCAAGGAGGGTCTCCTTAAGCCCGTGGCCAATTACAAACCCAAAGTTCCCGTAGCCAATGCGGACAAGAGCAAATATCGCGCCTTCCATCGTATCACGGCCATACCACTGACAACTGTTTGGGGTTGCGATACGAAATCCGAACTTGATAGAAGAAGGCAAGTTAGAGCGCCCCCGTGGGCCCAATACAGTCGGGAATCCCTTTCCGAATAATAACAGCGTGAATTCCATTGAGTGGGTGCCCAAGAAGAGTGCCACGTAACCAGTTTCTCCGCCTCTTTCACTGGATCCTCCTCTAATGTCCACATCGCCTACGATGTTTGTGATCGCTCCGCCTCGCACGGAGTACGAGTCTCGAGAAACCGTCCTGAGCAATCCTCCGAGAAAACGAAGAAGAAATCCTCTCAACAAGAATCGAGAGAAAGATACGAAGCCGGAGATACCGGCGTAGGTACACTGGAGAAACCCTCGGGAGGTTCGACTACTACGTCTTGTACTCCACCGAGTCCTCTTTGCCTCCGGAGCCATGCACTCTAGAAGCGAGACGGGGGTGGGAAAGCCGAAAAGCCCACCGAAAACCGTAATTCGGACCTCGAACACCGGAATACCTCGGCATCTTGGTAGTCCTGCGCGCCGAAGCCTAACCCTCGCGCGGGATCGCCCAAGATTCAACTTGTCCGGCTTCCGAGCCCTGACCAGGTAAAGGAAGACCAAGGTCGGCTTGGCAATCGCGCTCGATCAATGTGCTAACCAAGGGCGGCAACCGCCACAGCCTCAACATACTCACGAGGTTCCAAAGAAAGGCTTTACCTCGCAAGAGGAAAACAGAAACGGATGGCCGGATGACTCTCCTTCTACGGATAGAGACGAGATCTACGACTCCCGCCTATATGGCGGCATGATCACGTTACGTGACGAAGACTTACCGAGAGACACCTCGGGGCACAACGAAGCTCTGTACATCACTCTCAAACTCAACACCATATCACTCCCTGAGTATTGGTAGATAACGGGTCAGCCGGTTAATGTCCTCCCTCTCAAAGCATGATGCGAGCTCTCCGCATCCATGAAATCCATTTGATACCGTCTACTCGGACTATCAAGGCCTACGACAACTCGTCTCGTCCCATCCTCGGGGACAAAGTGACTGAACTTTGGTTCGAAACCCAAATGGTGCCAAAGAAATTCCACGTGATGGACATTCCATCCGAGTTCACAGCTCTTTTGGGACGCCCTGGCTACACCACATGAAGGCCATAGCTTCCACTCTCCATCGGTCGTCAAGTTCATTAACCGGCAGGAGACCTCGAAGTCATCCGAGGGGACAGCTTTCCTCATAGGAAACGAAGCCGAGACAAGAGCCAAGCGTGTCCGCACTCGTGCACCGGGTTACCTCCTTCGAATCAACCAAGGGACTACCGGGCAAATCTCATCGTAATCCCTCGTAGTCCTGGAGATGCTAACTATGTAAACGTACTCGAGCAAAAGGGCGGACACTGACGCCCGATACATCAAGTTCAACTGTCGTTTCCAACACTTGGAGGCGATTGGAAGGAAACGCCGAATATCGCCATGATACGGGCACATAAACCCCCGCCTCCGCTACGAGATTCATCAAAGATTCTTCAAACTCATTCTCTACGGCCCCGCCAGTGCAGAGATCTTTGTGATAAAAATTGACAAGTATCGTCATACTCATCTCGATTGTATGACCGTCGTATGGAAGGTCCTCTACGAGGACTCCCTCTAAGCCTTTCCGCTCAAGCATGGGGTACGAGATTTTCCTAGCCGCTCCAAAGAACGCAACCCGACGCAATACGTCCCTACACCTGGATTGAGCGATCGACGACGATGAATCGGGACTCTCCGGAGTCGAGGACGCGGCGCACCCGCAAGCGCACCTCCGCATTCACATGCTCGCTTGAGGACGGAACTCCTTCCGATCGTGTCACTTACGACCAAGGTTCCAATACCATGGAAATTGTCAAGCTCAACGTCCGATGCATGCCTATCGATAATTGGAAGCACGTGATTCACGCAACGAGGAATCCCTCCGATCAAGTGAAGGGACGACGACTTCGTCAATATCATCTATTCCAGTATCCTGATGAAGCCAAGGATCCCGTCCTTGTTATCGATTCTCGCAACACCAAGGTCACCTCGATGACCGCTCGCTCATGGTAAACGAGGCACCGGCCAAGCGAGCTCGTGAGCTCATCACTACTTCCGAGTACCGGCCTCCGGCAACCGGCCCGTGCCGTCGCCAAGCTTATACCCTCAAGCGCCGCCAAGGCCAAGGGCAACAAAGAAAGGAGACCAAGCTCCTCACCCCCGCTACAAGTCGGATCGACCTCGGGAATGCTTCCGCAGCCCACCCCGAAAACATCTCGTGAAAGTCTTCCCCGTAAGGCGTAGCCGCCTTCCGACACAGAAATGACCACCTCGCATCAACATGCTTCGGTTCGATTCTACTCCCGGTAGTCACGGCCCCGGATTCGAACATCCTACCAATCGACCGCTAGCTCGATAGACTTGGCGATCGAACGAGATCACGAGACCGTCAACATTGCGGATTCAATACCCCGTGGGGTCAATCAAGCGTATATGGGCAAACTTCTTGGTGATCGAGATTAAGGAAGGACGCATGGAATGTCCCGGTCAGAGCTTCCTTCGTCAATGTAATCCAAGTGTTCCGCCATTCGGCGATTTGAATGTAATCACGGTTACGGACACTAGCCGACGATGCGCACCTACGGAGACCGCCTAGGTCTCGCAAGGAAAGCTCTCATGGAGCTAGCCGTCAGAAAGTCGTCTTTGGGACGAAGACCAAGCTCGAAAGACCTACAGGACCAAGCCCTTAAAGTGTCACAGTGCAAGCTTCAGGACGTAAAGCTAGAGGCCACTCTGACCGCTCGACCTCGAGTTTTGCCCACGGCAATTTCCCGACTACCGTCTGTTCTCATCCAACCCCTCTCGCCGAGCAAGGGTGGTCAACGGTCCCGATGACCTAGGAGATGGAACGACACGGCGAACGAATCCCGGCGCTTACCTTCCCGAGGAAAGCAAGTTCTCTCGTGAAAGCGACGATGAAGACGATGAAACCATTCTCTTCCAAGCCGGGCATGAAGTCAACAAAACCGGACTCCCAAGGGTCCTGGGAGGATGGGAACGGATTATTACCGCACTCAAATTGAAAGGCCAACTCGGGGAGGAAGGTCTATTTAAAAACATGAGGAGGATGGAAATTCGTCTCGAGCAACTACTCGTGGAAATTCCACAGGTCATGTACTTCATTTACGTAAACGATCAACTGGGACAAAGCAACTACCACATGGGCAGATGTTCGGGAAGCCGTATACTCACCTTCCGACATACCCGCCACTCGCATAAAGCGAGGAAGAAAACTCTCCCGATGGAGGTTTACCTAGACTGCCGCACGCAGCTTCAAAGAAGCACCGGCTATTCTCACATGGGAAGAAACGCGAGGCATTAACTCTCGACGCAGCTACGGCCGCAAGAAGGTTGATCTCGGGGCCCGAGTGGAGGAAAACTAGCCAACCACGAGTATCGCCGGACCCAACCTGCATCGCCCGAGTATGCTCAAGAAGAAGGAAAGGAACGCGATATACCGTGAAGAGATCAAGGAGACCGTTTCGTTTGAGCCGAGAACTCTCCCAACCTCCCCTGAGGGTCAGCAACGCACGGTTCGGCCTGTGCAATCACTGCTGTGCACCGACATTCAAACAGCCTACGTCAAACCGTAGGCTACCTCCCCGCAGAGGCACCTAAGCCGGTATCCGGGACGAGAATCCGTCAAGCCGCCGAAGCTCCCGGAATTCATCCACAATCAATGAGTTGAGGGAAGACATATGGCCCTATGCTACGAGGAATCCTCCTCTAACTATGGCTCAACTCGGAAGCACTGCTCGTAAGGGACCAAACCCGATGTCGCCGTTCTAACCCGATCGGGTCAAATCCATGCATTACCACCTAAGGCCACCAAAAAGCCGACGGAGCGAATCGCAGTCCGGCCACCCGAAGACACAAGTTCCTTGAAAGAGGACCCGATCCTCGCTCGGCTCAAGCGTACTCGGGCGAACATTTCCCTTTGGTCTCTCGCTCACCTCCTCTTATCCTCACAAGCTCAAGCTAGAGGAAAGCCCGGCCCGTACCATGGTCCCCGTGGGCGCAACCCCGATGAAGTCATTCGGATGATTGGTAACATCCACTATGGCAACATTATCACCTTCACAGATTTGGACCTTCCAAAATTTGGGGCCGATCACAATGAGCCGCTTTACATCACGAGCCCAAACTGACGAGCGTCGCCTTCCTCGCGTGTTGGTAGACGGAGGTTCCGGAATGAATGTCTTGCCCGCCAAGATGATGGACCCGCTTGACATCAAGCCCACGTATCTTAAGCCTTCGGGCCCACACTGTCAAGGCACTGACTCTACTTCCCGTACAGTTCTCTGGGGTTGCTACTCTTAACATCTCGGTTCGGCAAGCGGGTGATCCCCACCGAATTCCAAGTGTTGGACATTCCAATCACTTTCACAGCCCATCCCTGGGCGTCCCACGGCCGCATCAAATCAATGGCGTGGCATCCACTCCTTCACCAAAGTGCCTCAAGTTCATGCAAGGCAACGAGCTAACCACGCCTACTGCGACGGTGTCACCACCGAGGGGACCAGACCAACGACATTCCGGTCTTGGAAATCAAGCATAATGATGACATGCCATTAACTCGGATTCACTGGAGACCTCCAAGATCCAAATATGCAACGTGGACCTTCCACTGTCTCACGATCGATTCCTCCCGCCATGAGGATGATGAAACTCATGAACTTCATCCCGGGATCGGGGCTCGGCAAAAGGCCGCAAGGCCGCACCAAGTTATTGAAGTCAAGGACCACACCACGGTCCAGGGCTTGGCTACGTGCCAACACCGGCCGACATCAAGGAAGACAAAAGGCTCGCCCGCACCAAGGCAAGCAGCCCGCAAAAAGGGGAACCTCCGACGGCACACCCAATCTCCGACCTTACGGCTTTGACCTCGCTCATTACTTCACCAAGGGAACCGACAGCAGAACCGAGGGGACCGAGCAAGTGGAACCGACATCGAACCGAGGGGACCGACAAGCGGAACCGACAGCTGTGAGCGAGGGGGACCGTGACAACCGATGGGACCGACAAAGGGAACCGATGAAGATGAGAAAGAAGCAGGAATAGTCAACGCCAAGACTACAGACGAGGATGGAACAGCTAGCACGGACCTTAAGCGTTTCGTAGGACTCAAAGCTAATCCGATAAGGGAGCGTTCCTCGACATCACGGCCTCTACTGGACCAACCGCCACCACGGTCCAAAGATGAGTACACATTCAAGGGAATCCTGCACTTGGAGGAGCAACTCAAGGTACTCTCCATGGGAAACAAGTTGTTCGGATCGGCCGAGGCCACATTCGAGACAAGAAATCCAAAGCGAAGGAACCGTAATTCATAGAAGACGCTCTCGGTGGACCAGCTCTACAGAGTCCTGTTTGAAGAAGTCATGGAGTTGCCCAACTTGATCGACTGGGGCTCCGACAACAAGCATGATCGCCATGATAGGGACAGCGGGAGCCAAGCCTCTCGATCCCCGCACCCTCCTCAAGCATCCAAAGAATGCCACCGAAGAATCGGGGTAATCTTTCACCGAACCAAGGGCAAGCCAGCGAAATTGGAAGACAAGCCGGGCCCGCACCCACATCTCCCTAAACCCGGTCTCAAACCCTTTGAGTCGGTCCTTGTCGAGTCCGGGCCCTTCCGAGTCATCCAACGGCCTTACGCCGAGGACTATAATGTTGTAGCTAATCATGTATTCCCGTTCTTATGTAATGAAAAGTCGACCTTTCGGAGTATCCTCTCATTGCCACTTTAACAACCGATAAGTTAACAAACAACTTAAAAGACGTTAATAATTCAATTGATAAAGAAGCGGACACATTAAACGAACAATACATTAAAGAAGTTCTCGAGCGTGTAGTTGACCAAGAGGACAACCGGGCCCAAGTCAGCCGAAGAGGTTATGACCAAAGTGAACACAGGGTCGCCGCAAGAGCCTAAAGAGACACTGAAGTGGGCGCTTTTCGCCGATGCGTAAAAGGAAGCCACGATAAGCCTCCTCCGGGAGTATGTTGACGTGTTCGCTGGTCATATCGGGACATGCCGAGGGACTCGATCCTCGATCGTGGAGATCACGAATTCCCCTGGATCCCGAATCCAAGCTCGTCAAATGTAGCCGCGCAAGATCAAGCCAGTGGTCCTTGCAAGTTAAAGAAGAAATTGAGAAAATGCTCAGGAGTTGGTTTCATCGTAGTGATTGAGTACTCCGACTTGGCTCTCCAACATCGTGACGGTCACCAAGGCCAACGGAAAGGTCGAGATCTTTGCGTGGATTTCGGGATCTCAACAAGGCCAGCCCTAAGGATGATTTCCCCATTGCCTAACATCGACATCTTTGGTCGACACCACGTGCAAATTTCGAAGTAAAGTCCTTCGTGGACGGGTTTCTTGGATCTGACCGAGATCAAGATGTCCGAGGAGGATCGGGCCAAGACTACCTTCACCACTCCATGGGGGACATGCATTACACGGTCATGCCGTTCGGCTCCTAAGAACTTTGGGGCTACTTACCGGCGAGCTGCAGCGACCCTCTTCCATGACATGATTCACAAAGAAATCGAAGTATATGTCGACGACATGATCATCCACTCCAAAGGATCGGACATGCGGCACATGACGGATACGAGGAAGTTCTTCAACGGACTCGAGAAAACACTCCATGAGGTTGAACCGGCAAAGTGCACCTTCGGCGTCAAGCGCGGCAAGGTACTTGGGGTACATGGTTACGAGAAAGAGGTATCGAAGCCGATCCCGGGAAAATCAAGGCCATCATCGACATGAAGCCGCCTCAAACCACTGACAGTGAAGAGCTTCATGGGAAGACTTCGGTACATCGATCGCTTTCATCAACCGGTTGACATCTCTCTGCGAGCCCGTATTCAAACCGATGAAAAGAATGCCGACATCAAATGGGACTCAGAGTGCCAAACGACTTTCGAGAAGATCAAGACCTACTTGGTGAATCCCCAGTGCGTGCCCGCCACATGAAGACAAGCCACTACTCCTGTATCGTGATGAGACACGTCTATCGGAGCAATCTTTGGCACAAGAACGAGAAAGATTCAAGGTTGAGCATGCAATCTACTTCGTAAGCCGAAAGCTTCAAGGAAGTGAACTCGGCTACTCGGCATCGGAGAAAACCTGTACCGCCTTGGTATGGGTAGTCGGGAAGCGAAACACTACATGCGGTCGCATTCGGTGCTCCTGGTCTCAAAGTGGACCCCGTCCAGATATCTCTTTGACAAGCCATCCTGTCGATGCGGCTAGCCAAGTGGTCATTCTTCTGGTGAGTTCGACATCAAGTACATGGTCGGAAAATCAACAAAGGGCGAGTAATGGCGGATCAACTTGCCGACTTCCCGAGCCGGTGAACCTAAGGGTCACGATCCGCAATTTCCGGACGACGGAATCTTTTCACTTGACGGCGCAAACCGGCGCGGCAACTCTTCTTCGATGGGGCAGCCAACAAGAAGGGGAATGGCATTGGAATGCTCCTTGTCGATCCCAGGGACGAGCATACTCCCATAGCCGTCAAGTGAATTTTGAAGCAACCAACAATGCGGCGAGAATCTGGCTTGTGCGGCGAGGTTTGGAAGCCGCCCTCGAGCGCAACATCTTAGAGAGTTTGGATGTATATGGAGACTCAGCATTGATCATCAATCAAGTATCCAACAAATGGAAGACGGTAGATCTCGGCCTTGAGGAAGTACCACGCGTACATGGAGGAGCTCATTGCTCGGTTCAGGACATCTCTTTTCACTATTTGCCAAGAGACAGAGGAACCGCCGCGAGCCACAGCAACCTCGCCTCTCTTGTCGAAATTCCCGAAGGGAAAGCGGTAAAACCCCTCGAGAATAGGCGGACGGGAAACACCCGCCTATTGCTTTGTGAGATCGAAAAAGAAAAGAAACGATCGACGAACCACTGGTACAATCAAATTTACCGGTACCTCCAAAGCGGAGAAGCTTCCTTTACAAATGAAGATGGAAAATACAAAGAAGGGATCAAAGCCAAAAACATGATGGCATTAAAACGCCCGGCATCCCATTTCGTCATTACGGGGTATGTTGTACAAGAAGCGCCACGAGGACCACTCCTTCGGTGTGTAAACAAAGAAAAAGCCGGCGAGCTAATGAACGAAGTTCCACAACGGAACTGCGGTCCGCACATGAACGCCGAGCATTGACACGGATCATTCTCCGTATGGGATACTATTGGATATCAATGGAAAGCATCGCATCCGGTTCGTCAGAAGGCTGCGACAAATGTCAACGGTTTTCCAACCTCAATCACATCCTCCTCATGAACTCTCTTGCATGACTACGCCATGGCCTTTCGCCACATGGGGAATCGACGTCATCGGCAAGATCACTCCTCCAGGGAGCAATGGTCACGAGTTCATTTTAGTCGCGATCGACTACTTCACCAAATAGGTAGAAGCCGGATCGTACAAGTGCGAGATTCTAGGAAGGTGGCCGAGTTCATCCGAGAGAACATCATGTGCCGAGTACGGAGTGCCCAATGAGATCATCTCAGACAATGGGACTCACTTCGAAGGAGATTGTGACCAACTGCGGCCGAATTGCAGTCACACGTCAGTCTTCTCCTTACGAGACCACAAACCAATGGTGCAGTAGAGGCGGCCAACAAGACTCTCGCCATGATAATCGGAAAGATGACCACCGAGAGGTCGGGAGGCGGCCCGAAAGCTACATCTAGCCCTGCGGGGATACCGAACATCGGTCGAGAACCGCCACGGGGAGACTCCGTTCGCACTTACCTACGGAATGGAAGCAATGTTACCCGTGGAATTGGAAATTCCATCCCTCAAGTCCTCTTGGAAAACGGGATCAATGAAGTCGAATGGCTACGAGCCGTCACGACGAACTTGCTCTACTCGACGAGCGCGGATTGAAAGCCATGGAACACGCTCGAGCCTACCGGAGCGAATGGCACGAGCATTCGACAAGAAAGTCAAGATCCGAGACATCGGAGAAGGCGACTTGGTGCTAAAGGAAAAGCCTCCTACGCGAGACCAATCCTCGGAAAGTGGGAGCCTACCCGGATAGGACCGTTCGTGGTACAAAGAATCTTCTCCGGAGGAGCCATGAAACTAGCGAGACTTGGACGGAAACCCTTTCGTTAACCCCGTGAACGGAAGCAAGCTCCATGAATACTTCGTTTGAGGGAAGAGCACGAGTCAACTCACCTTCCCCATACACCGTCCCCCTCGGTAAATTAAAGTGCTAAAAGAGTAATACCCAATGGATACATTCCCGCTAATGATCCGGGTAAAAAACAGTCGCACTTCTTTTGTCTTTGTTTTTCTCAAATTCACCTAAAAGTGTCGAACTACGGTGACTGAGCCCCTTAGTCCAATTGTAAAAGGGGAACGTGGCGGCCATCATTGGTTCGGTCTAAAAAAAAAAAAAAATACAATAAGCATCAATTGCTTGTGTTTCGAAAAACTCTTTTCATTTAACCTACAAATTCATAACGGTTAAAACATTCTTTGATGAGTTCAAGCACGGTCAACTCTTGACTCGCTACACGCTAGCAAAACTACAATAAAACATTAATCAATTAATGTGTGTACGCAATGACAATGGATGGATACTCACGGGCCCGAGCAAGGTCAACCTAGTTTCCGTACTCAGGTCCTTCATCCTTCTTCCCCTTCCCTTTTCCCGGCGAGTGTTCTTCACCTTCGCGGGAAATATTCAGTAGGCCTTCTACCTGGCTCGGGGACTCTTCCCGACGCCTCCGTCAATCCTGTGGCGTCAATGCGGTCCTTTCTCTAGCTCTGTCTCGAGCCGCCTCGCTTCGAGCCATCATCGCGGTGCTTTGATTGGCCTCCCGATCGGCACTTACCACATAATCGGCCATGGCATCGCCGGTACGATTCCCGGGGTTAGCCCTCGCCTCTGTCCTCCTCAATGTCGAGCTGTCCGGGTGATCGGCCCAACGGCTCACTCCGTCTCCACAAGATAGCCATCTGTGTCTCCCCATACACTCTTCGTACCGGTCCGGATCTTGCGTCGACGAACGGTGCCCTCTCTCCCGGTGAAAGAGAACCCTGGCGGGGAAAGGACGTGTATTGCCACCACCGGTGATCGGCAATAGCGTCGAAGGATCCTCCATCCGCGAGAGATCCCACCTCAAAGGTAGCGGCATAACTCGAGATCGATCGGTGGCATGCTCCGGCCCGTCTTGCCCTTGAGAACCAATGATGGAATATAGAAAAGACGTGCGAGACGGCCCCGCACTCGACGATCAACGAGACCCCTACGAGCGGTCCTACTGAGTACAGTAACTTCCAATGGGGAACCCACCATCGCAAGTGATGCGTGCCAGTCGGCCATCGAGCTCCGGCTCGGCTGATTACCCCTATCACCGGAAGGACGTCGCGAGAAAGACCCAGCGTCGCGGGACATTGGCACCTCGGGCATCATCTGCGGCCTCTCCCTCGGCCACATGGTCGGCATAGCGGGACTCCTCCCCCGTGTATCGGCTACGGTCGCCATCCAGGCCTATGCCCGAGGAACGTCTCGCCCAAGACCAATGGCACGATGTCTCCTCCACTCCCGGCATTGCCTCACCGAGGTCCGGTCTGTTGTGATGGCACACACCCGAGAGACGTGAATGTGAACGAGTAGCAATCACACACGTAGCAAACACGTCCCACGCAAAGACGCTCCCCTCGGCTCAGGCAAATCTTTGGGCGGTCCGAAATGTCAACGTAGTCGGAATCTGTATCGGCATCCCGTATGCTTCTCCAGCCGAGATACCCAACAAAGACACTAGCTTCTCAACGGTGGCCATGCCACCGGCATACGGAAGAACTAGGCATTCCGTCTCGGGTCCTCCCTGAATGGCCGGAAATCTTCAAACGTAGGAGTGACTTCGTTGTATGAAAAGCCGTACACGTTCCTCCTTACGTCCCGAGAACCGAGACGCGGCTCTCAAAAGATCCCAATCGGCATGAGCTCCTTCAAAAGCCCAAACAGATTTAATCCCGTAACGACCTTCGAAAAACCTTTTGTTACGCCTCGTGTGGTTCCGTACCCACGGCGAAAGTTGTCCAAATATCGCTCTTGCATCCGAGACGATAACTTGGGAAAAGGAGCCATGTCGGAAAGGTGAAGAAAACCTTAAGAAATGGAAAAGAATTCGACGAGAATGAGCAAAAGCAATGCGCGGTTCTTACAAATTGCAAAGGCCGAAACCGCAATTTAAAGAATGCGGAAATTCAATCCTAGTCGGCGGACTCCCTCTGCCGATTGACTTGGTCAACTCTGCGGCCAGTACCTTAAAGTTGGAAACATTTCCAAACCATGCCCTGTTCACTCTTATGAAATCTGCGTGCACATACGATTTCATTTAACCAATGTCAATATCCCTTCCGCCCAGGGCTCGTGCAACGGTGCAAATAATTAAAAATTAGTGCATACATGCTTAATTTTTGACCCGTTCAATTTTTAATGCATTTCTCCTTTTTATTTATTTTTGATTAACCTATTTGCTTATTTGCCGAAAATAAGCGAAGGTGATCACGAGAATAAATATGCGAGAAGTACGAGTTCCGCCCCACGGGCGCCTTTTTGCAAATACATTTCAAATCAAAATTTGTTCTGACAAATACATGCATTTTGTCTAAACAAAATAGTAAAGAAAGAAACGGTAAAAAGGGGACTACTCGGAGTCTGCTCGTCATCCGTACACTCGGACGTCTTGCTCATGCCGTGCCGGGATGCATCGCAACGAGGAACTCGCCGAACTCCTCCTCCCGGTAGGGAATAGGCAAAGGGCCTCCTCGGAGTACGCGAACTCGAGGACTCCCCCTCTCGCGCCCCGAGTGCGCGAGGAAGAAGGAGCTCCAAATCCAGCCTGCCTCCGCGAACCGGCCAAACCCCACAATGTGAAGTCCTCCCCGCCGGTGTGGGAGCGGGCGAACCCTCGGCCTAGACGGCCCCCGATCGCGGACGTCCACGCTCCTCCGGGAGGCTGCACCGCATGAACTCCACGAGCCTCCGGCGTAGGCGGACCACCCGTCCACCGGCCTCGCTGGCCTCTCATTGTACGTACGGCCGGATACTGCGAACCGGGAAAATCATCGAAAGCGAACGAAAGTACGGATGCATCATGTGCGGAATGCTACTATCAAATACGAGAAAATCGAAAAGATGCTCACCGAAGCATTGGGGTCCGCACTGTATCGTGGTCTCGGCTCAGCGGAGCGGGATCACAAGTCGCTGCGCGAACCGTCCGGCCCCTCGTACGCTAGCCTAGCTCGCGGGACGGGGAAAATGTCGAGGACCTCCGGGGACCTCGCCCTCCCTATCTTTGCACTGCGGGCTCCTCGGCCTCATCCTCAAGAAAACATCATAAGCGGCCCCGCTATGATGTACTCGATGAAATACACACCACTGAAGGTATCCCTCCGGCTCATCCATCGGCATCTCTGGGGATGCTGCATGTACAAAGGAGGATCCACCGCACGAAAGGAAGGGACCACTGCCTATGCTGACGAGTCACCCTCTCCCCCAGATACATGGCGTCGCGGTGAAGTCCCACCGGGAGCTTCGCCGCCGTGTAGTCTCGCGGCAATCTGCACCGCGACATGATCAAACCTGCTCCACCGGGTCGGTTGGATCCTCTCGGAGAACTCCCGGGTTCGGCGCCGGAGATATCTCCTCGTACGACACTCGAGTGCCAACCTCGAAGAGACCGCCCTCTTCGCCTTCTTACGCCAAACCCGGCCAAGGCGGGGAACGGGGACGGTACGGCTCCTTGACGTCCCAAGCACTGCGGATGAACACCTCGTAGCACTAGACACGCCAAGAGAATGGAAAGTTATGTCGGCTACAAAGCGGATACATACGAGTACATAAAAGAGGCAAGGAAGAGAAAAAGCACGTAAACTTACATCCAAGACGGGCGTGGAAGCGGCTAAATGTGTGCTCCTCTCCCCGCGAGAACCTTTGTCCAAAGAGTGGTAGAGCTCGGCTAGTCCGGCCTCCCCACGCAAAGCCCCTCACGGCATCCGGATCTGTCGGCGACCCGAGCGAGGGAAGTGACAAGACGTGTCGGAAGTCGGGAACAAAGTCGGCGATAGCGCAAACCAAAGGAACCCTCGAGCCGGACGCTCCGCGGTCATCCTCGAGGACCCGGCGGGTAATCGGCAACGCCCGCCCTCAAGTGACGCTCCATCGGCACATGTACAGAATGCCTAAGCCCCTGGCATCGGTAATATCGAAACCCAGCCGGCCCAGAACAATTGCTCAGGGGTGTAACCATCAACCAACGCGGCGCGTTGCCATAAGTCGGCAACCCGGTGATAGCGGCAAAATCCGTGGGAGTCACCGTCGCCTCCCCCATCTCGAAATGGAAAGTGTGGGTCGTATCCCACCGTACATTTCTGCTCGCCGCGACATACATGGACTCGCCTCGGCGTATCACTGCCGTCGCGGCTACAAGATCGATAAACCCGGCCGGCTGAGTCAATCACCACTGTCGTGGACTCCTCTCTCCCTCTCGGGCCACGTCCGGATAAGGCCCCACAATGCCCGCACCGCCTCAAAGGCACCCCGACTCTTACGGTTGTGGGTATCAACCATCCCCGCCCCCGCGGACAAACAAGACGAAGCAACGTCAATAAAATGCAACAACGCATGTCAAAAGGATGCAATGCAGATACGGTTCTCATTCATTTCCTATGTACTTTCAAAATCTTTCGAAAACTCCGTCGAATCCGGAACTTCCGGAACTTTCAAAATCTTTCGAAAACTCCGTCGAATCCGGAACTTTCAAATTCTTTCGAATTTTTTCGAAAATTTCGCTCCGTCCCGAATTAAAGCTACTTTAATTTTGGAAAATGCATTTAGACATGGAATTTTGCAACCAAAATTTTTATGTCATCTACCCATGATGTCAATTGAACTACGTCCTAGTCAATTTCGACAACGATTCATAGCAAAGTCAAAAGCCCCAAATCGGGCACCAAAATCCCTAAGTAAATTCCTAGCAAATTTCTAACATTTAAAGAATGCACATTCTTGAAATTAATGGAATTTGTAGGGAACTTACGTGTCTTTCGATCCTCCCTTGGAGTTGTGGCGGTCCCTCGCCGGATAAAACTCCGCCGGATTCAATGGAAGAGTGGTGGTTCGAATGGTCCGAACCAACCGAGTTCTTTCGTCGTCGGTCCTTCCGTGGCGAGCCATTGGTCCTCCTTCACCCTCCATAGCGATTTTCCCTCACAAATTCGAGCAAACCTTGCAATTTGGGGTGGAAAATTTTCTCTCCTCTCTCTCTCTCTCGCCGGCAATAATGGAAGAAGTGGGCTCTTTCTTCCCCAGCCTCGGCATTTAAAAAGTTTCTGGAAAAACAGTAAAAGTCCGACCGGACTCTTACTGCACCAGAATAATTTTTGTCCCTTTTGCCCCTCAGCTTTTGGCAATTCCAATTTTACCACTTTTGGCCCCCGAAAGTGTAAAATTTCCCCCAGTTAGACATTTCTAACGCCCTATCCCCCGAGGATAAATCAAAGTTAGTTCTCACTAACGCTCGTCTCCAGACGTTAAAATTCTCAGTTAGTTCTCACTAACGTTCGTCTCCAGACATTAAAATTCTCAGTTAGTTCTCACTAACGTTCGTCTCCAGACGTTAAAATTCTCAGTTAGTTCTCACTAACATTCGTCTCCAGACGTTAAAATTCAAAGTTAGTTCTCACTAACGCTCGTCTCCAGACGTTAAAATTCTCAGTTAGTTCTCACTAACGTTCGTCTCCAGACGTTAAAATTCTCAGTTAGTTCTCACTAACGTTCGTCTCCAGACGTTAAATTCCCGGTTAGTTCTCACTAACGTTCGTCTCCTGACGTTAAATTCAGTCCAGTTGACGTTTGACATTCAAACGTTCAACCATGTCTCCGGACATTTCAGTTACGATTCCGTCTCCCGACGTTAAAATTTAAATGGTCCTCACCATTAAACTCTCAATCGCGACCTTCGCGGTCCGATTTCAATCCTCAATCGCGACCTTTCACGGTCCGATTTCAATCCTCAATCGCGACCTTTCACGGTCCGATTCCAAATCCTCAATCGCGACCTTTCACGGTCCGATTTCAATCTCTCAATCGCGACCTTTCCACGGTCCGATTTCAATCCTCAATCGCGACCTTTCACGGTCCGATTTCAATCCTCAATCGCGACCTTTCACGGTCCGATTTCAATCCTCAATCGCGACCTTTCACGGTCCGATTTCAATCCCCAATCGCGACCTTTCACGGTCCGATTTCAATCCCCAATCGCGACCTTTCACGGTCCGATCTCAATCCTCAATCGCGACCTTTCACGGTCCGATCTCAATCCTCAATCGTGACCTTTCACGGTCCGATCTCAAACAATCAATCCGGCCTTCGCGGTCCGATCTCCACTCTCTTATCGAGACCTTCGCTAGTCATCTCTCCGGCAACAGCAATAAGCCCGAACCCCAAGGTACGAACGCCTTGCAAACAATCATCTCCGGCAACAGCAATAAGCCCGAACCCCAAGGTACGAACGCATGCTCATCTCCGACTGAACAATAAGCCGAACCCCAGGTACGAACGCCTTGCAACCGTCATCTCCGAGCAAATAATAAGCCCGAACCCCAAGGTACGAACGCCTTGCAAACAATCATCTCTCCGGCAACAAAGAATAAGCCCGAACCCCAAGGTACGAACGCCTTGCAAACGGTCATCTCCGTAGCGACAATGATAAGCCCGAACCCAGTGCGAGCGCGCGCAAGCAGTCATCTCAAGCCGTGATAAGCCCGAACCCCAAGGTACGAACGCCTTGCAAATGGTCATCTCCGGCAACAAAGCAATAAGCCCGAACCCCAAGGTACGAACGCCTTGCAAATGGTCATCTCTCTCGGCAACAAAGCAATAAGCCCCGAACCCCAAGGTACGAACGCCTTGCAACAATCCTCTTCGGCCATCCAAGTAAGCCCGAACGCTCATCCCCAATGCGGGATAAAATCGGCAACAAGAATAAGCCTAGCACCCAAGGCGCGAACGCCCTCGTCGCATCGCAACTCCGGTTTGAGGCGCCACACGCCTCGAAGGTTTCGAAGTCCCGTGTTCGGGACGCCTCCCAGCGGTCTCCATTCGGGTACGGGTGCCTCGCGAATGGTCTCATCCAGGTTTAGACGCCTCCTAACGGTCTCGCTCGGGTCAAGGTCCCCATGCGCGCCCTTGCCCCTTTTTGAACTACGATCGGCTTGATTCCCGCTCGGGATACGTAGGAATCCTTTTCGCTAAGGGTCCACCAATGACCGCCTGTGTCTCCTTCAAAGTAATGCATCCCGATTTGGATCCTTATCTTTTTCAACGACCCCACCTCCTTCGGAGGAGACGTCGCCGAGGGGCTAATCAGAAGTACCCAAATCCGGATCGTCCAAATCCGTCAAAAGTTAACCGAAATCCGTTAACCGGCCCGCTCCAGTTAACCTAACTCGTTAAACTCCCCGCTGTGCCAACGAGACGTCCCGGATCGCCCGTGCATCCCGACGTCGAACCGTACTTAGCACGTGACATCTCACGTAAAAGTATGGCTTTCCCCGAAAACGCATTTTCCGGCACTTTCCGGGCGTTTCGGACATTTCCGATCGTTATTTTAAAAACGGACAAAACCGGGACCGGGAACGAACTCCACACTTGGTGAGTCACGGGCACGTGTCCCGCATGCCACCTCCCTCTAGTCACTCGTCAATCACAAATCAAGGCCAAAAGACCAAAATACCCCCGGTTTGCAAGCCTAGTCCGGCCGGACTCACCGTGCACTTTTCCCGAAATTGCCAAAGCAAGTCCCCCATTTCCAAAATTCCCAAAACCCCGAAATTCGGTCAAGTCCTACCGGACTCCTACTGCAATTTTCACCCTATAAATAGAAGTTGCTGTCAAAGGCAAAAGAGGATGGATTTCATACCAAAAAATCACCACCCCACGGTCCAAACTGGTTTTCACCCTTCCCGAGCTCCCGTTTTGTCTCGATTCGCGTGAAACCTTCGTATTTCGATCAAATACACACCCTACAACTTCGAAACAACCTTTCGAATCACTTTCCGTGTCCCGTACACACCTTTCGAGCCAAAGGAGTCGACCACAGCCATAGGTATAACTCCTCTCTCTCGAATCTTCCGTTCTGCCTCGCTTACGCGCCGCCGCTATAACCGTTTCGAACGTCGTTATCAAAATGTAGACGCCTCGTCTAACGGGGTCCGATACGTTTTAGCCCTCGATCCTCTTCTCTCTTCCGTAAGAGAAGTAATCACGGGTTAAAACGGCGTTCCGACCCCGTTCCGTTTACTTTCATGTCCTTTACAATTCCGAGCCGTTTGGCCTCGTTGATCGTCATTTACAATTCCGAGTCGTTTGGCCTCGTTGATCGTCATTTACAATTCCGAGCCGTTTGGCCTCGTTGATCGTCATTTACAATTCCGAGCCGTTTGGCCTCGTCGATCGTCATTTACGAATCCGGATCGTTTGATTCCGTTGACACCGCTTTAAATACTGTCATTTACAAGTCCGATCCGTTTGGATTGTGATAGTATTTACTTTTCAAAAGTCCGAGTCGCAACCCGATTCGTTGATCGCATATCATTTAATACGCATTTTCCCCTGTAAAAATAAAATCGTTAACAATGTAATGCCCGGTTCAAAACCGGAGTTCGTCCGTCGAACTCTCTTTCAAAACGCAGCGAAGTGACGTTCGGCCTCCGAATGTTCATCTTCAAACTCAAAGTCAAAGCCGCCATTTGATACTTAAAATCATTTAATACGCTTTTTCCCATAAAAATCGTTAACAATGACTCGTATGGCTCAAAATCGACGTTTGCCACGCAAACGCTCATTTCAAACTCAAAGTCGACGTTTGCCACGCAAACGCTCATTTCAAACTCAAAGTCGACGTTTGCCACGCAAACGCTCATTTCAACTCAAAACCGACGTTTGTCATTCAAACGTTCGTCTTTTCAAAAGTCACCTAATCAACGTTTGTCATTCAAACCAAGATTAAGCTTGTCATTCAAGCCCCCATTTCAAAACACACACACACACACACACGATTTCGAGAAAGGTAGAAAGACTCGTCATGCGAGGCGTTTCGGGCGATCTCGTCATACTCTACCCGAAACGTAACTTGACCTCCGAACCTAACAATCTCTGGTACTAAAAAGCTTTTTACTCGTTTTTGCTGCCAATAAAAATGATCCCCTTTTTCAAAAAAGCCTTTTCCTAAGTTTTTGCTACCAATAAAAACGACACCTTTTCACAAAAGCCGTTTCTCAACGTTTGGGCTCAGAATACAAAAACCGCGTGGCGACTCCTCATTCTGCTCCTTCCCGTGAAGCGAGGTCTCAGACACCAACCCCCCGCGAAAGACAACCTCCTTTTCCGCCGCCCCGCGCGAGAAAAAAATCGGGTAATTTCAGGAATCAAGCTTTGATGTTATATTAATTGGGTGGACATAATGATTTGCTAGAAGTCACTTATGTCTTGTGAGGTCGATGTTTCGACTCACTACTAACATAATATAATTTCTTTTGGGTCACACACAAAAGAACGAATTTGATTTGAGCTAAATCTGGAAATTTTGGGTATGGGCTAGACTCGTGCCAAGAACAGAAAACGACTTCGTTTTGGTATTCCAAGGATTTTTCGTTGACCAGTTGACTCATGGGTGAAGCACGACTCGTGACTATTGTCGCGACTCGTGATGAGCCCCAGCAAACGAGTGCAACCATTGTCATGCCTCGTGACACGACTGAAAAATGGCTTGGGATCACTCGTGATTTCCATGCACGACTCGTGACCAGGAGCATGAGTCGTGTCCGACGCGGTTTTTGGTCAAAACGTGATTTCCTTGGACGGGTTGGAAAAGGTTTCTTAAGGACTTCTAACCTATTTTGACTAGGGTTTATATGTAATATAAATACAAGTCCTATGCAGCCAAAAATCCAATCCTAGATCATTGTTCTAAAGTTTATGAAACCGTAGAGATTGATTTTGATTTTGAATCAAAAGGCTTCCCAAAATTATTCCATAATTTAGGCTTTGATTATTGAATATTGATTCAATAATCTAGAGGATCATCTAGCAATCCATCAAGAAAGTGTTCTTGGATTCGTTCGCGTGTGGATTACCATTAGAGGGTGGTTACGTTATCACCTAAGACTTGGATCAATTCATCACATTGAAGATCAAGGAGAAATTTGAAGATCCGATTCGTTGTCAAAATTCAAGTCTTGGATTTTGAAGATCTATTTTGTTAAACTACATCGCATTCGAGGTATGTAATTCTATTTTATGACTTTCTAATCTCTTCATGCTAGACGGATCATAGGGCTAGGGTTTTGATGTTAAAATTAAATCTTCGGCTGCGTTTGTAACCCCAAAACCCAACAGTGGTATCAGAGCCTGATTTTGCCATGATTAGGATTGAAATTGCATGATAGATTTAATATGATTATTTGCTACTATGTTACATGAAATAGATCTAGATTCCATGTGTTTTATTTTTATGAAAAGCAACTATATATGATATGTCATATTCATGATTAATGATAAATTAATTAGATTAGTTTATCACATAGGTTATTAATATTTTAATATGATTAAATTAGATTTGTAAGTTCTCAAAATTGAATCAAATTGTTTGTATGATATTTTCTGAAGCCCTATGTTCATGATTATGTTCACATGAGATCTATGTTACAACCATGTGATGTTTGTTACATGTTGAAAACCTTCTAAATATTTAAATCTTATGCCATTCCTTGATTAGAACACTTGTGATATTTTAGGGTATTTGATGTAGTTTCGACTCAGTTGGGTGCATCTTATATCTTAATTTGTGATCAAGGTGAGATAATAGTTGATGTAGTTTTGACTCAGTTAGGTGCATCGTTCCATGTCTCACATGTTTGAAAAGGGTTTTTGATTTAATTGATGCTTTCAAATGAGATTTGACCCAAGGTATAGATGAGATTTAAAACATGCTTTTGATATATGATATCTATTGAAATCTCATAAAAGATTTAAGAGTCATATAGTGATATGATTGATGTTTCTAACTAAATAGCTTGATTTCGGGCATTGACCCAGTTAAACCAAAATCAAGTGAAATACGGATCTTGGCCTACTATGATTATATGATACATGTTTGTATTTGAAGGTGTATAATTTAATGAAAGTATTTATGAAATACATTATTTGCTCTTAGATGATAAATGTGTTGATATTGATATATGTTTATATTGTTTGCATATTTTATTGTAGAATGGCTACACACAATAATCAACCCCTGTCACTGCAATCTGTCCTTGAGAAGGACAAGCTTGAGGAGAACGGTACAAACTATTCTGATTGGATCAGAAGCCTCAGAATTGTTCTAAAGCAAGAGAAGAAACTGTACGTTCTCAATGAACCCATTCCACCTCAACCTGCTCCGAATGCTTCTAGGGCTGATAGGGATGCACATAAGAAAAATAATTATGATTCTATGGATGTCGCATGCCTTATGCAAGCCACTATGTCTAAGGCTCTTTAGAAGGATCTTGAGCACATAGATGCAGCATTTGATCTTGCTGAGCGCTTAAAGGAAATGTTCCAAGTGCAAGCAAGAAACGAGAGGTATGATGTGGTTAAGGCCCTAACTGCATGCAAGATGCAAGAGGGGCAATTGGTGGGAGCTCATGTCCTTAAGATGAAGGGTTACATTGAGCATCTCGATAGGATTGGAAATCCGTTGAGTTTGGAACTCGCCACGGATTTGATATTGAATTTATTGCCTGAAAGTTATAGTCATTTTATTATGCACTATCACATGACTGGCATGGATAAGAATCTCTCGGAATTGCATGCGATGCTTGAGACCGCCGAGATGAATATCAAGAAGCCTAAAACTGATACTGTGTTAATGGTTAACAAAGGTAAAGGGTTCAAGAAGGATGTCAAAGGTAAGACAAGTGTTGCTAAGCATAAGGCAAAAGTTGCCGATGCCAAAGAGGCTCCCAAGGCATCTCAAAAGGATGCAGTTTGCTACCATTGCCAAGAGGTTGGCATTGGAAGCGCAACTGCAAGGCTTACAAGGAAGGCCTAAAGGCGAAGAAGAGCAATGCGATTGCTACTGTGAGTACCCCAATCCAACTCGCGACCCAATAAAGGTGCCTTTTACTCAATAAAAGTGCGCTTGGGAGCGTTTTGATAAATTTTCAGTTCATTCCGAGACTTTCGGGAGCTTTTCATAAGTTTCTCGCTAAGGAAGGAACTAGAAAGAATTATACAGTTTGGACCTTTAAGGAATTACTCAAGGAAGGGTCCAGATTCCGCCAACTGGCTCGTTTCTAGAAGGAAAGTGGTTATACTTGTTTGGTCGTGCGACACAATAAAACCAATTCCAAATCAACGTTAAATAAGGAATTTGTTTCATTTGTCAAGAAGCCTCTCTCTCTCTAGCTGCAAAGACCAGTCCCTCTACCTCCAACAACGATCGTCTTCCTCACCTTCACCTGGTCTCTCCCACTCCGGCCAAGCCAACCAGATCCTCTCCCTCACATCCAAATCAACTGGCAATACCCTTCCTCACCCTTCTATTTCTCCACCCAATAGCGACCAGTCCTCCCTCTCTAAACCGATTCGCCGGTGCCCCAATCCCCTTTCAATCGTCCATCACCGTTCCCTATCTCTCTACCACCAACAACAATCGCTTCATCATCGTTCTCTATCTCTCAAGTCCAATCTCAATCTCCCTCACCGTTCTCCACCTCTCTACCTCCAACTACCATCAGCCATCACCGTTCTCCTTCTCCCTACACGTAACCTGACCCCCGAACCCAAAATTCTCTTTCAAAAAGGTTTTGAATGTTTCTTTTAAAACGGAGTGGCGACTCCTAAAATTTTATTATTTTTCGGCGAGCGTTCATTCAGTGGCGACTCCGCTGGGGACATGAAACTTGTTTTTCAAAATTGGGTCAAACTTTCATGTTTGTTCAACATTCAATTCCTTCATTTGTGTGTGCATTGTTTGTGGCATTATATGTATACAAATGCATTTAATGCTTTGCTTTATTCCTTCCCCTTCCTTGCTTCCCGTTTGATTGTGCTTGGGGCTGAGATATTGTTTTGGTGCTTGGAGGCTGGGGCTGGTTCTGGCTTGTTATATAGAATTCTGGGAATTTGGCTTCTTCTGTCACGCGACAGAACATGCCTTATGTTGTCCTGTGTCACGCAACATAAGTGACCAAGTTGCAGGATTTAATTTCTTGGTGCAGGTTGTGATTGTGGGGCAGTCCCCCATGATCAAATTATTGATCATTTTGATTATTGTGCTCTATGGGGTTTAGCGTGTGTGTGTTGTTTTTAATTTCTCACCCATTTTCAAATAAAAAAAAATAAATAAATAAAAAAATCATTTTCGCAAATAAAGGAATTTAGTCATCCGCACACTACGTTACGTAGATCTAGAACCCTCGGGTGCGATTGACGGCATCGCGGACGGTGATGTATGTCGCCTACGCTTGAGCGCCTAATGTCAAACCTATCCCCCTAGCACATCATAGGTGGCGCCACACTTTAAAAGCTTACCCAGACAGTTGGTTTTGACACGCCATTTTCAAATGTACTAAAATGACTTGTTTCTAAAATTTATAATAGGCTTTCGTACCTATCCCAAAACCTAGCACGTGTGGGCATGTTGTCAATGCAACATGGTTTCGCGTAAGGACATGTCGTTCCCACGGCATGTTCTAACGAGAGATCATGTCGTTTTGTCAACGAGAGGTCATGCCAGATTTTTTCTTGAATTTCTTCAGGAATACCCGTCATGCTGTCCAAATTTCCCCAGAAATTGGGATTGCTCGTCCGTCTCATAAATGCTTTGGTTTTATTTAGGTATCATTGCCTATTATTAATTTTTAATCAATACATTTAGTGTATTTTTGGATGATGTGTCCTAGGTTTCCCCCGAGGTCTAGTTTGCGTGAATAAAGGGTTAGCCTTTCCCAACCGTCTCTAGGACTTAAAAGACACCGATTTCTACTTGAACACTAATAAGATGTTACATGAGTCCATCTCCTTCCGTACTCCTCCCTCTCCCATACCATCTCAAAGTTCTCTATCCTCCGCCTTATACTCGCTCTCTCCTCCACAGCTACGGCAAGTTGGGTGTGTGCTCTCGTTCCCGGCGCTCATTGGTCTATATTCCCGAGGCGGAAGCAGTTCAAGTGTCCGGAAGGTCGTTACCTGATTCAGAATCCCGGAGGTCTGGTGCAGAAAGTGCGGTGGCAAGCCAATTTCAAGGGTACCCTTCCACCAGAAGTTGAAGAAGTCAATCAGTCCTCGTAGGATCTAGAATGTTCCCTTTGTGGACATGAGTCTGTCGAGTCCAAGATGGACCAGTCTTTTTCTTTCAATGATAAAAATCTTTATTTCTATTCTTGCTAGACTCGAGACATCACTTGCACACCCACATTACACTTGATTGAAATGGTCTTTTTCTACATGATCACTTGCGCTGCTCAACCAATAATTCATTTGAAATGATTAATATTTAAATTAATCGGAGTGAGAAAATCAACTGATATCCTTCTCAAATTGGGGCTTATCAATTTCCCATCTCGCATCTCATATGCTCATATCTCTTTCATCATCCTCATCATCTCGTTGCTCGATGCATTTGCATGAATCTTTCACAATTAAGCTTAAGCAAGCAATGAAGACTTAATCTCGTTTAGATTATCCGGTAGGGATTGCGGTTGAAGCCTTTCGCCCTAGGGAATCCATTACCTCACCCTCACCAAACAATACCCTTTCATTTCAAGATCGGCGTGTTTTGAAACCCCGTTTAGCCATCATCTATGCTCCTTGCCGAGAGAAGTCCAAGCAATGCCAAGAAGTTAGCTTCGAGAATCGGCGGTGCACAAAATATTCAAGTCATGAAGGAAGGACAAAGATAATCCTCAACTCCTCAATGAGGCATTCCAAATTATTAAAAGAAGGATTTTAAATCCTCACCATTCAGCAAGAGTCCTCAACTTCTCAAGAGGCTTTTCAAAAGAAGGACTTTAGATCCTCACAATTCAGCAAAAGTCCCTGACTTCTCAAGAAGCTATCCAATGTTCAAAAGGAGCCCGAATCCTCACAAGTTCACAAAAGTTCTCGATAGCTTGGACTTTCTCTCACCAATACCTTCTAACCAATTTCAGCCATCCTCTCGATTTTAGAGGATATTCCCATTACCAAAACCAATCCCAAGCCATCCTCTCGCTTTTAGAGGATATTCCCATTATCATTATCCTTGACTTTGGCAAAGCCAATCTTGACCTCTCATTTTTTAGAGGCAATTAATATCCTCGCCATAGAAATTCCGAACACACCCTTGAAAGCCAACCTCTCATGTTTAGAGGTTCAGTCAGTAAAAAGCCCAGCTGACCTCTCATCTTAAGAGGTCATGATTTTCCAAATCACCCAATGGCCGATCGAAGTCCTGAAACCCAGCTACAGTTCCTACCGGATAGCAATTTCATTCCAATATCTTCAAGATCTAAATCAAATTAATGCTTCATTGCTTGCTTAAATTGGAGCCAAATCCATCTCGGTTCAAGATCATCAATCAAAGATTATGCAAATTCAAATTCAATTCATTTGACATTTCATGTGAGAATATGTCATTTCTTCTCCACAAAAACTTGCCGTGAAAGTCCCACTGGGGCTTCGCATCCGTTTCTTTCATTAACACTCCAAGAGGACATGTTCTTCAAATCTCCAATTCTCAGAAAAATCCTCAAAGGTCCTCAAAATCTCGAATTTTCACATTTTTTTTCTTTCAATCGGGATAAGCCCGAACTACGGCGACCTGAGCTCCTCCTAAGGAGGGGAACGTGGGCAACCATAATTGGTCCGATCGAAATAACAAACAAATCTCAGAAAATCCGGTCTCCTCAAGGGCCGTCCCTAATACACAGATCCTTCATTCCATCTTTCCGAGTTTGATTCTCGATATCAGTTGGTTTTCTCCTTGTGATTAATCAAAATATTTGCTCATATCAGATTTAGTGTTTGAATAACCCGAACATCAATAAAGGGTTTTAAGCAGCCTTGTGATCATCATGAATAAGACAAATTTTCAAATGTCTCGACATGTCTTCTCTTTCTACATTCTAGGAATAAAGAGCCAAACACTGTCTTTCTGTCAGCAGGGGCTTCCATACACTTTTCTACACCTTGTTGTGCTTATACTCTCTCAAAAGAGTCAAACCCAAAAGCGAGTGTGTTACACAAATTCGGGATCCATTCCCACTTTTCGAAAGATGTGCCCCTGCACGTATATGTTTTCGAGTCTATGACTTATTGACTAAGGTCTGAAAAGATGGGTGCCTCCTTGACCGCATGATGATTCTGCCTGTAATGAGGCTGCTTTGAATCTCTCCAGGCTGGGGCTTTATTAAGTTGTTCTCTCAGGCTCTCCGTACCAGATTCCCTCCGGGTTTGCTTTGCATTATCAACTGGGGCTTTGCCATGGTCACCTCATCAAGAACTGGGGCTCCGCCTAATCATATCTTCAAAACCAGGGCATTCTCTGCACTTCCGCTGCTGCTTGCCGTCTCAGGCACGCGATACACTTTGTTCTCATCAGCAACAATCAACCTGCTACAATCTGTACTCCCGAGAGCGTCCCCGACTTTCCTAGGCTGCATCATATCATCCATCATTCATACACTCCTCAAATTCATGGGAGAGGGTTCAACCCATACATCATCATATACACAGTCATTCCATCATAAATCCATTATAGCATAATTGCTACATACATATCCGCTTGTCAAGCCATACAAAATCCTCATCTCCATTTTTCATCCCCGGCCGAGATGGACTCGTGCATCAAGATTAATAATGCATAAAATTAACAATAATTGTGTTCAATAATTGCAAAGTGCCTAGAGTGTTGTGTTTTCCCCCCACAGGGTACAATAATCATTTGATCACAATCTGATCATAGGAGTTGTTCCTCAATCACAATCTGGACAAGGATTTCAAATCCTGTAGGTGGCATATTCTGCCTTTATCATCTTCATCAGACTTATCAGCATCGTCTAAAAGAGAGCTTGCCTCAATCTCCAAGCAATAGTGCTCATCAGCTTCGGCAAATCATCAACAAAAGCCAGTTCCGCTAGGCTGAATCATCAACAAAGTTCATCTGGCATGCTTATTGTTGGGCCCTACATTTTTCAGTCAACATGTTTACAACTTACGCCTAACAACTTGGTACTAACAACTTGAGTTGTTCCATTTACAACTTGGCTTTTTGCAGGTTGGGACGCAGTAACGCTTTTCCTATTTTATAGGACATGTGCCGGAGGGAATAAAGACCAGTTCAACCACGTTTCTTCAGCAATAGACCTTATCTTTTTCCTCAAACAACAAATGGCGAATATATCTCTATGTGATCAACCTCTTCCCCGATTTTTTAGGCGCATAATCCTTCTTTGTTAATTAGTTTTATTTTGAGGTATAAAAGGGAGAGATACACTGTATTTACACACACGTTCTTCACTAGCTTAAGCTCCCTTTTTCATACGCTCTTAGCATTGTAATCTCAAGAGAATTCCTAGTAAACTTTCGGTCAATGCAGGAGCCAAATCCTCCCGGCGTTTTATGCCGGCGAACAAGTTATTCAAGGGCTTTCCCTAGTCAACAAACCATTCGTGTCCATTTCTATTCAACTTGATAATCATTGTACCTAGATTCATATCACTTTAGTCACTTTTCTTCTCATCGAAATACACTTGTTGAAATTTGACCAAAACAATTTGGCGCCGTCCGTGGGAAACTTTGATTATTTGCATAGAAATGGTTAATCCCTCATCCAGCAGTCAGAGTCGGCCGCTTCCTGTTTCCAATGCCCAAGGCAACCCTCCTCCAAGTGCAGAAGCTGTCAATTTGGAGATAATGTCCAACATGCCAGACATGTTGAAGAAAGTAGGCGATCGGTTGGATGCTCAGGAGCACGCGAATACCATGATATTCAATGCCATTGATAGCCTGCGTAAAGGGAAGCAAGCTGAGACTCAAGTATCCACTCCGTTTTCACCTTTACTTCCTAGATATTTGTTTGGTGCAGTACAGTGACCGAGCCATGCCTCGAGATATCCCTATGTCCAACACCTTGCCAGCGGAGAGCACGATTGTGACATCCATTCCAATCGAGCAACTAAGATTCGGCCTACCAGCTAGCCAACCTGCGCTATCATCTTGCTACACTTATGCTACACCCTCAATGGGGCAAACGGGAAGTTTCTTTAATACTTTCGATACTTTCGCACCTCAAGTTAATAATGCTCCTCTTTTCGCAGAGAACCAACTCGTTAAGGAAATGCAAACCATTAAGGAGTTGCTACGAAGCGTGCCTGGAGTCAACTTGCCGTATCACCAAGTCTCTCCAACTTGCTACAATGAGTCTCGTTTTGTGCCAAAAGAATAGCCAGTGTGGAGATCCCGAAGAAATTCTCTGTCCCTCATATGAAGAAGTATGATGGGAGTACCGATCCAAACAGAGCATGTGTTGCGTATCGGGGAATCAATGGATATATCCCTCCTATGTTTAAAGAAGCATGTTTTTGCAGGGGCTTTGCTCTTACTTTGTCGTGGACCAAATTTTTAAAATGGCTACCAGGGCTTCCTCTAAACTCTATTTCATCTTATGCTCAACTTGTCAATATGTTCATTAATCGGTTTTCATGCAACAGGCATTTGACAAGTTGACTAGTGATCTTTATAGAATTGTGCAATGCCTAACGAAAATCTTAAAGAGTATTTGCACAGTTCAACAAGGAGGCGGTGACTATACTCAACTTGGACGTGTCCACCGCTACGGAAGCATTCCGTATAGGCTTGAAGAAGAGCTCATTGTTCTACAACGAGTTGGTGATGACCCCCGCGAAACAACTTGAAGAAATCAGAACCAGGGCTTTGCCTTACATCAGATTGGAGGAAGATAGCTTGGAGATGGGAAAGTCAACTGGGAGGACTCCTACTCCTCTATTTGAGCCTTCTGACAGACGACCGGATTCCCATCACTATAAGTCCAACAGGGGCAAACCCCCTGTTAAAAATGAACCTTCTAGAATTCATGTTGTAGATGATGATCAGGAAGGTGATGATAATGATTATCCACAAATTTCTGAATATTGCTTTTCTGTGGACATTGCAGGAATCTTGTGCGCCATGGGAAATCTTGGAGATAAAGCAAGATGGCCCAAGAAGAATGACCAGTCAACAACTTGGAAGGACAAGTCCAAGTGGTGCGCATTTCATGAAGATTTTGGGCACACCACCGAGAACTGTTTCGCCTTGAGGAAGGAGATTGCTCATTTATTGTCCAAGGGTCTTCTCAAGGATTTGTTGGGCAAGAAGAGGGTCGTGGAGTGAATCCAAAGAACCTGATTCAGGAGCAAACTAGACCCGAGAAAGTTGCACCCTCCGGCCACCAAGGTAGTGAATGTTATCTCGGTGTGGGTCTCATATTTGCGGCACAAGTTACTCGCCGCCAAGCGTCATGCCAAAAGCTCTAAGGAAGATCAATCGAATTGCCTTCAAGGCGTCGTGACTTCACGTATGGTCATGTTATTTCCTTTGAAGATGAAGATAAGGACAACACGTTGGACCCTCATCATGATGGTCTAGTTGTTCAAAAAGTGCATTGCTAATTGTGTGGTCAAGCGGATTCTCGATCGATGGTGGCAAATCGGTCAACATCATCTTCACTCATGCTCTTGAAGATATGGGCATCCCTCTGTCCGAAGTGGTGAAGAATTCATTCGTACTGGTAGGGTTCAGTGGTGAGGTGAAGCAAACAGTCGGAGAGATCAAGTTGCCCATCTACCTAGAGGGTATGAATTCCATGGAGAGGTTTTGTGTGATTGAGTGCTCTTCCTCGTACAATGTTATATTGGGAAGACCTTGGATCCACAACATGAAGGCTGTGCCATCAACTTACCATCAATGCGTCAAGTTTCCAACACCTTGGGGTGTTGCCAAGTTGAAGGGAAACCAGTAAGTCTCTAAAGAATGCTACAAGATCAACATGAAAGCAAGCTCGACCCCTCGGCAAGCATAGCAATTAAAGAAAAAGGCCCAGGACATTCTTGAAGCAGTGGAGCACGATACAAAAAGCGTTCCTGTTGATGCATCAAATCCTGAGGCCCAAGTGCAAGTTGGGATTGACCTACCGTCCGAAATCGAAGAGGAGCTGATCGAGTTCCTGAAAAGTTAGAAATGTTGTTTTGCCTGGAAACACGAAGACATGACGAGGATAAGAAAGGACATCATCACTCACAAGTTGAACATCGATCCGACCATCCGTCCTGTCCGTCAAAAAAGAAGGAAGTTCGCCCAGGAGCGGAACCAGATCATAAAGGATGAAGTTGAGAGGCTTCTGAAGTCCAAGATGATCAGAGAAGTTCAGTACCCAAGGTGGTTGGCTAACGTTGTAGTGGTGGAGAAGAAGAATGGCAAGTGGCGAGTATGCGTGGACTTCACCGACTTGAACAAGGCCTGTCCGAAGGATCCATTCCCTCTCCCTCATATTGATTCTCTAGTTGATGAGACAGCTGGCCACGACATCTTGACATTCATGGATGCATCTTCCGGGTATCAACAAATTCAAATGGAGCCTTCAGACCAAGAAGATACAACATTCATGACTCCAGAAGGTATATATTGTTATATTTCTATGCCCTTTGGTCTTAAAAATGCAGGGGCAACCTATCAAAGGTTAGTGAACAAAATTTTCAAAGACCAACTTGGCAAGACGATGGAGGTCTACATAGACGATATGGTGGTCAAATCCAAGCACATTGAAGATCACGTGGCGCACCTTGCTGAGGCATTCAACATCTTGAAGGCCTTCAACATGAAGCTCAATCCAGAGAAGTGTAACTTTGGTGTTAGAGCAGGTAAATTCTTGGGATATATGGTGACCAAGAGGGGAATCGAAGCAAGTCCCGAACAAATCAAAGCCATTCTCAACTTGGAATCCCCTAAGAACATCAAAGACGTACAAAGGTTAACAGGTAGAGTAGCTGCTTTGAATAGATTTATATCCAAATCGTCTGATAAGTGCAGGTTATTCTACGAAGTATTAAGAAAAAACAAACTTTTTCAATGGACTGACCAACATGAAGCAGCCTTCAAACAACTTAAAGAATACTTGATGACGTCACCCCTACTTGCCAAACCCGAACATGGTGAGCATCTTTATTTATATTTAGTCGTATTCGAAAATGCTGTTAGTGCAGTATTGGTGAAGGAAATCCCAGGAGAACAACATCCTGTTTACTATGTAAGTAAGTCTTTATTAGATGCTGAAACAAGGTACTCTCATCTTGAAAAATTAATATTAGCCTTAACTACTGCTGCTACCAAATTACGTCATTATTTTGAAACACATTCCATAACCGTTAGAACTAATTATCCTATGAGAAATGTGTTGAGAACCCCAGAGATGTCGGGCAGGTTGGCCAAGTGGTCAGTCAAGTTGAGCACGTATGATATTTCATACGAGCCGAGAACAGCCATCAAATCGCAGGCCCTAGCCGATTTCGTAGCTGACTTCAGTCCAAGTTTGCAGCCTGAGGTGGAACTGGAAGTGCAACAACTTGAAGGTAAAACTGTTCCTCGATTTTGGACATTGTTTACAGATGGAGCCTCAAATTCCAAATGGATCGGCTTGGGAATAGTCCTAAAATCCCCTCAAGGTGATATCATACCTCAAGCTGTTTCTTGTGAATTCAGTGCAACAAATAATGAAGCTGAGTATGAAGCCCTAATCATGGGTTTAACTACATCTTTGAGTTTGAATATTACACATTTAAATGTATTTGTTGACTCTCAATTGCTAGCTAACCACTTTAATGGCAGTTATATGGCGAAGCATTCCAAGATGACTCTGTACCTCCAACACGTTAAGGATTTAGCTTCGAAATTTCTATCATTCTCTTTGGAACAGGTCCCTAGAGAAGGGAACGCAGAAGCAGACGCCTTGGCTAACTTGGGTTCAACTTGCAAATCAATGTTGCATTCTAGTATACCCATTATTTATGTTAAGTACCCGGCAATAGACCAAGTCGAGGAAATTCAAGTGGTTACGCCACCTACTGGGGCACAGGATGCTAAACCTTCTTGGACCCAACCTGTAATTGAGTTTCTTCAACTTGGAACTATTCCACCCGATGTTAAGAATGTTAGATCTTTTAGGATTCGTACTTCAACTTTCGTTTTGATAGATAATGTGCTGTTTAAGAAGTCTTTTGCAGGACACTACTTGAGATGTGTCGATAATGATCAAGTTGAAGTGGTGCTTAAAGAAATTCATGAAGGAATATGTGGGAACCATTCTGGAGGAAAGGCGTTAGCATCCAAGGCCCTCAAGACGGGATACTATTGGCCAACCATGCGTCGAGATGCCATGAGCTACGTACAGAAGTGTGATGCCTGCCAAAGACACAGCAACATCTTGCATTAACCTGCCGAGCCTCTACATCCTATAGTCTCATCTTGGCCTTTCATGCAGTGGGGCATGGATATTGTAGGCAAGTTGCCTAAAGCTCCCGGAGGCAAAGTGTTCGTGTTGGCTCTAACCGATTATTTCTCGAAATGGATCGAGGCAGAAGCTTATGTACAAGTAAGAGATAAAGAGGTAATTTCATTTTTAAAGAAAAATATCATTAGCAGGTTTGGTGTACCAACAGAGATTGTATGTGACAACGGGTCACAGTTCATAAGTAAGAAGACCAGGGATTTTTGTACTCGCTGGGGCATCAAGTTAGTCATGTCGACACCTGTCCACCCTCAAGCCAATGGCCAAGATGAGTCAAGCAACAAGTTGATCATCAACAACTTGAAAAAGCATCTAGATCAAAAGAAGGGAAAGTGGGTTGAAGAATTACCACTTGTGCTATGGGCAGATAGAACTACTTCTAAAGGAGCCACAGGTAGAACTCCCTATTCTTTAGTATACTGAGTCAAGTTGTAATTCCGGTTGAAGCAACAGCCCCCACAAAGAAGGTATGGCTTATTGACTCAAGATGAAAATAACCTCTTGCTAACTCAAGATTTAGATACAATTGATGAGATCGGGGATTTAGCCAAGATAAGGATGGCAGTTATCGGCGGCGAATCGCTAGGTCTTACAACAAGAATGTCGAGTTAGAAGGTTCCGGGTTGGTGATTTAGTTTTAAGAAAAGTATTTCAAAATACAAGAGAATTGAATGCGGAGTAAGCCGGCTCCCAAGTGGGAAGGCCCATATCTCATCGATGCCGAAGCCGGCAAAGGTGCATACTGGTTGTCAACCCCAAGTGGAGACAGAATCCCTAGAAGTTGGAACGCTATCCACTTGAAACTTTATTTCATGTAAGTCCAGTTATTTATAACTAGACTCCTCAGGTACGGTTTAAATTTATGTCAAGTTCAATTACGCATTTCAATTTTTTACTCTTATTAAAACATTACTGACTTGAGCGTCGGAGGGGCGTTAGCTATGCTAACGCCCAACCCTAACATGAATTTGTTTTGCGAGGTGCAACTTGAGAAAACGGAGTAGGCTCAACATGTTGACACGCCGGTGCGGGCGATACTTGTTGAGACTCTAGGCTGGAACAGACAAACATGTTGACACGCCGTGCGGGCGATACATGTTTGAGCCTGAGGAAGACAAAGGTCAAGTATGTTGACACGCCAGTACGGCTGATACGTGTTTGGACCTGAGGAAGAAAATTTCAACATGTTGACACGCCAGTACGGCTGATACATGTTGGAATTCTAGCTGGAGAGGGATAGAACTTGTTGACACGCCAGGACGGCTGATACTTGTTCTATCTCTTCAAACGATTTACCTCTGATCAAAGGTACTTATGGTTAAAAGATATTCATCTTTTCTTACGAATTAAGGTTTTGACACCTTCGCCTGGGCGCACGTTTTCACACTTCTTCAAGTTGTGAACTATTGGTTGTAACATTTTCATGTTACCTACGGTTTATAACATTTACATGTTATCTAAAGAACAAACAAGCGTCTCTCAGAGACATAAGATACTTTGCTAAAAAACCATTAAGTGTTTTTCAAAAGATTTTTTCGCAACTAAAGGACAAGTTGGGTAAGCCAACAAGTCCCTAAAAACCTAAAAAGCTTGGAGTACTAGACCAACCTAGTACCCCCAAATAAATTGTCTCGGCTCTTATGAGCCATTACAAACTAAAAAACCTTGTTTTTGGGGACACTCCCCCCATTTGTTGTACCGATAGAGGTACACAAATAAAGCAAAAATTGTTTTTTCATCCAAAATACCCAAAGTTTTAAAATGTTTTTTTAAACTTCCTGGCCTGCTGCCGCCGGTGTTGCATTTTCCCCTTGACCATTCTGAGCTACCACTAGGGTGCTCAAGGTCCTATCAGTGTCTTCAACTAGAGCCTCCAAAGCCGCAGAATTCACTTCCTCTGCATCTACTGGCTCACCAACGAAATCTTCTAAAGCCCTTTTCTCTGCTTCCACATCCCACTCCGAAGCGCCCCGTTCTTGTATTCTTCCATAAGTTCAATCCTAGCTTCAAACACCACTTTGGTGGCATTAAACGTGAAGTCTTTCTTCGCGACATCCAATTCCTTCTCATGGGCTTCATGTTCCTTCATTTTCTCGGCCTTAACAGCTCCCAACTCCTTCTTTTCAGCTTCAAGATTTTCCTTCAACTTCTCAATCTCCTCAGCATTCTTGGTAGCCTGCTCCTTGTATTCCTCAGCTTCATAATTGTGCATGGCTGCCTTGATTTTCACAAAGATCAAGTCCGGTCCATGATAGGGACCATGATATCCGCAACCTAAGCAAAAGAAATGTTAGCATTTCATCAAAAATTATGGGCAAGGTTCAAGTTTTCTCATTTTACCTTGTCGACAAAACAAGCTATAGCCTCCTTTAACTTTTTTCTTGCTGTCCCCATGTCACCAATCTCATTCCCATTTGTAGCCTCGGTTTCAGATAACTTCCTTTTCTTCACTTCTTCCTTTTTCTTGGAAGCATTCAAATCTGAGCTAGAGGCCATGGACATTGGAGTTGGAGGTTTATTGTCCTTCTTGGCAACTTTCTTTGCCTTAGCAGCGGCCATCAAGTCAGCGGCACTTACGTTGGATTTGGATCGTGTAGCTACAGCAAGGAAACAAGGGATTGAGATAATCGAAATACTCATGAAAAAGTACAAAGATTTTTGAGGACTTAAACCTGTATACATCTCAGGTAGAGTTGGGGGTAGATTTTCCTCTGCTTCAACCTCTGCTTCACCTCCAACCTCCTCAACGAAAAACTCGACAGGGAATGCCTTGAAGGACCTATCGGATACACACCGAAGAAAGGCTGGTTTACGTTCGCTTGTGTCCCTTCTTGCTTCTAAAATGTGTCTGACAACTTAGAAACTTCTACAAAGGAAATTTTAAGAGTTAGTTATCCTAGTATTGAGAAGCATTTCGTAAAATAAAAGAACTATTTTCACTACCTTGAAACCTCCATTTGGAAAAAACACCTTCCTCTTGACCCAAGGTGTCCCTCCTTGCAAAGAAAAATTTATTTTTCCACCCTCTATCAGCAATGTCATGATTGGAAATCAGAATAGGCTCACCATTTTTGACCCTAAAACCAAACCTTCCTGGACCAAAACTCCTTAAATCCACAGTATACGCCAACTCTTCTAAACCGGCAACCAAATCAGCCCTCTCTCCTAATCTAACTAGGGTTTGCAAGTACCTCCACCCTTGAAGCATCATTTGGGCATAGTTGAGTTTGGTAGAGGAGAAGAACTTCGTAATCAAGTCGGGAAAAGGGAATCGTAAGCCTATAACAAAGGGATACTCCGGGAAGCATACCCAAGTGGGAGAATAACATTCGGAGGTCAAGTCAGGGTGGGTGAAGTAGACCGTTTCATCAGGCATGGCATGGTTCTTCTTAATAACCTCTAGGTTATCCTTAGGCATCAGACATTTCTCATTATCAGGTTCCTTCAATAAGTTTTGGGTTATGAAACCCTTGGGCAAACCCTCGTCACTCTCAATCACGACTATCTTCTTCCGACCCATTTTTTCAACATAAAACAAGAAATCAAAGATGAAATTGAAGAGAAGACAAGAAACTCACCGTAAGTATCTACTCAATTTTTCGCCCCAACCGTCTTCCTTGGTTCTTCTCCTAGAAACCTCTGCGAAAGTAACGTTTTTGATTTGGTGAAAGGGAGAGTTGGAGAAAGAGACTACTTATTTATGAAGGTTGAAGGTGGTTGGAACTCTAAAAACGATCAAATCTTTTTGCCTCGGGAAACTACTTAAAACCGTCCCATCGCGTCCCTTTTAAACCGTCGTTCTTTTCTTTCTTATTTTGGCAAACTTTTTGAATTCTTTTGTCTCTTTCTATTCTTCATTTTTAAAATTCAAAAAGTTTGGGGGCAATTGTTGGGCCCTACATTTTTCAGTCAACATGTTTACAACTTACGCCTAACAACTTGGTACTAACAACTTGAGTTGTTCCATTTACAACTTGGCTTTCTGCAGGTTGGGACGCAGTAACGCTTTTCCTATTTTATAGGACATGTGCCGGAGGGAATAAAGACCAGTTCAACCACGTTTCTTCAGCAATAGACCTTATCTTTTTCCTCAAACAACAAATGGCGAATATATCTCTATGTGATCAACCTCTTCCCCGATTTTTTAGGCGCATAATCCTTCTTTGTTAATTAGTTTTATTTTGAGGTATAAAAGGGAGAGATACACTGTATTTACACACACGTTCTTCACTAGCTTAAGCTCCCTTTTTCATATGCTCTTAGCATTGTAATCTCAAGAGAATTCCTAGTAAACTTTCGGTCAAGGCAGGAGCCAAATCCTCCCGGGGTTTTATGCCGGCGAACAAGTTGTTCAAGGGCTTTCCCTAGTCAACAAACCATTCGTGTCCATTTCTATTCAACTTGATAATCATTGTACCTAGATTCATATCACTTTAGTCACTTTTCTTCTCATCGAAATACACTTGTTGAAATTTGACCAAAACACTTATCATCAATTCTCGTGTTGGACGGAGGTTCTTCAGCAAATTCCCGTGTTGGACGGAAGATCATCATCAAATGCCCGTGTTGGATGGAAGTCTCATCATCAATATCCCGTGTTGGACGGAGATCAATCATCAAAATCCCTTGTTGGACGGTGAATCACCATCGGTTCCCGTGTCGGACGGAAGTTCATTATTAGTTCCTGTGTCGGACGGAGGCTTATCATCAAATTCCCGTGTCGAACGAAAGTTCATTATTAGTTCCCGTGTCGGACGGATGATTATCATAAATTTCCGTGTTGGATGGAGGTTTCATCATCAATTCCCGTGTTGGACGGAGGTTTTATCATCATTTCCCGTGTTGGACGGAGGATTATCATCAATTGCTCGTGTTGGATGGACGCTTATCATCAGTTCCCGTGTTGGACGGAGGTATCATCATCAACATTCCCGTGTTGGATGGAGGTTTCATCATCAATTCCCGTGTTGGATGGAGGTTTCATCATCATTTCCCGTATTGGACGGAGGATTATCATCAATTGCCCGTGTTGGACGGATGCTTATCATCAGTTCCCGTTGGACGGAGGTTTCATCATCAATTCCCGTGTTGGACAGAGGTTTCATCATCATTTCCCGTGTTGGACGGAAAATCATCATCAAATGCCCATGTAGGACGGAAGAATCATCATCAAAATTCCCGTGTTGGACGGAAGGTCATCATCAAATGCCCGTGTTGGACGGAGGAATCATCATCAAAATTCCCGTGTTGGACGGAAGATCATCAAGAGCTCGTGTTGGACGAAAGATCATCGAGAGCCCGTGTTGGATGGAGATTTATCATCAGCAAATGCCCTTGTCGTCCAATCATCATTAGTCAGGTAAGCACAGCAAAGGTATGAAATCATATTTCTACCCTTTTGCCCTGGTTTCCTTCACCCAATAGTCACTCCTTTGAACTACGATCGGCTTGATTCCCACCTAGGATATGTATAAATCCTTTCTCTAAAGGTCCAGCCATCCAACTTCATCAACCATTTTTCCTCCATCTGCCATATCCCAGCCGCTCATTGGGATTGGGTCATTTTTATCGACAACCTAACTTCTTCCATAAGTGACGTTACCGAGGGGCTCTGTGAGTACGCCAATCCAATTTGCGACCCTTTTTTAGGTGCATTTTAAAATGATAAAATTGCACTAAGGGCATTTTGGTAAATTCCCGATCCATTCTGAGACTTCCGGAAACATTTCATAAATTTCTTGCGAAGGAAGTACTTTTAAGTATTTTTCTCAAGCAAAAGGACCTACAGGGAATTAAACCATTTTGGACCTAAGAGGAATTACCTTGGAAGGTTCCAGAATGGCAAATTGGCGCCAGAAATGATTAATGGCATGTTGTGTCATGCGACACAATGAGCCACGGAAAACTGAAGCAGAATGCCGTGCGACAGAATAGGCCCTCACCAGCAGCCTGTAAATTGGACCCTACCCCTCTCATTTCTGAATCCCTTTTTAGCCTTTCTACTGTTACCCTGTCAAAATCACCCCAGAAACCTCTCTCTCTCCTCCTTCCCTACAAACCCACACCAAATCTCTCATTTGAACCTCTCTCTCTCAACCAATTCGTCCCCCATCACACCAATTCAATACCCACACACATAACCAACTGAAGATCAAGGTCTAGCCTCCCAATCTGAGATCCATATCTCGTTCCAGCAGCTGTGTTGAAGCTCTCTACACCTAACTTGGTGTAGAGATCGTGGATCTCCAAGGGTAACGAATTCCCTTCCCCATATATCTCTCATATTTGTTCATTGCATAGTCAATTCATTACAATTTCTATTCATCCACTTGATAATTAAGCTCCATCCGCTTTAATTATCAAGTGGCAATCGCCATCTCTCTGTTTAATTCATTTGTCTAGTTCAATTTCATTGTTCATGGTTTGATATTGTTGGAATTGTTGCTTGTTTGCCAAGGGAGTGTTGATCTCTCCATATCCACACCCCCTGGGTCGATCCGTGATTAATTCATTGTTTTCTGAGATGATTTGGTGTGGTGATTGGATCTGAATCGATCTCCGTTGTTTCTGATTTCAAATTGTGAGGTTCCTGCAAATTGGTAACCTGTGTCACGCGACGCAATTGGACATGTGGAGTTCTGTGTCACGCGACATAAGTAGCCACTCTGCAGAGACCATCATTTCCATTATAATTGCTCATCTAAGTGCAGACTACCTTGTCATTCGGGAAAATGAGCGTGGATCCTCAATATCCACACTCATTTGAAGTGATTTGTGTTGATCTCTGCGTTCAATGTATGCTGTTGTGTGGTATTATGATCATTTTGTGTTGTTATAGTTTGAGCCTTGTCAAGCCTCTGCAAAGTGGCCATTGGTGTCACGCGACACAACTGACCCTATCATGTCCTGTGTCACGCGACACAAGTAGCCCCCTTGCAGAAGGTTCATCTCAGCTGTAATCTGTTCATCTTCCTTGTAATTGGGATGTGGCCTCCCATGGTAAATGGTTCACAAGTTTTAATTCCCTCTGTTGAGCAATAAAACAAAGCACTTATATGCATTTCATTACATATTTTGTCACACACAATTTGCACATACGTTTGAATATTTTGAATGTTGAACATAGAAAGACTCGTTTACGGACGAGGCGTGTTGGGTGAACTCTCGGTTCTTCCCAACACGTAACCTGACCCCCGAACCCATCTTCTCTTTTCAAAAAGGTTTTCAATGTTTCCTTTAAAACGGCGTGGCGACTCTCAAAATTTATTTTTTTGGCGAGCGTTCATTCACGGTGGCAGCGTATTTTACACTATTACGGATTTCTTTGTCCATAGCGCTGTTTAGCCATCCTTTCACCATGGCATTGCATCTCTTCCATAACATCCATTCTTCGGACATTGATTCGGGCATTGGAATTGATCCATCTACGAATCCTATCTTGTTCTTGGCAAACAAAGCATTGCTCATCTCGTTCACCCAATCTCCATAGTTTCCATCACGGAGTATTTCGCTGACAAAAACTTGTCCTGGGTTATCCGACGGGTGAATGTAGTGTTGGGCCCTACATTTTCAGTCAACATGTTTACAACTTACACTTAACAACTTGGTACTAACAACTTGAGTTGTTCCATTTACAACTTGGCTTTCTGCAGGTTGGGACGCAGTAACGCTCTTCCTATTTTATAGGGCACGTGTCACAAGAAGCAAAGATTAAGTCAACAACGTTTCCTCAGCAACGGACCTTATCTTTTTCCTCAAACAATAAATGGCAAATATATCTCTATGTGATCAACCTCTTCCCCGATTTTATAGGCGCATAATCCTTCTTTGTTAATTAGTTTTATTTTGAGGTATAAAAGGGAGAGATACACTGTATTTACACACACGTTCTTCACTAGCTTAAGCTCCCTTTTTCATACGCTCATAGTACTGTAATCTTCAAGAGCATTTAGTAAACTTTCGGTCAAGGCAGGAGCCAAATCCTCCCGGGGTTTTATGCCGGCGAACAAGTTGTTCAAGGGCTTTCCCTAGTCAACAAACATCTTGTGTCCATTTCTATTCAACTTGATAATCATTGTACCTAGATTCATATCACTTTAGTCACTTTTCTTCTCATCTAATTCGCTTGTTGAAATTTGACCAAAACAATTTGGCGCCGTCTGTGGGAAACTTTGATTATTTGCGTAGAAATGGTTAATCCCTCATCCAGCAGTCAGAGTCGGCCGCTTCCTGTTTCCAATGCCCAAGGCAACCCTCCTCTAAGTGCAGAAGCTGTCAATTTGGAGATAATGTCCAACATGGCGGACATGTTGAAGAAAGTAGGCGATCGGTTGGATGCTCAGGAGCACACGAATACCATGATATTCAATGCCATTGATAGCCTGCGTAAAGGGAAGCAAGCTGAGACTCAAGTATCCACTCCGTTTTCACCTTTACTTCCTAGATCTTTGTTTGGTGTAGGTACAGGACCGAGCCATGTCGGAGATATCCCTATGTCCAACACCTTGCCAGCGGAGAGCACGATTGTGACATCCATTCCAATCGAGCAACTAAGATTCGGCCTACCAGCTAGCCAACCTGCGCTATCATCTTGCTACACTTATGCTACACCATTCCAAATGAGTCTCGTTTTGTGCCAGCAATAGCCAGTGTGGAGATCCTGAAGAAATTCTCAGTCCCTCATATGAAAAAGTATGATGGGAGTACCGATCCAGCAGAGCATGTGTTGCTGTATCAGGAATCAATGGATATCATAAGTATCCCTCCTATGTTTAAAGAAGCGTGTTTTTGCAGGGGCTTTGGCTCTTCTTTGTCAGGACCAGCCTTAAAATGGCTAACAGGGCTTCCTCTAAACTCTATTTCATCTTATGCTCAACTTGTCAATATGTTCATTAATCAGTTTTCATGCAACAGGGCATTTGACAAGTTGACTAGTGATCTTTATAGAATTGTGCAACAGCCTAACAAAAATCTTAAAGAGTATTTGCACAGGTTCAACAAGGAGGCAGTGACTATACCCAACTTGGACGTGTCCACCGCTACGGAAGCATTCCGTATAGGCTTGAAGAAGAGCTCATTGTTCTACAACGAGTTGGTGATGACCCCGCGAAACAACTTGAAGAAATCGGAACCGGGGCTTTGCCTTACATCGAGATTGGAGGAAGATAGCTTGGCGATGGGGAAGTCAACTAGGAGGACTCCTACTCCTCTATTCGAGCCTTCGACGGGACCGGATTCCCATCACTATAAGTCCAACAGGGAAAACCCCTGTTAAAAGCCGAACCTTCTAGAATTCATGTTGTAGATGATGATCGGGAAGGTGATGATAATGATTATCCACAAATTTCGAATATTGCTTTTACTGGACATTGCGGGAATCTTGTGCGCCATGGGAAATCTTGGAGATAAAGAAAGATGGCCCAAGAAGAATGACCAATCAACAACTTGGAAGGACAAGTCCAAGTGGTGCGCATTTCATGAAGATTTTGGGCACACCACCGAGAAGCTGTTTCGCCTTGAGGAAGGAGATTGCTCATTTATTGTCCAAGGGTCTTCTCAAGGATTTGTTGGGCAAGAAGAGGGTCAGGAGTAAATCCAAAGAACCTGATTCGGGGAGCGATCTAGACCCGAGAAAGTTGCACCCTCCGGCCACCAAGGTAGTGAATGTTATCTCGGGTGGGTCTCATATTTGCGGCACAACTTACTCTGCCGCCAAGCGTCATGCCAAAAGCTCTAAGGAAGATCAATCAGAATTACCTTCAAGGCGTCGTGACTTCACAGATGGTCATGTTATTTCCTTTGAAGATGAAGATAAGGATAACACGTTGGACCCTCATCATGATGGTCTAGTTGTTCAGGTGCAGATTGCTAATTGTGTGGTCAAGCGGATTCTGATCGATGGTGGCAGCTCGGTCAATATCATCTTCACTCATGCTCTTGAAGATATGGGCATCCCTCTGTCCGAAGTAGTGAAGAATTCATCCGTACTGGTAGGCTTCAGTGGTGAGGTGAAGCAAACAGTCGGAGAGATCAAGTTGCCCATCTACCTAGAGGGTATGAATTCCATGGAGAGGTTTTGTGTGATTGAGTGCTCTTCCTCGTACAATGTTATATTGGGAAGACCTTGGATCCACAACATGAAGGCCGTGCCATCAACTTACCATCAATGCGTCAAGTTTCCAACACCTTGGGGTGTTGCCAAGTTGAAGGGAAACCAGCAAGTCTCTAAAGAATGCTACAAGATCAACATGAAAGCAAGCTCGACTCCTCGGCAAGCATAGCAATTAAAGAAAAAGGCCCAGGACATTCTTGAAGCAGTGGAGCACGATACAAAAAGCGTTCCTGTTGATGCATCAAATCCTGAGGCCCAAGTGCAAGTTGGGATAGACCTACCGTCCGAAATCGAAGAGGAGCTGATCGAGTTCCTGAAAAGTCAGAAATGTTGTTTTGCCTGGAAACATGAAGACATGACGGGGATAAGCAAGGACATCATCACTCACAAGTTGAACATCGATCCGACCATCCGTCCTGTCCGTCAAAAAAGAAGGAAGTTCGCCCAGGAGCGGAACCAGATCATAAAGGATGAAGTTGAGAGGCTTCTGAAGTCCAAGATGATCAGAGAAGTTCAGTACCCAAGGTGGTTGGCTAACGTTGTAGTGGTGGAGAAGAAGAATGGCAAGTGGCGAGTATGCGTGGACTTCACCGACTTGAACAAGGCCTGTCCGAAGGATCCATTCCCTCTCCCTCATATTGATTCTCTAGTTGATGAGACAGCTGGCCACGACATCTTGACATTCATGGATGCATCTTCCGGGTATCAACAAATTCAAATGGAGCCTTCAGACCAAGAAGATACAGCATTCATGACTCCAGAAGGTATATATTGTTATATTTCTATGCCCTTTGGTCTTAAAAATGCAGGGGCAACCTATCAAAGGTTAGTGAACAAAATGTTCAAAGACCAACTTGGCAAGACGATGGAGGTCTACATAGACGATATGGTGGTCAAATTCAAGCACATTGAAGATCACGTGGCGCACCTTGCTGAGGCATTCAACATCTTGAAGGCCTTCAACATGAAGCTCAATCCAGAGAGTGTAACTTTGGTGTTAGAGCAGGTAAATTCTTGGGATATATGGTGACCAAGAGGGGAATCGAAGCAAGTCCCGAACAAATCAAAGCCATTCTCAACTTGGAATCCCCTAAGAACATCAAAGACGTACAAAGGTTAACAGGTAGAGTAGCTGCTTTGAATAGATTTATATCCAAATCGTCTGATAAGTGCAGGTTATTCTACGAAGTATTAAGAAAAAACAAACTTTTTCAATGGACTGACCAACATGAAGCAGCCTTCAAACAACTTAAAGAATACTTGATGACGTCACCCCTACTTGCCAAACCCGAGCATGGTGAGCATATTTATTTATATTTAGCTGTATCTGAAAATGCCATTAGTGCAAGATTGGTGAAGGAAATCCAAGGTGAACAACATCCCGTTTACTATGTAAGTAAGTCTTTATTAGATGCTGAAACAAGGTACTCTCATCTTGAAAAATTAATATTAGCCTTAACTACTGCTGCTACCAAATTACGTCATTATTTTGAAACACATTCCATAACCGTTAGAACTAATTATCCTATGAGAAATGTGTTGAGAACCCCAGAGATGTCGGGCAGGTTGGCCAAGTGGTCAGTCAAGTTGAGCACGTATGATATTTCATACGAGCCGAGAAACGACCATCAAATCGCGAGGCCCTAGCCGATTTCGTAGGCGACTTCGAGTCCAAGTTTGCGGCTGAGGTAGAGCGGAAGTGCAACAACTTGACGGTAAAACTGTTCCTCGATTTTGGACATTGTTTACAGATGGAGCCTCAAATTCCAAAGGAATTGGCTTGGGAATAGTCCTAAAATCCCCTCAAGGTGATATCATACCTCAAGATGTATCTTGTGAATTCAGTGCAACAAATAATGAAGCTGAGTATGAAGCCCTAATCATGGGTTTAACTACAGCTTTGAGTTTGAATATTACACATTTAAATGTATTTGTTGACTCTCAATTGCTAGTTAACCACTTTAATGGCAGTTATATGGCGAAGCATTCCAAGATGACTCTGTACCTCCAACACGTTAAGGCTTTAGCTTCGAAATTTCTATCATTCTCTTTGGAACAGGTCCCTAGAGAAGAGAACGCAGAAGCAGACGCCTTGGCTAACTTGGGTTCAACTTGCAAATCAATGTTGCATTCTAGTATCCCCTTTATTTAAGTTAAGTACTTAAGAATAGACCAAGTCGAGGAAATTCAAGTGGTTACGCCACCTACTGGGGCACAAGATGCTAAACCTTCTTGGACCCAACCTGTAATTGAGTTTCTTCAACTTGGAACTATTCCACCCGATGTTAAGAATGTTAGATCTTTTAGGATTCGTACTTCGACTTTCGTTTTGATAGATAATGTGCTGTTTAAGAAGTCTTTTGCAGGACACTACTTGAGATGTGTCGATAATGATCAAGTTGAAGTGGTGCTTAAAGAAATCCATGAAGGAATATGTGGGAACCATTCTGGAGGAAAGGCATTAGCATCCAAGGCCCTCAAGACGGGATACTATTGGCCAACCATGCGTCGAGATGCCATGAGCTACGTACAGAAGTGTGATGCCTGCCAAAGACACAGCAACATCTTGCATCAACCTGCCGAGCCTCTACATCCTATAGTCTCATCTTGGCCTTTCATGCAGTGGGGCATGGATATTGTAGGCAAGTTGCCTAAAGCTCCCGGAGGCAAAGTGTTCATGTTGGCTCTAACCGATTATTTCTCGAAATGGATCGAGGCAGAAGCTTATGTACAAGTAAGAGATAAAGAGGTAATTTCATTTTTAAAGAAAAATATCATTAGCAGGTTTGGTGTACCATCAGAGATTGTATGTGACAACGGGTCACAGTTCATAAGTAAGAAGACCAGGGATTTTTGTACTCGCTGGGGCATCAAGTTAGTCATGTCGACACCTGTCCACCCTCAAGCCAATGGCCAGGCTGAGTCAAGCAACAAGTTGATCATCAACAACTTGAAAAAGTTTCTAGATCAAAAGAAGGGAAAGTGGGTTGAAGAATTACCACTTGTGCTATGGACAGATAGAACTACTTCTAAAGGAGCCACAGGTAGAACTCCCTATTCTTTAGTATACGGAGCTGAAGCTATAATTCCAGTTGAAGCGACAGTCCCCACAGCAAGGTATGGCTTATTGACTCAAGATGAAAATAACCTCTTGCTAACTCAAGATTTAGATACAATTGATGAGATCAGGGATTTAGCCAAGATAAGGATGGCAGCTTATCAGCAGCGAATCGCTAGGTCTTACAACAAGAATGTCAGAGTTAGAAGGTTCCAGGTTGGTGATTTAGTTTTAAGAAAAGTATTTCAAAATACAAGAGAATTGAATGCAGGTAAGCTGACTCCCAAGTGGGAAGGCCCATATCTCATCGATCTTTGAAGCCGACAGGTGCATACCGTTGTCAACCCCAAGTGGAGACAGAATCCCTAGAAGTTGGAACGCTATCCACTTGAAACTTTATTTCATGTAAGTCCAGTTATTTATAACTAGACTCCTCAGGTACGGTTTAAATTTATGTCAAGTTCAATTACGCATTTCAATTTTTCACTCTTATTAAAACATTACTGACTTGAGCGTCGGAGGGGCGTTAGCTATGCTAACGCCCAACCCTAACATGAATTTGTTTTGCGAGGTGCAACTTGAGCAAACGGAGTAGGCTCAACATGTTGACACGCCAGTACGGCTGATACTTGTTGAGACCTAAGCTGGAACAGGACAAACATGTTGACACGCCAGTACGGCTGATACATGTTTGAGCCTGAGGAGGACAAAGGTCAAGCATGTTGACACGCCAGTACGGCTGATACGTGTTTGGACCTGAGGAAGAAAATTTCAACATGTTGACACGCCAGTACGGCTGCTACATGTTGGAATTCTAGCTGGAGAGGGATAGAACTTGTTGACACGCCAGGATGGCTGATACTTGTTCTATCTCTTCAAACGATTTACCTCTGATCAAAGGTACTTATGGTTAAAAGATATTCATCTTTTCTTACGAATTAAGGTTTTGACACCTTCGCCTGGGCGCACGTTTTCACACTTCTTCAAGTTGTGAACTATTGGTTGTAACATTTTCATGTTACCTACGGTTTATAACATTTACATGTTATCTAAAGAACAAACAAGCGTCTCTCAGAGACATAAGATACTTTGCTAAAAAACCATTAAGTGTTTTTCAAAAGATTTTTTCGCAACTAAAGGACAAGTTGGGTAAGCCAACAAGTCCCTAAAAACCTAAAAAAGCTTGGAGTACTAGACCAACCTAGTACCCCCAAATAAATTGTCTCGGCTCTTATGAGCCATTACAAACTAAAAAACCTTATTTTTGGGGACACTCCCCCCATTTGTTGTACCGACAGAGGTACATAAACAAACCAGAAATTGTTTTTGTTCATCCAAAAATACCCAAAATTTTTAAAATGTTTTTCAACTTAGTGGCATGCTGCCGCCGGTGTTGTGTTTTCCCCTTGGTCGTTTGGTGTAACCATTATGGTGTTCAGATCCTTGTTGGCATCATCAACTAGGGCTTCCAAGGCCGCGGAGTTCACTTCTTCTGCATCCGCTGGCTCCCCAATATGGTCCCCCAAAACTTTTCTCTCGTCCTCCAGGTTCCAAGTTATGGCTTGCCCATTTTTATATTCCTCAATCATCTGAATTCTAGCCTCTAACAAAGTCTTGGTGGCATGAAATTTAAAGTTTCCCTCCGCAGTCGCAAGTTCTTTCATGTGAGCCTTGTTCTCAGCCCTGATGGCTTCCACTTCTTTTTCTAAGCGTTCAAAATCCTTCCTCAAACCTTCCATTTCACCAGCATGCTTGTTTGCTTCCTTCTTCCACTTCTCCACTTCCTTGGCACTTTTTATGGCCTCCTTCTTCGATTCTGCAACTTCATGACTGAGCCTAGCCGCCTTGATCTTCAATGCATCAATGTGGGCCACAATAGGGATCATAATTTCCTGCATAAAAGGAAGCATTAATATTCTATCAAACTCCTTGGAAAAACTCAAAGGTCCCTTCATCTTTACCTTCTCAACAAAGCTCGAACTTTTCTCCTAACTTCCCCATATCCATGTCACCATTTGTATCTGTGGCTTCAGCATCCACTAGCTTTCTCTTCTTCGCATCCCCCTTCTTCTTGGATGCAATCGCATCGGAGCTAGCCACAACAGACACTGGATGGTGTCCTTAGAGAAGGTGGCTGCAAAAAAGGGTGAAAAGTTAGAACAAAACAAAGGAATTAGAACAAGTTGGAGATAGGCAAAGATTTCAGGTATTTAATTAACCTGTAGACATTTGGATGGGCTCAGATAAAGTTTCTTCAAGATTTTTTTCTTGGGCTTCTTCAGGACCAACTTCCTCGTCTTGATCTACAACAAATTGAACTGGTAATACCTTAAAAGTTCTCACTAACAGGTCCAAACTATAAATCTTGCTCACATTCTCCTCCGTGTTGTCCTTAAAAGGAAAGAGCACATCCAATTTCGCAACTAAGCCAAAGAGAAATTTGGAGGATTAGTTAAAAGAGTTATTAAGGAGCATCATTAGAATAAGAAAAATTGCCTATACTACCTTGGGACCTCCATTTGAAGTTAGCACCCTCATCCTTCACCAGGGTACTCTTCTTGGCGAAAAAGAATTTGTTCTTCCACCCTCTATCGGCGGTATCAACATTGTCATTTAGAAAGGACATCCTACCAGCTCTAACCCTAAAGCCATACCTCCCTAAACCAAAACTCCTAATTTCGTTTGTGAGAGCGAATTCCTCTAAACCTATTTCCAACTCTGTTTCTGCATTTAACCTTACGAGGGTTTGTAGGCTTCTCCAACCTTGGGGCATAAGTTGGGCATAGTTAAGTTTGGTAGCAGCAAAGAACTTGGTGATTAAGATCGGGAAAGGGAATTTCAAACCAATAGTGAAGGGGTATTCGGGGAAACATACCCATTCAGGGGAATAACATTCTGGGGTTAGGTCAAGGTGGGTAAAAAACTCAGTTTCATATGCCATGGCATGATTCTTCTTGATGATTTCTAAATTGGTAGCAGGGATTCTACACTTCTCTTTTTCAGGGTTCTTCAACATGTTTTGGGTTAGAAAACCCGCGGGCAAACCCTCTCCACTCTCGATTAAAGTCACCGCCTTTCTCTTCCCCATTTTTTTCAAGCTTAAACAGAAAATCAGAGATGGAATTGAAAAGAAAACAAGAAACTCACCGTCAATCTCTACTTGATTTTCCTCTCCAAACCGTCTTCCCTAGTTCCTCTTCTCGAAATCTTTGTGAAAGTTACGTTTTTGAAAAAGAGAGTTGGAACAGGAGTCTGTGTATTTATGGAGGTTGCGAGTGGTTGGGACTATAAAACAAATAAACCTTTTTGCCTTGGGAAAACTACTTAACCGTCCCGTCGCATCCCTTTCTTCTCTTTTAAAAACCGTCATCTTTTTTCCTTATTTGGCAAATTTTTTGAATTCTTTTGTCTCTTTCTATTCCTCATTTTTAAAAATTCAAAAAGTTTGGGGGCAATTGTTGGGCCCTACATTTTCAGTCAACATGTTTACAACTTACACTTAACAACTTGGTACTAACAACTTGAGTTGTTCCATTTACAACTTGGCTTTCTGCAGGTTGGGACGCAGTAACGCTCTTCCTATTTTATAGGGCACATGTCACAAGAAGCAAAGATTAAGTCAACAACGTTTCCTCAGCAACGGACCTTATCTTTTTCCTCAAACAATAAATGGCGAATATATCTCTATGTGATCAACCTCTTCCCCGATTTTATAGGCGCATAATCCTTCTTTGTTAATTAGTTTTATTTTGAGGTATAAAAGGGAGAGATACACTGTATTTACACACACGTTCTTCACTAGCTTAAGCTCCCTTTTTCAATACGCTCATAGTACTGTAATCTTCAAGAGCATTTAGTAAACTTTCGGTCAAGGCAGGAGCCAAATTCTCCCGGGGTTTTATGCCGGCGAACAAGTTGTTCAAGGGCTTTCCCTAGTCAACAAACATCTTGTGTCCATTTCTATTCAACTTGATAATCATTGTACCTAGATTCATATCACTTTAGTCACTTTTCTTCTCATCTAATTCGCTTGTTGAAATTTGACCAAAACAATTTGGCGCCGTCTGTGGGAAACTTTGATTATTTGCGTAGAAATGGTTAATCCCTCATCCAGCAGTCAGAGTCGGCCGCTTCCTGTTTCCAATGCCCAAGGCAACCCTCCTCCAAGTGCAGAAGCTGTCAATTTGGAGATAATGTCCAACATGGCGGACATGTTGAAGAAAGTAGGCGATCGGTTGGATGCTCAGGAGCACACGAATACCATGATATTCAATGCCATTGATAGCCTGCGTAAAGGGAAGCAAGCTGAGACTCAAGTATCCACTCCGTTTTCACCTTTACTTTCTAGATCTTTGTTTGGTGCAGGTACAGGACCGAGCCATGTCGGAGATATCCCTATGTCCAACACCTTGCCAGCGGAGAGCACGATTGTGACATCCATTCCAATCGAGCAACTAAGATTCGGCCTACCAGCTAGCCAACCTGCGCTATCATCTTGCTACACTTATGCTACACCCTCAATGGGGCAAACAGGAAGTTTCTTTAATACTTTCGATACTTTCGCACCTCAAGTTAATAATGCTCCTCTTTTCGCAGAGAACCAACTGGTTAAGAAAATGCAAACCATTAAGGAGTTGCTACGAAGCGTGCCTGGAGTCGACTTGCCGTATCACCAAGTCTCTCCAACTTGCTACAATGAGTCTCGTTTTGTGCCAGCAATAGCCAGTGTGGAGATCCTGAAGAAATTCTCAGTCCCTCATATGAAAAAGTATGATGGGAGTACCGATCCAGCAGAGCATGTGTTGCTGTATCAGGAATCAATGGATATCATAAGTATCCCTCCTATGTTTAAAGAAGCGTGTTTTTGCAGGGGCTTTGGCTCTACTTTGTCAGGACCAGCCTTAAAATGGCTAACAGGGCTTCCTCTAAACTCTATTTCATCTTATGCTCAACTTGTCAATATGTTCATTAATCAGTTTTCATGCAACAGGGCATTTGACAAGTTGACTAGTGATCTTTATAGAATTGTGCAACAGCCTAACGAAAATCTTAAAGAGTATTTGCACAGGTTCAACAAGGAGGCAGTGACTATACCCAACTTGGACGTGTCCACCGCTACGGAAGCATTCCGTATAGGCTTGAAGAAGAGCTCATTGTTCTACAACGAGTTGGTGATGTCCCATTTAACTTTTTTGTTGAATTTTGATCACAAATATATAATATATGACAATTTAATTATATTCATGAAATTCTAAAAATTCCTATTGATTCACCATTGATAATATTATCAACAACAACTTTTAGAATTTCATGAACATGATTAATCTCTCATAAATTTGTCGTCAAAGTTCAATAAAAAAGTCAAATGAGACAAACATTTTGAGACAGAGGGAGTAATACTATTCATTTAAACTTTTAATAAAAAAATAAAAATGAATATCTAAATCACTACTACTTGTTTGCAATTCTAATAAGATACCCTTGGTTGATTTAAGAAACAACTAAAGAAACATCAGAGTTGAAGAAGAGCCGGTAAGACTTACTTTACAACCGAAGCTTTTGATGGAAAGAGTTGGAAACCTCTAAACCATTTCCGACCCTCGAAATTTTTAGGGTTGGGAAACATACTCTCTCTCCCTTCGTTTTACTACAAATTACATATTTTTTTTATTTTTTAGATGTCTCACTATAAACTACACACTATTAAAAATGGAAATATTTTATATTTCTATATTAATTGGATCAACATGTTATACTAACAACAACAATTCGATTATTATTTTCTATTTCACTTTATTTCTTCCGCCTCACTTTTTGTAATCACACACCAACTCTAAAAGTGAAAATAGTACAGTCCAAAAATCACACGGAACTACCACCATAGTTGACTAGAAGTTGTGTAATAATCATGTATACCTTCTCCGTATTTGATATAAATTAGTCCATGTAAATAGGTAGTGATATTGTGATAGAATATTAGTATACTCCCTCCGTTCCATTAAAAGCTTCAATAATTACCCAAAAGGGCGTCTCGTTAGAAGCTTCACCTTTTCGTTTTTGGCAAAGAATTTTTACTATTTCCTCCACTCATTCTCTCTCCTACATTATTTTAATACTCACAATACCATTATAATTTACTATTCCCTTCACTAATTCTCTCTCCTATTTTCAAATTACACTCACAACATTTTTTTTTCCCTCCATTTTCATAATTTGCATGCCCACCCAAAATGGTGAAGCACTTATTGGGACGGAGGGAGTATGATGTTATTTATCTACTCCCCTACGATAGCTCAATGTATTTTCCTATTTAACGGAGTTAATCAATCAAAAGAACAATAAGTTGGGTTCTCTTTCTCTCTACCGCGTCCTTCCTCTCCTTTCTCTCTGCGTGTCATTTTCTTTCATTCTTTCTTCTTCTTCTTTGTTGTCATTGCAGGTAATTAGTGTTGGGAAATTGTCTATATAACAATAAATAAGGCTTTCTTGGATTTAACGAAATGACAAATAAATAATGAACCATAAAGTAATTAACGGGGCAAGAAATAAAGATAAATTAGAATACGGAAATTAAAGCAAACTGAGTAATTAAAGAAGTCGAGTCTTGTGTTGGACACAATTTCCGCAAGAAGATATTGCCCCGCACTGATGCTTACGGATTAGCGGCAATCTTCTCTCAAGATGAAACGACTTTACAATCGTTAATAGGAGCACTCCAAATTAACGACTTCGGCGAACAAAATTCGTGTTTGACACTTCCAGACTTTGAAGAAGACTTATGCAACGAGATGCTCTATCTTCTAACAGATGATGCTAAGAATTCCGTTGAATTCTGTGACTGAATGTCAAATTCAGTTAGATATCTAACCGAGTTCGTTAACTCAGTTAAATATGTGATTCTCTACTTCTAGTGAGAAGAGAGAGTGAATTTATGAAAGAAAGAGAAGTGATTGAATGAATGAGTGAGTTTGACAATCTGGTGGGGGCTATTTATAGTATGTGAAGAGTTGTGGTACCTCTTGGGAATAACCACAATTGGTACCCGATGGATCTGCACCGTTGGATCTAGGCTTGATGGAAGGCTGAGATCGCATGGGTCGACCCGTCCATTTGAACAGGTGCGGGTTGTGTCTCCAGCTCTAACCATTTGAACCTATTCCATGAACCAACCAACTTGACCCGGTTCATTGCACCTGGTGGAGCAGCAATGGGCCTCGGCCTATGCGCCCAAACCCAGTCCAACTCGGCCCAGACCCTAACGGACCTAGCCCAAATGCCTGAGCTTAGCCAGAACTGAACCACCTAAGCCGAACCCGCCTTGGACCGAGCCAACTTTTGTCAAAAGTTTAAGGCTCCTTAGCTCCTAGCGACGATGTGGTCGTGCGAAGTGTGCGCCTCAAAGCGCCCATTGCGACCTTTGCGTGCTTCGCGCGCTTCGTGGGTGTGGTCCAAGTTGAGCTAGTACAAAATCTAGCACAATTGAGCTACTCCTTGCATGGTTGGCCCAATGTTCCACCTAGGTTGGCCCAAGGAGATCAACTTGTTGACTACTCCTTTGGATGGATCCACTTATAAACTATCATCACTTTACATCTTTAAGCAATGTGGGATAACTATTCCATATCCCATAAACTCTTCATATACCCATTTCATTTTGCATACTTTAAACATTAATTTCTCATTCACCACTAATTGATTTTGAGAAAATAAATATATCAAATTAATCTACTCCAAATGTAGATTATTAATATGCAATCAAATTTCATTTTTCTAAAATGAAACCTTATAAAATTCTTGGTCAAAAGTTGGTCAAACCTTAATTTTACAAAACCAAATTTCAACAATCCCCCACATGAATGACAAATTAATGCACGCATGAATGCAGACTCGTCTGGAAGTTTCGGCGAACTATTATTGCATCGAGATAGGTAGCTTATGGCCTTGAGCCTTTCCTAGTGAAATACTATCAGATATACTAGCCATTTGGTAGCGAGACGCTTTGAACCAGTGACTGTATAGTGTATACCAAGACAATAGTACTCACACAATAACAGTTCTAACACGTTTTGTTCTCACGTTTTGTCCATTTTGACCCTGGACCGTTCTTGATTCATAAGTGTTTCAATTTAGAAGCGGCCTTATTACTTCTCACTTATATAGGTGATCTCCCATAAAGAGTATCCTGCTATACTCCACCACTTAGGTATATGAATCATTAAAAGCTTTAAGCTTACCCTCATCACACGTCATCAGGTGTTTTAGCACTTAGATGGCTTCTGAGAATGAGTTATAATGAGTTCTAAGTGCACATACTAGAATTTCCATAATTTAGTTGTCTCATTGAACCAAGGGCATGGGATCTCCAATTCTCAAGGTTGAGTGTCCACTATGGATTTCTTTGTTTGTGTGGATTTTGAATCTCATTCCCCTTACCAAACAATTTGATCTCCTATTCATACTTTTTGGTATACGAATCCGTTTTTGACTTTACATGGCCAGTTGTGACAGTCCTATTTGAGATCAACTGTCTTATGGTAATATGTCAATGACCATTGTGTCTTTGACTTACTACGATGTTCTACACCTTTTCCTATTTCTCATTGTCGTCACAATGCTTTAGGTCATGTAGACACAACTTATTCCACAAAGGAATATCTTCCAAGACCATTCAACTTTTATCTTTATCTAACGCTATCGACTCAGATTCCTTATTGAATAGAGTTTTGCATGTTGTCTTGAAAGTTTGACACCGCTGCTCCATTTATTGTGAACACATTTTTCACCTTGGAGTTTATTTGTGTATGATATCCAATCAGTATATCCTTTTCATACTATTGAATATCTTATTTATTGTAATATGTAATCACAAGAATATCTTTAAGTACTCCAAGTACTTTGACTATACTTAGTGATTTATTACAATTTTTAATTAGACTTTTAGTCTCTCTAGAATGGTCAATCCTTTCGAGTGATCTAATTCTTCTGTCGGTCAGTTTCTTCAAGTGGTTAGCATCTCTGTACCTGTCCGACTTTCCAAGTGTTCAATATCTCTAAGTGGTTTGACCTCCTTAGAGTCTGCCTCTCAGGAATCTACCTTACAGAGATTACCTCTCAAGATTCTACCTTATAGATTCCATATCTCAAGAATCTATCTGTTACTTCTCAAGAATTTAGTTTATTCGAGAGTCTATCTTGGAGAATTTATCTAACTCTTATGATTCTACCATTAAAGAGTTTATTACTTTATGAATCTTTTCTCTTCAGATTCTATATCTCAAGAGCCTCACTTTTGAGATCAATAATCTGCCTTTTCAAATTAAAATCTGTCTCAATAGAGTTTATTTCTCAAGATTATTTTCCTTTTAGAAATCTATCTTTTGAAATTCTAACTCCCTTGACTACACTTCTTGAAAGTCTTATCTTTCAAGAGTTTTCCGTCTATAGATTCATCTTTCAAATATTTCCTTTTAAGGAACAATTTGCAACTCAACGGTTCGCATTATGGAAGAAGATCAACCAACTTCCAAATGTATGATGAACTATTCTTTTAAATGTTAACAACATTACTTAACAGTTTTCGTTTAATTTTCTACCATAGAAAATTAGGACCAAAAGACTAGCTTCTTTTGTCCGCAAATTGTGTCTTAGTTCATCTTATTATTAAGATAAATCTTTTACAGTTTTATAAGTTCTCTTCTTAAACTTATATTATTTCTTTTTTACTTCAAGGAAATATGATTTCAAGGAATACCAAATTCCTTGTCTTTGGCTTAAGTACTTTTACTTTAGCTCGTACCCCCACACTTGAGGTGTACCCTCACACTTAAAGTATTTATAAAATGTCTTACGATTATGCCATAATCTGTAATTAGTTTTATCAAATCATTTCTTGGGTATCTCATTAAAAATGACAGTACAGCTTCCCCCACAAATTCGGTTAAGCCAGAGCTTATTCCATTTAGCTCCTGCATTAGACTGAGTTGAATATGTTGCGATCGTTTGATGAATGCTGCCGGAAACCTCACAAATATCCTCAAACGGCGCCGCATATTCCCCTCCTTCTAGCGTTTCAAATCTTCTTTACATTAAGTTGATTCGTCAACTTCATTCTTATAAGTTTGGAAAGCCTTCAAGGCTTCATCCTCCCTTATAAAGAGATATTTATAGCAATATCTTGTGCAACCATTTATAAAGTAATTAAATACTTTTTTTTTCCACCTCGAGTTTGCACTAACTTTAGATCACATGTGTGAGCTAACTCAAGAGGTGTCGTGTTTCTTATTACTGAAGAAAATGATGACTTAGTCATTTTATCTTCCACGCAAATTTCACACTTGTCAGTTGAATCAAATTTATTCATAAGAATTAATTCTTGACTCACTAACGTCTTAATTGTGTTGAAATTTACGTAACCTAATTTATCATGCCATAAATTAGAACCTTCCAAAAGGTAAACATAAGAAACACCGTTGTTCTTTACCTCTAGGCAAGGTACCCTTTACCGAGAAATAAGTTTTTCTTGGTTAATACAATTTTATCTGACTCAAACACTTGTCTAAATCCAGCCTTGATCAACATTGATCTGGAAACTAGGTTCTTGTGAATGTCTGGGACATGCAACACATTCACGAGAGTCAGTTTGAAGTCATCTTCAGCACAACCCTTCCGAGTCCCACGACTTCAGAAGTAGTAGAGTTTCTCATTTACACCTTCCTTCCATTGAAAGGAGTGTATGATGAGAAGCTCTCTTTATCAGCATATATATGGTGGGTAGTTTCAGCTCCAGTGTCTATCCACCATTCTCATGGGTTGACTTCCAACTTTGCTAAGTTGGTTTCAAGCACCATTGCTGCTTATATCAAATCCAGTTCAACCTATCAGTGATCTTGTTTTGATTCAGTTGTCCATTTCCCTTCTTGGAATACGACAAACTTTTGCTACGTGATTGGTCTTACCACATCTTGTAACAAATCTTGGATTCTGTTCCTTGAATCTTATAGTCTGTTCCAAAGTGTTCTACAACTCTTTGGCTGTCCCCACGAGACAGTGCTTTTTGTAAGGGCATCATTTGGTCCACTCTGTATGTACGTTCTACATATGAAATTTTAATGATCCCATTCTTCTACGGCTATTTGTCTTCGCGGATTGACTATCTGTCTTTTTGGATCTGGATCTTCATTATCCTCCTTTTCGGTTATCTGCCTTGGCAAATCTGGATCATCATCCTCTTTCTCTTCGATTTGTTTGCCTTGGCGAATTAGGATCATCTTCCTCTTCCTCTTCGGTTATATGCCTAGGCGAATCTTGGTTATTCGATTATAAGTCCGCTCCATGTTGTCAACAATTCTTTGAATCACTTCCGGGTTTTGACTTTCTCGTTATCTTCTAGTTAACTTCCAATGCTCTTCTAGTTATCCTTCCTTGGAAACCTTCATTTTTCTCGTTAAGTCTCTAACGATAATGTCCTTCAGTTGTCCATCATCATTGGCTCATATTTGTCATAAAAACAAGAAAACGTTAATATTTTCTTGCGATGGTTGGAAAAATTGTCTATATAAAAATAAATAAGGATTTCTTGGATTTAACGAAATGACAAATAAATAATGAACCATAAAGTAATTAATGGGGCAGGAAATAAAGATAAACTAGAATGCGGAAATTAAAGCAAACTGAGTAATTAAAGAAGTCGAGTCTTGTGTTGGACACAATTTTCGCAAGAAGATATTACCCCGCACTGGTGCTTACGAATTAGCGGCAATCTTCTCTCAAGATGAAACGACTTTACAATCGTTAATAGGAGCACTCCAAATTAACGACTTCGGCGAACAAAATTCGTGTTTGATACTTCCAGACTTTGAAGAAGACTTATGCAACGAGATGTTCTATCTTCTAACAGATGATGTTAAGAATTTCGTTGAATTCTGTGACTGAATGCCAAAATCAGTTAGATATCTAACCGAGTTCGTTAACTCAGTTAAATATGTGATTCTCTACTTCTAGTGAGAAGAGAGAGTGAATTTAAGAAAGAGAGAGAAGTGATTGAATGAATGAGTGAGTTTGACAATCTGGTGGGGGCTATTTATAGTATATGAAGAGTTGTGGTACCTCTTGGGAATAACCACAATTGGTACCCGATGGATCTGCACCGTTGGATCTAGGCTTGATGGAAGGCTGAGATCGCATGGGTCGACCCGTCCATTTGAACAGGTGCGGGTCGTGTCTCCAGCCCTAACCATTTGAACCTATTCCATGAACCAACCAACTTGACTCGATTCATTGCACCTGGTGGAGCAGCAATGGGCCTCGGCCTATGCGCCCAAAACCAGTCCAACTCGGCCCAGACCCAAACGGACCTAGCCCAAATGCCTGAGCTTAGACAGAACCGAACCACCTAAGCCGAACCCGCCTTGGACCGAATCGAAACATGAACCAAGCCAACTTTTGTCAAAAGTTTAAGGCTCCTTAGCTCCTAGCGACGATGCGAAGTGCAAAGTGTGCGCCTCAAAGCGCCCATTGCAACCTTCGCGGGTGTGGTCCAAATTGAGCTAGTACAAAATCTAGCACAATTGGGATACTCCTTGCATGGTTGGCCCAATGGTCCACCTAGGTTGGCCCAAGGAGATCAACTTGTTGACTACTCCTTTGGATGGATCCACTTATAAACTATCATCACTTTACATCTTTAAGCAATGTGGGATAACTATTTCATATCCCATAAACTCTTCATATACCCATTTCATTTTGCATACTTTAAACATTAATTTCTCATTCACCACTAATTAGTTTTGAGAAAATAAATATATCAAATTAATCTACTCCAAATGTAGATTATTAATATGCAATCAAATTTCATTTTCCTAAAATGAAACCTTATGGAATTCTTGGTCAAAAGTCGGTCAAACCTTACTTTTACAAAACCAAATTCTAACAATTAGTTCATTTATGGTATCAGAGCGTCACACATAGCCATGGGTGATGGTTCAAGTACTTCGACCAACAACACCATCGCTACTGATCCCGGGAAATCTACCAACTCCTACAACAAACATGGCCTACCCATTCTCTTCAATGCTCAGTCTTACATGGGACATTGCAGATTGACAAATGAAAATTACCCAAACTGGAACTCGCTATTTCTGTCTATGCTTGAGATCCATAGTCTTACCCACGTACTCACTGAAAAAACACCCACCTCCCAAAACCCTAATCGGCACAACCTTAACCGGTGAAAACTCCTCTAGTACAAGTCCAGACTACGACTGTTTTTTCTTTACCTATCGCTTTGTTTTAGGTTGGATCAAAGCCACGGTCACTTCAGATGTGCAACCTCAGTTAAATCCGTGCACAACTGTAAGTTCCCCAATCTGGGTCGTTAATGTTTCGTCAGCCCAAATCAATGATTTATAATCATTTAGGGGCATTTTGGACATTATTTTGACAATTTGAATGAGGAAGGACCTCTTAGAAATAAAAAAAGGGGCAAAGACCTCGTTGGAAATTTGTCATTTCCAATAAAAAAGAATATTGACTATTTAACAAACAGCCAAAACTGCTTTCTGCACAGGACCAGGCAAGCTGCTGATCCCATCCGCGCGGATGAGATTGTGCCTACAATCTCATCCACGCGGATAAGATTGCACCCCAGCCAACCTATAAATACAGCCCTTCTCCCTCAGTTTAAAAAAGCCAAAAATTCGTAAAACCTACTGTTACTCTGTCAAAATCCTTCCTCAAACAGCCCTTAACACCTCCACTACTCAAATTCCATACCAAATTCAACATCAAATCCACTCCAAAACCACTTCCAAGCCATTGAAACCCTCATATCCTAAACACAAACCCAAGAAACATTGGTAAACCCTTGTTTTCCCTACTCAAAACTCCTTTGTTAATGCATGAATTTCATGTCTCCATGATGTGATTTTACTTGCTTTTTGTTCATCCCCCTTTCCCTTTGTCCTAGGATCCAAGAGGATCTCCATGGATGATTCTCTAAAAGGATCCACATTTTTTATTATGTATTTTCCTTGTCCCTTTTACATTAACTAGTCTTTACTTGTTACTTGTTCATTTGACCTCAAATGTGGTCATCTTGGAGTTTATCTCCATAGATGATCACTTCAAATGGTCCATATTTTTACTTCCATGCCTCTTTACATTTCTAGTCCATACTTGTTACTTGACCTAGAATGTGGTCATCTTGGAGTTCATCTCCATAGATGATCACTCCAAATGGTCCAAATTGTTCATTTCCTTACATATCCCCCTCCCTAGTCTAAGATGCTCACCTTGGAACTCTTCCCTTGGATGAAAATCATCTAGACTCACAAATTAGGTCACACAAGATGTATGAGATACAATTGAGTTAAGGATGGTCCTTCTTGTGACCACCTTAGAGATCTTCCTCTAAAAGTTGATACATCTTAACCTATCCCTTGTTCAAATTTACTTTCATGTCAAATCCCCTTCCCCTTTGCAAATGATATGTTTTTCAAGTCCTAATGTACCCCCGGGATAGCTTGATTATGTGGATTCATCACTTATGACCACTAATCAAAGTCTAGGGAAAGAGAGGACAAAACATGGATGCCAAAATCCAAACACTTCCTTTGTTGATCTGTTTTCAGTTACATTTCCAGTTAAGTCCTGTAAATTCAGTTAAGTTTCTGAAAATTACAGTGACTAATTGAGAAACTGTAAAAAAATTAAGACTGCAGGTTAGCCCCCGCGGATAAGATTGCACTACAATCTCATCCACGCGGATGACATTGTCATCTGCAAACAGTTTTCCAATTTCTGTTATTTTCAGTTCAGTCCTTGTTTTCAAACTGTTTTTCCAGTCCAGTCCTTCAAATTCAATTTATTTCCAGAAAATCCTTTAATTCAAAGCCTTTTTCAAAAACCCACACACATACACACACACAAAAGTTTCAAGTGAGGAAGACTCGTCATACGAGGCATTCCAGGTGAACGCCAAACGTTCTTCCCGGAGTGTAACGTGACCTCCGAACCCACTTCTCTAACTTTGGGCATTTTTCAAAGTTTTGACCCCTTAAACTAAAAACGGCGTGGCGACTCCGTTGATTTTTCAAAGTCCGATAAAGATTTTTCAAACTATCCAAAAAAGGGGCAATTGTCGGGCCGAGGCCGGAAAAATCGGGTACATCACAGTGGCGACTCCGCTTGGGACGTATAAGCTTTTTTTTTTAAAATAAAAAAACTCGTTTTTCAAATAATAAATAAAACTTATTTTTCAAATTAAAAAAAAGCTTTTGCGGGTCAAGCTTCCGTCACAACACTTGAAACTTTTGTGTGTGTGTGTGTGTTTTCGTGTGTATATGTTTTGCCATGATGCGTTGTTATCCTTTTGACCGTCCCAGGAAAGTCAAATTTTGATTGTTGGATCAATTCCTTTAACTGTTCAAATTTTATGTGCTTATGTGTTTACATGCCTTTCAAAAAAAATGATACTCAGTATATAGGCTGGAAACCATTAACATTCCCGTTAAAAACGCTTCATTATCGAAACCTGGGATAAATTATGGTTTAACAACGCCACGTACTGGTCTCATTTAAAAGAAAATTGTTTTCAAAAAAAAAATCTTTTTGCATGCATCATGCCCTTAAGACACATTTGAAACTTTCTGTTTTTACTCAAAAAAGGAATGTAGACTATTTATGATGCAGAACCGTTTATCTTGGCATCCCAGGCACATCAAGTTTTTTTTGTCGAAAATTTAAATAAAAAAGGTTGGCAGTATGCAGTTTGATAAGTGTTTTTTATATAGTCTTTTATAGTATAATAATGATGTTATTTACCTTTAAATCTTTGTAAATTGAGTATAATTTGGCCTCTTTTATGTTATATCCTAGATTTTATGCTTGTTGGGTATTTTTATGTGTTTTACAGGTTTCAGGTACATTTTATGAAAGAATATGGGGCTTAAAAGCAAAGCTGTGGAAATGGGAAGGTCAAAAACATAAAATCAGCCAAAGCAGCAGCTGCTCGGCCGAGCAACCCCCTTGACTCGGCCGAGCATATGAAGGAATTAAATCAAAGTTTCTGGAAATCTGCTGCTCGGCCGAGCAGATCCCTTGACTCGACCGAGCACCCCCTGTTCAACCCAAAAGGTGCCTTTTACAACAGTTGTGACAGTCAAGAAAGCTCTGCTCGACCGAGCAGATTCCTTGACTCGGCCGAGCATCTCCCATATCAGCCAATAGGTGCCTTTTCGTAAGAGATGTGTCCCTAGCATAGAATGCCTATATAAAGGCTATTTGTACTCAGTTTAGGACATCCGAAAATGGTCAAAAAAACACATCTAGAAAGGATCATATTATACTTAGAATGTATAGCAAAAATACTCTAGCAATTTATACACGATGTTCAAAGTGTATCAATGATTCGTGACAAGTCTTCTATTCTTATTAATCTTAATTCTTGCAATTAGGGAGACGTTCTTAATTGTATAGCCTCAGTTGATCAAATGAAAAACATTGATTAGCGGAACCCTAAGAATGGAACTAGGTCAATAAATCACGGAAAGTAATTTAAAGACCTAGGGATGATCCTTTAGTGGAAAATACGTGAGATTGATAGACTTAATGGATTTTGACTTATACGGTACCCTTGAAAGGTGAGTCGGATTTCCCGCGTGACGAACGGGATTACACTAAGCCAGACCCTCGAGAGAAAGGCCGGTAAGTTTTAAAATACATGTGCTAGATAGCACAACTTAGCGTATCATCCTTGAACTTGGCACTTTTATCTTAAAACAATTTCTTTATATTATTCTTAAATTGCTTGAAAATATGAAGACGTTCATATTTGTGGAACCCCAGTTAATTGAGAGAAGGACCTAGCGGAGAATCTCGATTGACGAGACCTTATAAAGAAACTTGTCCATTGATCACAAGAGTAGTTCAACGGCCTAGGGGTGTTCTTTGAATGGAAAGTACATTGACTTCCGATCTTAATTGATTCTTACTAATTATGGTCAGCTAGAGATAAGTCGGAATGCCCGTTTGTGACAGGGCGGGAGTACCATAAACGGAAATCTCAAACAGTTAGGACATAATTAGTGAAGAATACAATGCTACTGTCCTAACCAGAAGTAGTGTAAGCCTAATGTACCATCCTTGTTATTTTGATAAAATCCTTTATCTAAAGAATATTTATTTGTTTTCAATCCCGAGAATACTATCATTATATGTGTTGTGGGTATTTTTCAGCATGGTGACATCTTCAGTTGCTCCTGCATGTCAAGATGTTACTCCACTGTAAGTATCATTTTAATATTTACTTAATTGATATTTCCTAATATCTTTATTTTCCAGTGGATAAGAGAGAAGAATACGGGATATTTTTCTAGCACGTTCAACACATCTTCAACGGCAAGGATGACTTGGTCTCACGGACGTTGAAGAAGATAAGACTATTCCCGAGATTGTAGGAACAACTTTTACCCATTCAAACTTACTTATATTTAAGGGGAGATGGAGATGGAAAAACAGATATACTCTCGTACACTCACACACTCTACGCACATCTCTCTTATAATTCTCTCCATCATCTTCCACAGTTGTAACTCAATTATTATAGTGAAACTTTTAAGGTTGGAGACCTAACTCCCGGGGTTTTTTTCCAAAGAGGTTATCACCTCTAAGGTTTTCCTCGTTAACAAATCATGGTGTCATTCTTTCTTTTTATGTCTTTGTTCCATTTAGTCGAATTCCACAGTCCCCTCCTTGTTATTTAATCCACACACTTGTCAAAGTTAAGATTCAACACTATTGTTTTTTCTACCAAAACAATTTGGCGCCCACCGTGGGGCCTCGTGGTTTATCGGCTATTTGGATTATTTCCTGAGCGAATTCATCATGTCTGCACCTCCCAATGTGTCCGCCGCCGGCAAGGGTACCGCCGTCACTCCAACATCAGGAGGTAGGAACCGGCTTGTTGCCGCCACCTCCTCGAGGCAGGACCTCAGCAAACTCAACCTACAAAGACTCCACAAAAGGAAGCGACTTCTTCCAATGTAGATGCTGACATTCGGACTATCCTAACCAGGTTGAATCAGAGGTTGGATCAACAAGATAGCAATTCCAAGGTGTTGGCCAATTCCATGGTCAAGATGCAGAGGGATCAACAGCTCATTGCTTTGCCGCTTGAAAACATCTCACCATTGCGTGCAAGGAACCTCAACTTCGATAACACCGAAGGATCTACGCTCCAGAATGAATTTATTCCAATGAATAGTCCACCTCAAACTCCTCGGTGACATCCTTGCAGGGGACACCCTAATGACACCACCTTGGCGGGATTCACCCGTTCATTCCATTCATTGACAACACCACTTTGTCACAAATACCACGGATAACTCTGGTTTGCTTTGAATAATCTTTTAAATAATAATAATTTCAATCGTATTCCTATGGGTGACCCTTTTGCGGGAAACCCACTAGCCAAACGGATGCGGGATCTCGGGGCGGCGATAATGAACGTGCCCGGCATAACTCCTCCAATCCAACCAGTGTCTCAGAACTGCTACAATCAATCTCGGTTTGTCCCATCAATTGCAAATGTCGACATCCCAAAGCATTTCAACGTTCCATCAATGAAGTTGTATGACGGCACCACAGACCCAGAGGAGCATGTTGCTCACTATCAGGAGAAGATGGACATAATCCATATTCCGCTTCAATTCCGGGAGGCTTGCTTATGCAGAGGATTTGGATCAACCTTGGTTGGATCAGCTCTCAAATGGCTGATTAGGCAGCCCCTAGGTTCAATTGGTTCATACGCCCAGCTTATTAACATGTTTTATAACCAATTTTCGTGTAGTCGACAATTTGAGAAGCTGACAAGTGATCTCTACAATGTGACCCAACAGCCTAATGAAACTCTGAAAGATTATGTTCACCGGTTCAATAAGGAAGTACTGGAAATTCCCAATCTTGACATGTCAACAGCCACAGAAGCATACAAAATGGGATTGAAGAAAGATTCACAGTATTACCAAGATTTGGTGATTACTCCTTGTAAGCGGTTGGAAGAAGTCAGGAGCAGGGCATTGAGGTTCATAAGATTGGAGAAAGATGAGCTGCGAAGATCAAAGTCCTCTTCCAAGTCGTCGACATATGACCACCACGACGGGAAAGGCCTGAATCATCCCATCGCAGAACAACCGTTCCAATCCTTACCCAAGAATTGATACTAGAAAAATTAATTCAATAGCCGGTGAGGATGAAGATAATGATAATGTGCCTAACATTTCGATTATTGTTTTTACGTTGACATTTCGGGTATACTACTGTGCAATGGGCAACCTAGGGGACAAAGCCGAGATGGCCAAAGAAGATGGATAAGCCTACGGGATGGCGTGACAAATCGAAATGGTGCGCTTACCATGAAGACTTTGGGCATGTTACTTTGAAAGATTGCATCGCACTAAGAAAGGAGATCGGTTACTTGCTCTCGAAGGGACATCTTAAGGAGTTCTTTGGGATCTAGAAAGAAGAAGGTGAAAGTGCGGAAGCTCCTCATGAAGTCGAGAGACCGGCATCTCCCCCGGCATCAACAAAGGTGATCAATTTCATTAGTGGAGGCTCGAAATATGTGGCACTTCCTATTACGCCACAAAACGACATGCTAAGGAGTCAAAGAGGAGAGGCCGGAAAGACAACCAAGAATGTCGACACCCTGCCATGATCCAATCACCTTTGATGAGAGTGATCGAGAGAACTTGCTGGAACCCCATCACGACAGCCTAGTTATTTCCTTGCAGATCGCCAATGGTACAATCCGGCGTATCCTGGTTGATGGGGGTAGCTCTGTCAATCTCATTATGTTGAGCACCCTCAAGGAAATGAACATCCCAGAATTGGAGATCATCAAGAAATCCTCAGTATTGGTAGGCTTCAGTGGTGAAGTCAAAGAAACAGTGGGGGAAATAAAGCTTCCAATATACTCAAAGGGCCTCAACACCATGGAGCGGTTCTATGTAATCGATTGCGCAACATCCTACAATGTCATTCTTGGAAGACCATGGATTCATGGGATGAAGGCTGTCCCATCCACTTACCATCAGTGTGTGAAGTTTCCAACACCTTGGGGTGTCACCAAAATATACAGTGATCAACAGGTGGCCAAGGAATGTTATAAGACTTCAATGAAGGTGTCGACATCTCCAAAACAAGCATAGCAATTACAGAGGAAAGTACGTGAAGTCCTGGAAGCTAGGGAGAACGATGTGAAAGAAGTATTGCTAGACCCTTCCAACCCGGACATCAAGGTACTTATTGGCAGTGACATCCCATCAGATATAGAAGAGAAGCTTGTGGACTTATTAAAAAGCAGAGTAAAGAGTTTTGCCTGGAGACATGATGACATGACCGGCATCAGCAAAGATGTCATCACTCACAAACTTAATATCGATCCTAGTTTTAAACCAGTGCACCAGAAACGAAGAAAATTTGCATAAAGAAGCCAGATCATCAAGGAAGAGGTAGAGCGCTTACTCAAGGCCAACATGATCCGAGAGGTAGATTATCCAAGATGGTTAGCAAACGTGGTTGTAGTTGAGAAGAAGAATGGGAAATGGCGAGTCTGTGTTGACTTCACCGAGCTTAAATAAAGCACGTCCAAAGGCCCTTTCCTCTGCCTCACATAGATTCGTTAGTTGATGCCACATCCGGACATGAGCTCCTCACCTTCATGGATGCATCTTCGTGGATTCCGGCAAATCCGAGATGGAACCATCGACCAGGAAGACACCGCCTTCATAACGCCAACAGGTATTTATTGTTATATTGCTATGCCTTTTGGACTAAAAAATGCAGGTGCAACATATCAGAGGCTCGTCAACAAAATGTTCAAAGATCATATTGGGGACACAATGGAAGTATATATTGACGACATGGTAGTAAAATCCAAGAAAGCCGAAGATCACATAAGCAATTTATCTCAAGCCTCTGACATCTTGGATTGTTTCAATATGTAACTTAATCCAGCTAAATGCAACTTTGGAATGAAGGCATGGAAGTTTTTGGGTTACATGGTTACTAAAAGAGGCATTGAAGCTGCCCCAGAATAGATACGTGCTATTATTAACCTGTCGTCACCTCAATCTGTCAAGGACGTCCAAAGATTGACAGGAAAGATTGCTGCACTCACCGGGTTCATTTCAAAATCCTCGGATCGATGCAAACCTTTCTATGACATCCTAAGGAAGAACAAGAAGTTCCAGTGGGAGAACCAACATGAAGAAGCCTTTCAGGAGCTCAAAACTTACCTGTCGACACCTCCATTATTGGCCAAGCCTCAGGAGGAGGAACATCTTTACATCTACCTGGCAGTATCAGAAGGCGCTGTTAGTGCAGTCTTGGTGGCAGAACGAGATGGTAGTCAGCAACCCATCTACTATATAAGTAAGACACTTTTAGATGCAGAGACCAGGTATTCTCATTTACAGAAGTTAATTTTAGCTTTGATAACTGCTTCTATTAAATTAAGGCACTATTTTGAAACACATACTATAATTGTGCGCACTAACTATCCTATTAAGAATGTTATGAGAAAACCAGAGATGTCAGGTCGAATGGCGAAGTGGTTCGTACAATTAAGCACATACGACATTAAATATGAGCCCGAAACGACAATAAAATCTCAAGCTTTAGCTGATTTTGTGGCTGACTTTAGTCCAACCATGCAACAAGAGGTGGAATTGGGGGTTCAGCAACTTCAAGATGATGATATCCTGAAGATCTGGACTCTCTACACAGATGGTGCTTCTAACATGAGAGGTACAGGTCTTGGTGTTGTACTAAAATCGCTACAAGGGGACATGATACCACAATCCATCAGCTGCAGTTTCAAGGCCACTAATAATGAAGCAGAATACGAGGCATTAATTGCAGGTCTAACAGCGGCCCAGGACCTAGATGTCAAGCATATCCGGGTGTTTATAGATTCTTTGCTAATTGTCAACCATTACAATGGATCCTACATAGCAAAAAATGCAAAGATGACGACATATTTGGAAATTGTAAAAATTTTGGCGGCCAAATTCAAAACTTTTACTTTGGAACAGATTCCACGAGAGGAAAATTCTCAGCGGATGCTCACGGCAAACTTAGGTTCGGCCTTCAAAAGCATTTCACGAGACAAGCATCCCAATTGTGCATGTTGACATCCCAAAGCAATTGATCATCTTGAAGCTGTTCATTCTAGATGTCGACGTACCTTCCCCTCCAAGGCAACTTCTTGGACGGCTCCTATTATCAAGTATCTCTTAGATGATACGATCCCAGTCGAGGAGAAAAATGCTAGAGCCTTCAGGGTAAGAGTATCTAAGTATTTACTTATTGATAACCTTTTGTTTAGAAAATCTCTTTGCCGGGTCACTACTTAAGATGTCTAGAAGCGGGCCAGAGCCCATCGGGTTCTCAAGGAGGCTGCATGAAGGAGAGTGTGGAAATCATACCGGGGCGTAAGTCTGCATACCAAGGCTCTGAGGATGGGCTATTTTTGGCCCACAATGAGAAGAGACGCCGCGGACTATGCAAAGAAATGTGACTCCTGTCAACGACATGGGGACATCCTGCACCAGCCAGCAGAGCTATTGCATCCTATCCTGTCGCCATGTGTTAGTACCCGGTCCGAAAAAAGTGTTTTAATGAGTACAGGGAATGAAGCGCAATTCGGGAAAATTTGGGACTAAATTGGCATTTGGAAGTTTTTGGACCAAATTGGAATTTATGGAAAATTCAGGGACTAAACGGGAAATATGGAAATTTTGGACGAATTTGATATATAAAAATTCCTGGGATTAAATGAAAGATAAAATTCCAAAGAGCAAAGTGCAAAAGAAGTCATTATAGTGGCCAAAATGCAACGAGAAAATCGCGAGACGAAGCGGATAAGAAAATGGCACAAAATCATTTTCATGTGGCCAAGGTTTAGGAAGTGGCCGAGCTTCTTCTAGGCCATTTTTCACAAGAGGGCCGGCCAAGGAGTTGTAGCATTTGGGCCAAGGTGCAGCAGCATTTGGGCCATCTGGGCCAAGCTTAGAATTGGCCGATCGGCCCTTCTCTCCACTTGTGCCGATCGACCATTTATCAGCGCCGCCAGAACCTTAATTTAAGTGCCGATCGAACCTTAAATTAAGGCCGATCGACCCTTTATTTTTGTGCCGATCGAACCTTATTTTTAAGGCCGATCGACCCTTCAGTTGGCCCAGCCCAAGTACCGAAGCACTATAAATAAGTGTGCCCGGCTCCCATTCTCAACACACAATTTACTCGGGAGAAGCGAGATTACACTTGCTTTACCCACAGTTTTTCTTGCTCTCTTCGAATCGCCCTAGATTCGACCTCAAAGTCTTGCTACAATTGGTAAGACTCTTTTTAATATTTTTGTTCTTTATTATTATTGTCTTTATTATTATGCTAGATTTATTATTTGCATGCTTAGTATTTTAATTACTTTATTTCTTGCTTATGTCATATATGCTAGATTTAGGGTTGTTTTAATATATTTAAATATGCAATAGCCGAGGATGATCTAGGGTTTCGCCAAGAAACCCAATGGATCTAGGAACTATTTCTTTCCTTCCACCTTAGTAATAATTGTCCCATGATCAACAATCCCCCAAGGATGAACGTTGATTAGTGCACCTTCCGAGGGCCTAACTCAAAGGTTCTAGGGTGTGATCATCAATTAATTCTTTCTCTCCCCTCCTCCTTATGCATGATCCCGTTTCTTCTATCTATTCCTGTAAACACCGCACACAACCAACACCCCACATGCTAGAAAGACCGATCCGTCGGGCAATAGGAGTGATAGCGTTTCTTCTTCTGTTGTAACTTGACCCCCGAACCCAATTAACTGTTAGCCTTTTTTCAAAGCTTTGGGCTATATCAAAGTGGCGTGGCGACTCTCAAAACTTAAACTAATATTTTAATATGGTTTAAATCGAGTGTCACTAAATGAATATCCTATTTCGGTCCGACATTATATAATTAATTATTTCAAACCTCCGAATGCGCGTTGCATCGGGACGGGGTATTCACAGTGGCGACTCTGCTGGGGACTGTTTTGAAATTTTTTCAAACTAAGTGGGTCAGACTTTCGTTTTCTTGTATGGTGTTGTATTTTACTTCCTTTTTCTTTTTCTCCTATTCTTAACTGCTGCATTGCATGCATGCATCTCATAAAAAAATCTTTCTCTTTTTTCCTTAAAAAAAGAATTAGACTTTTTGCCTCACACTACCACTAGAGTCCGTGTCACACTGCACAGCTACCCCTTAACCCTTCGGAGAAGCCAAAGTGCGGGAAGTGTGGTGATCATGTTGCCTCCCTTCCGAGTCTCACTTGGCCATCCACTCATCAGTGCGCTTCGGCTGCACGGTGGGAGCCTGAAATCTAACCCTTGTGTCACCCACTTTGCTAAGAATACACTCCTTGTGACCGGTTGGTTTGACGAGCTTTTTCATGTAGACAATTAATAAGGTCTTTATGTTGAGTCACTACGAATCAGTGATAAGTCAAGATCTATAGAGAGAGAAGAGCACAAAAATTTTGATTTCCTTTTAAAGGATGTGCCATGTAAGGTCGAGTGCTTGTTAAAAGATCTTGTCTTATCATAGGTCTGTAGTACTTCCCATAAATATCATCTTAAATGTCTATATGAGACGGTTAGTCATTAGGATCCACCAATTTAGGACCTTTAGTTAGCTGCGAAAAAGGGGTATCCCTTCCAACCAAGAGTAGGTTCTATAAAATAGAGGGCTTTTTTGTAAATAAAGTGCTTAACTATCCCTCATTTCTAGGACCCTCCGAGGTCCGCTCTTCAGTTCTAGGACCCTTCGAGGTCCGCTCTTTATTTCTAGGACCCTCCGAGGTCCGCTCCTCATTTCTAGGACCCTCCGAGGTCCGCTCCTCATTTCTAGGACCCTCCGAGGTCCGCTCCTCATTTCTAGGACCCTCCGAGGTCCGCTCCTCATTTCTAGGACCCTCCGAGGTCCGCTCCTCATTTCTAGGACCCTCCGAGGTCCGCTCTTCACTTCTAGGACCCTCCGAGGTCCGCTCTTCACTTCTAGGACCCTCCGAGGTCCGCTCTTCACTTCTAGTAGGACCCTCCGAGGTCCGCTCTTCACTTCTAGTAGGACCCTCTGAGGTCCGCTCTTCATTTCTAGGACCCTCCGAGGTCCTCCCTTCACTTCTAGGACCCTCCGAGGTTCGCCCTTCACTTCTAGAACCCTCCGAGGTTCGCTCTTCATTTCTAGGACCCTCCGAGGTTCGCTCTTCATTTCTAGGACCCTCCGAGGTCCTCCCTTCACTTCTAGGACCCTCCGAGGTCCGCCCTTCACTTCTAGGACCCTCCGAGGTTCGCTCTTCATTTCTAGGACCCTCCGAGGTCCGCTCTTCACTTCTAGGACCCTTCGAGGTCCGCCCTTCATTTCTAGGACCCTCCGAGGTCCTCCCTTCACTTCTAGGACCCTCCGAGGTCCGCTCCTCACTTCTAATACCCTCCGAGGTCCTCCCTTCACTTCTAGGACCCTCCGAGGTCCTCCCTTCACTTCTAGGACCCTCCGAGGTCCGCTCTTCACTTCTAGGACCCTTCGAGGTCCGCTCTTCACTTCTAGGACCCTCTGAGGTCCGCTCTCCATTTCTAGGACCCTCCGAGGTACACTCTCCATTTCTAGGACCCTCCGAGGTCCACTCTCCATTTCTAGGACCCTCCGAGGTCGACTCTCCATTTCTAGGACCCTCCGAGGTCCACTCTCCACTCTCTATTTCTAGGACCCTCCGAGGTACACTCTCCATTTCTAGGAGCCTCCGAGGTCCACTCTCCACTCTCTATTTCTAGGACCCTCCAAGGTACACTCTCCATTTCTAAGACCCTCCGAGGTCTACTCTCCATTTCTAGGACCCTCCGAGGTCCACTCTCCATCTCTAGGACCCTCCGAGGTCCACTCTCCATTTCTAGGACCCTCCGAGGTCCACTCTCCACTCTCTATTTCTAGGACCCTCCGAGGTCCACTCCTCATCTCTTGGACCCTTCAAGGTCCACACCCTCTACTGCGGACCGCCCTAGGTCCAGTCTCTCTATCTTGGACCGTTCAAGGTCCACTCTTTGACCCTTCGTGGTGCTCTTCCTATACTATGTCCACTCTCCCAATCTTGGACCATTCAAGGTCCACTTCTCATATCTTGGACCGTTCAAGGTCCGCTCCTCTTCTCTTGGACCCTTCAAGGTCCACTCCTCATATCTTGGGCCGTTCAAGGTCCGCTCCTCTTATCTTGGACCGTTCTAAGTCCACTCCCTCAATCTTGGATCATCCGAGGTCCACTCTTCATCTTTTGGACCCTTCTAGGTCCACTCCCTCTACCTTGTACCGTTCAAGGTCCACTCCTCAATTTAGGACCCTTCGAGGTCCACTCTCTCTATCTAGGACCATTAAAGGTCCACCCTTCCACCTGAGACTCTTCGAGGTCCACCCCTCGTCTCTTGGACCATCCATGGTCCATTCCTCTACCTTTGACCACCCACGGTCTACATCCTTCAAGTTAGGACCCTTCAAAGTTCTACCTCTTATCTCTTGAACCATCCGCAGTTTGCTCCCTTAGCCTTAAAACCATCCATAGTTTAGATCCTTTATCTCTAGCACCCTTCAGCCAAAGACCCACCTAGATCAAACCTCTCTCGACCCATATAGATCAAACCACCATCTAGGGCCTACCTAAGCCAACTTACCAAGTCCGAATAGCTCGTCTAGATCACCCTCACTTATATTTGACCAAGGATCGAGTCATCTTCCTCTCCTTTTTTCACCAAACGGACTCTTTTACATTCATCCTCTCTCTTTCTCTAAACTTAACCCTGGTTGTATCATCAATCGGGGCCCCCTCGAACTACGGTGACCTGAGACTCATACCTTAAATGGTAAGGGTTACGTAGGCAACTTCAGCCCGGTCAAACTCAAAATTGTGGAGGTCAAATATTTTCTCAAGGATGCCTTAAGATTAATTATGAATCTAATTCAACTCATTGGTTTGACTCCGCCATATGTTCTTACAGAATTCCACATCATGTCTATGGAGAAAAGCATTGAAACCCTCAAAGAAGTCTCAAACATGAGGTTGGGAGTGATCAACCTCCTCAAAGACATGCATGAAATTGAGCAGCATCATTTGTCCTACATTCAGGAATACTTGAGAAGAGTTCCTCCTCTGTTCAATTCAGGGGTCCCTATCATCCACATGCTTATGGTTCCCCTTATGGTCCTACACATCGAATTTCTCATTCGGGATACCTGCTTTGTGGCCACCAACCAACTAAAGGCATCAATACCCGAGAAGAAGATCAACAAGGAACATTTTGATGATTTAGGAATGCCTGTGGGTGAGTTCTTCGACATTTTGATGGGAAAGAACTTGATCAAGCCGCTCGAGAACTACAAGCCTATTAACCCAAGGGAAGACTTAGATACATCCAAGTTTTGCAGATACCACAAGTACGCTGGGCATACCACTGACAAATGTGTGCAACTGAAACGCTCAATTCAAAGATTGATCAACCAAGGGAAGACCCAAGGCCTCATTAATGAAGAAACCCTCGTACTTCAAGGAAGGATTTAGATTCATTCGGTCTTGTAGGTTCTAGTGTGTCTTTCTTACTTCCACTTTGGGCATTGATATGTAATGTCCACTTTAGATTAGTTGCTTCAATAATAAAAGAGTCTTTCTTTCTTTTCTCTCTAGACTTGAGACATAATCTCGCATTACTTTCAAGAAGAATTGTTTTATTTATAATTATCACTTGATTGCTAATCTCACTGATTAACCCACCGGCTAATAAAGTAAACAATGAATGAATGCTTTGATTGGAGTAAACAACTCACCGTCCCTTCCTTATATACACCATCTCTATACATCCCTCTCTCATACACTCTTCCCATACTCCACCATATACTTTCCATACACTATCGCGGACCCTCTCCTTGTACACTCCCTCTATGCTCCCTCGAGCCTACACTTCCCCAAATACACTCTCCCCCACTTGACCTCCTTTCCATATGGTCAAGACAAGCACAAAGACCGTTGTTGCTCATCATCAGAAAATAGCTGCTCACGCCACTGCAATTTAAAGAAGATGCAAGGAGTTGTTCCTATCCTTCACAAGTGCTGCATGAATATCAACTTGGGGCTCACCAACCCCCCAATCTCGCGTCTCCTCTGATTTTCCATTCGATCGATAAGCTTTCATTGAATATGCTCACATATCTTTCTTATGGTCCGAATATATTCTGCCTTACTTAATAAGTCGGTTAATTGAGTTTGCATTTATTTTAAATACTCTTTTGAGAATGCTATCCAGTAGCAATTGAAGTTTAAACCTCTCACCATAGGAAGCCATAACCTTATCCTCACTAAATAATACCCTTTCATTTCAAGATCGACAAGTTTTGAGACCCTAAGGAAGAAGCCCATACTAGGGGCTCCCTCGACTCACAAAGGAAGTAATCACCTCCAAGCTCAAGAAAGGCGAAATGCAAAAGAAACTCATACAAGGGGCTCCCTCGAAGGGACCACCTCCAAACCCAAGAGGGAAAAGGTAAAACCATCCTAAGGCATACACTAGGGGCTATCGCGAGCAAACAAATCCGAAGGCTTTTCTCGATAAGAAGGTGTTCGAAAAAAAAAAAAAAAAAAAAAAAAATCACCCCGAAGTGAACCTCCCATCTCAAAAGTTGTGAAAACGAGACATCAAGTGAAGGTCCTATCGTGATCAAGTTACCTGCTGAAATCACAACAAACTCGCGAGAAGAAGCAACAAAAATTTCCTCTTGGACAAATCCCGTAAACCAATTCCAAAGTCCATCCTCTCACTTTTAGAGGATTCCATCACCACCCTTGACCTTATCAAAATCAAAGTTAACCTCACTCTTAGAGGTTCTGAAGAAGCAACAACAAGAAAATCCCCTCACCTTAGAAATTCCAAACACATCCCTCAAGCCAACCTCTCAGCAAATGGCCCAGCCGACCTCTCACTTTAAGAGGTCATGTTAAGCATCACCCAATGATCGATCGCAACCCAAAGCCCAGCTACAACCGCTACCGGATGGCATTCTCAAAAGATTATTTAAAAGAAATGCATATTCAGATTTTTGAGTCACTTGTTATCCTACGTGAGCATATTACATTTTCTCTCAAAAGTTTGGGAACTTGTCCTATTCTTGAAATTCGTTCATTCGACTCCTCAAACACATGCGCAAAAGTCTCACTGGGGCTTCGCATCCGTGCCTCTCAGCGGCACTCCGGTAAAAGCATGGAGACACGCGCCAGGGACTACTCCCCTCGGCTTGCGAGAACAAAGGAACAAAGAATCTTCACTTGAAGGAATAAAAAAATAGAAGGGGCTATAATCGGTCAATTCCCACCTTTTCTTCCACCCCAATCTTTTTTCTATTTTTCATTCTTTTTTTTGTTCTTTCCCATGAAGGAGATCAATGCAACGGCAGCCCGCACCACAATTACCACCGAACAGAGCAGCAAGCAACAACGGAACATCCTTCTCCTTCTAAAGACAAGCCAGATTTCACCTTCAAATCAAAACATTCATTTGTTTACCTATATAATTGGAATTTGATAAACCAATCAGTGAGGTCCATTCACGAGCAATCAAGATATAATTCTGAATAAAATAATTCTTCAAATGTCTCGACAAGTCTTCTTTTTCTACATCATAGGAAAATAGAGCCAAACACTGTCTTTCTGTCTGCAGGGGCTTCCATACACTTGTCCACACCTTGTGATGCTTATACTCTCCCAAAAGAGTCAAACCCAAAAGCAAAAGTGTCATACACGAACTCGGGATCCATTCCCACCTTCGAAAAAATGCGCCCCTGCACATATACATTTCCGAGTCTTGTCCAGCGACTGATTGACCATTGTTCGAAATGAGGGGTCGCCCCCGTGGCCGCAAGATGACTCTGTCTGCAAATAGGGATGCATTGAATCTCTCCAAGCTGGGGCTTTTCTTAAGCTGTCCTCTCAGGTTTGCTCTGCATCATCAACTGGGGCTTCGCCATTCCCTTCAAATTTGCTTTGCATCATCAACTGGGGCTCGCCCATCATCATCAACTGGGACTTCGCCAAGGTCACTTCATCAAACATTGGGGCTCCCCTCAACAAAAATGGGTCGACTATGTGCTCTAACAAAAATCGGAGCTCCAATGAAGTCATATCTAGCATGAAGGGCATCCCTTGTCATCAAGATCAGCATGTGGCAAACTCTTTGAGTCAGTTAGAAATATAATTAATCATAAGGCCTCTTTATCAAATAAACATGCTTTCAAAATACTGTCCTCCTTGGTACCTTGTTTACAAAAATCACTCTTTGGTCTCCACAAATTTTCAAACTCTTCAAATCTATCAAAAACGTATCTCTGTGACTCTCAAGATGACTCGGCCCTTATCTCTGGACATCAAACCTACCTAATCCCACCTTCTATCATCAACACTAACTCGGCCTCGCCTAGTTTAAACCAATAACCTTTCTGCTCAAACTGCCTTGTTTAGACTTACCGCAAATGTAAAACCCTAGCCTCAAGCCTAGGTGACAAATACCCTTCTAAACCCTAGCCTCAAGCCTAGGTGACAAATACCCTTCTAAACCCTAGCCTCATGTCTAGGTGACAAATACCTCTCTAAACCCTAGCCTTAAGCCTAGGTGACAAATGCCTCTCTAAAACCCTAGCCTTAAGCCTAAGAGACAAGACTCCTCTCTAAGCCTTAGCAATGATTATCCCAATCTTTTAATCGCTTGGTTCTTCGGCTCGGGAAGCCATAATAATCCCAACCAATTCACACAACTATTCTTCATCAGTAAACAGTAGCCTAAGTCCTTTGGCAGCTACAGTTTCCCGCATTTCAAAGGGTCCGTCCCGCATCTTCAAAGGGTCCGTCCCGCATCTTCAAAGGGTCCGTCCCGCATTTTCAGAGGGTCCGTCCCGCACTTTCAAAGGGTCCGTCCCGCATCTTCAAAGGGTCCGTCCCGCATTTTCAGAGGGTCCGTCCCGCACTTTCAAAGGGTCCGTCCCGCATCTTCAAAGGGTCCGTCCCACATCTTCAAAGGGTTCGTCCCGCATTTCAGAGGTCTATCCTCCATTTCAAGGGTCCGTCCCGCATCTTCAAAGGGTCCGTCCCGTACTTTCAAAGGGTCCGTCCCGTACTTTCAAAGGGTCCGTCCCGTACTTTCAAAGGGTCCGTCCCGCATCTTCAAAGGGTCCGTCCCGCATCTTGAAGGGTCCGTCCCAGCATCTTCAAAGGGTCCGTCCCGCATTTCGAGAGGTCTATCCTCCATTTCGTAGGTCTATCCTCCATTTCAAAGGGTCCGCCCCATACACTTTCTCTCGATGCGAATCAAGACTAAACTTGGTTTATTTGCACAACACACGGAGAAATCAAGACTACACTTGATTTGTTCCATCACACACAATTTCAAGGGGAAAATCAAGACTATACTTGAATTTCCTTTCCACACATTATCTCACAACACGGAGAAATCAAGACTACACTTGATTTGTTCCATCACACACAATTTTCAAGGGGAAAATCAAGACTATACTTGAATTTCCTTTCCACACATTATCTCACAATACGGAGAAATCAAGACTACACTTGATTTGTTCCATCACACACAATTTTCAAGGGGAAAATCAAGACTATACTTGAATTTCCTTTCCACACATTATCTCACAACATATTTTCCCACGGAGAAGGCAAGACTATACTTGATTCTCCTTTCCGTACATCTCTCAATATTATTCGAATCGCCCTTAGATTCGATCCCCAAAGCCTTGCCACAAATCGCATCTTTGGCTTGAGACGCTGCACGTCCGCCACTCTCGGGTACTAAACGCCCACGTTTTCGAACTACGACTTGGCTTGATTCCTCTTGGGATACGTAGGTAGCCCGACGTGGGTCCAGCCACTTGACCTACCTGGTCATCCTTTTGCGACTCAGCTCAAGTCCAAGGTCACTTTCCTTACCTCCTGAAATCCCTTTTTTCAGGACGGATCCTATTCTTTTCTCGTCGACCCCACTTGTCTTACAAGAAGCGTCGCCGAGGGGCTACTGTTAGTACCCGGTCCGAAAAAAGTGTTTTAATGAGTACAGGGACTGAAGCGCAATTCGGGAAAATTTGGGACTAAATTGGCATTTGGAAGTTTTTTTGACCAAATTGGAATTTATGGAAAATTCAGGGACTAAACGGGAAATATGGAAATTTTGGACGAATTTGATATATAAAAATTCCTGGGATTAAATGAAAGATAAAATTCCAAAGAGCAAAGTGCAAAAGAAGTCATTATAGTGGCCAAAATGCAACGAGAAAATCGCGAGACGAAACGGATAAGAAAATGGCACAAAATCATTTTCATGTGGCCAAGGTTTAGGAAGTGGCCGAGCTTCTTCTAGGCCATTTTTCACAAGAGGGCCGGCCAAGGAGTTGTAGCATTTGGGCCAAGGTGCAGCAGCATTTGGGCCATCTGGGCCAAGCTTAGAATTGGCCGATCGGCCCTTCTCTCCACTTGTGCCGATCGACCATTTATCAGCGCCGCCAGAACCTTAATTTAAGTGCCGATCGAACCTTAAATTAAGGCCGATCGACCCTTTATTTTTGTGCCGATCAAACCTTATTTCACCCAAGGCCGATCGACCCTTCGGTTGGCCCGACCCAGTGCAGAAGCACTATAAATAAGTGTGCCCGGCTCCCATTCTCAACACACAATTTACTCGGGAGAAGCGAGATTACACTTGCTTTACCCACAGTTTTTCTTGCTCTCTTCGAATCGCCCTAGATTCGACCTCAAAGTCTTGCTACAATTGGTAAGACTCTTTTTAATATTTTTGTTCTTTATTATTATTGTCTTTATTATTATGCTAGATTTATTATTTGCATGCTTAGTATTTTAATTACTTTATTTCTTGCTTATGTCATATATGCTAGATTTAGGGTTGTTTTAATATATTTAAATATGCAATAGCCGAGGATGATCTAGGGTTTCGCCAAGAAACCCAATGGATCTAGGAACTATTTCTTTCCTTCCACCTTAGTAATAATTGTCCCATGATCAACAATCCCCCAAGGATGAACGTTGATTAGTGCACCTTCCGAGGGCCTAACTCAAAGGTTCTAGGGTGTGATCATCAATTAATTCTTTCTCTCCCCTCCTCCTTATGCATGATCCCGTTTCTTCTATCTATTCCTGTAAACACCGCACACAACCAACACCCCACATGCTAGAAAGACCGATCCGTCGGGCAATAGGAGTGATAGCGTTTCTTCTTCTGTTGTAACTTGACCCCCGAACTCAATTAACTGTTTAGCCTTTTTTCAAAGCTTTGGGCTATATCAAAGTGGCGTGGCGACTCTCAAAACTTAAACTAATATTTTAATATGGTTTAAATCGAGTGTCACTAAATGAATATCCTATTTCGGTCCGACATTATATAATTAATTATTTCAAACCTCCGAATGCGCGTTGCATCGGGACGGGGTATTCACACCATGGCCATTTATGATTTGGGGAATGGACATCGTAGGAAAATTATCCAGGGCACCAGGAGGAAGAGTATTTCTATTAGCCATGACAGACTATTTCTCTAAATGGGTAGAAGCTGAGGCGTACGTACAAGTTCGTGACAGTGAAGTAATCTCTTTCATCAAAAGAAATATATTCAGCCGATTTGGGATACCTTCAGAGATAATTTGTGATAACGGCTCCCAATTCATTAGTAAGAAAACCCAAGATTTCTTGACATCTTGGGGAGTCAAGATAGTGACATCTTCACCTGTTCACCCTCAAGCCAATGGACGGGCAGAATCTAGCAACAAAATAATCATAAGCAACTTAAAAAAGAGACTGAACCAGAAGAAAGGACGATGGGCAGAAGAGTTGCCAATGGTTCTATGGGCTGACAGGACGACATCTAAGAACGCTACTGGTCAAACTCCCTATTCACTTGTATTTGGGACAGAATCAGTTATTCTAGCAGAAGTACTTGTACCTACGGCCAGATACAGTTTGTTGACATCTGAACATAATAAAGACATCTTGACATATGACTTGGATACAGTAGACGAACTAAGGGACATGGCCAAAGTTCGGATGGCAGCATATCAACAAAGGGTAGCCAGGTCTTACAATAAAAACGTAAGGGTTAGAAGGTTCCAAGTAGGAGATTTAGTCCTACGAAAGGCATTCCAAAATACAAAGGAACTCAATGCAGACAAGCTCGCCCCAAAGTGGGAAGGACCTTACCTGATAGATGCACAGGCCGGGAAAGGAGCATATCTTCTGTCAACCTTGGATGGCCAAATAATACCACGAAGTTGGAACGCCATTCACCTTAAAAGGTATTACATCTAAACAATGTACCCCTTTAACTCATCTCATCTCAGGTATGTACAATCCTTTATTTATTTGTAACCTTCTGTAAGTGCTCCAATTTGAGTTGGTAGCTTTTTCGTTAGAAAGTTAACGAAAGTTTTAACATTTCTAACATTTCTAACAATCTCTAACCTTTCTAACCAAGCAAGGGTAGGTTAGGGTTTGCTATTTAAAGTTAAACCAAAAAAGGAATCCAAAAAAGCAAAAGAATTAAGAAAATCCCGAAACAGCAAGTTGAAAAACAATTTCTGCTGATATTTTGAAAAATATTCTTCCTGTTCAAAGCCTGGAGCAGCATTAAATGCACCAGGCACGTTTTACAGGGACCTCCGCGCGGACATCTTTGAGTTTTCAGAGGGCCTATAAATTAAACCCTCCTCTCTCAGTTTACACAACACAACTTACTCACAGCAACGAAGTTCTGGCGAAATATAGAGAGAAAACAGTGGGAATCCTTAGATTGCCACCATTTTCTCTTGAATCTTTCCCAATCAAATACCAAACACACCAAACCTTGATACTCCTCAAGCCAAACACCAAATCTTGATACTCCTCAAGTCAAATTCCAAGCCTAGGAAGATAGGGTGTCACCATTGGTAAAGCCCTCCTTCTCAAAACCCTAAAATTCTCTTTTGATCTCTTGATCATCTTGTTCTTCTTACTTTGACTTATTTTATGTCTAGTTTAACTTGAGTTTTGACCTAAGATGGTCATCTTGAAGTTCATCTTCATGAATGACCATCTCAAGTGGTCCACATTTTAGATCTTTAGTCAATTCTTTCTCCTTGGTTTCATCTTTACAAAACCCCCTTTCCCTTTGCAAAGGATATGTTTAAACCCCATAAATTCCCCAAGGATGACTTGAATATGATAACCACTTAATAAAAAGTAGTGGTATCAAGTCTAGGGATGAAAATGGGGTGAACATAGATGCAAATCCCCCAAAAATCACATTTTCCCTCAAGAACATCTTGCTGTCCAGTAGCATTGTTCTGAGACCTCAGTCCATTTTCTTATTTTTTGGACCCAGTAAAACTTGGAATTGGGTGTTGACTACAAAACACTTTTTGTAGCCAACATCCAGATCTTTCCAGACATATTTTTATTTTATTTTTTGAGTAAGTAAAACTCCTTTTTTTAATTTTTATTTTAGAGGCCAGTTCATCAGCTTCTGGAAATCCAGATTTCACATCTGAGATTTCCAGAAGGTTTTGACCCCTCAAATTACTTCCAAAATGGAAAGTTTCTTTGCAGAAACCCTATTTAGGGTGTTTTAAGCAACTTTCATTCTCGTACTTTCCCCAGATTCTGAGGTTTTGAAGCCTTTAAGTCCATTTCAAAGTCAAGGGTCAACTGCCTTCTTTCATTCTGGCAGAAATGGTTTTCAACTTCCGAAAATCTTTTGAGTGCCAAATCTCAACCCAAAAATCACCCAAAAAATCATGGGATCAGTTTAAAGCCTTAAAAAGAGCTCCCAATTTTTACTTACCTCAGTTTCAACTTATTTTGGCCAAAACACACACACACACACACAACAAAGGATTTTGAATGTTTGGAAGACTCGTTTTACGAGGCGTTCCGGGTGCACACTAACGTCCTTCCCGGCACGTAACGTGACCTCCGAACCTAAATTTCTGATCTCGGGCATTTTTCAAAGTTTTGTCCCTTAAAACAAAAATGGCGTGGCGACTCCGTTTGATTTTCAAAAAAAATCGGGTACATCACAGTGGCGACTCCGCTGGGGACTAAGCTTTTTCTAAAAAAAAAAATGATATTTGGTATATTGGTGGAAACCATTAAACTTCCCGTTATCGCCTCCTAACACGAGTCGGGGATAAATTGTGGTTTAACAATCCCACGTACCGGTATCATCGTTTTCAAAAAAAAAAAAGAGAAAAAGCTTTCGAGGGTCAAGCTTCCGTCCCGACATTTGAAAATCCTTTGTTTTGTGTGTGTTGATTTTTGCACATTTTTCGTGTTCGTTTTGGCCGCCTCGGAAAAAGTCAAAATTTTGACTGTCGGAATAATGTCCCTAACTGTTGGAATTTTTGTGATTATGTGCTTATGTGCTCATTAATTTTCAAAAAAAAATTTCAAAAAAAAAAGATTTTTCAAAAAAGAAAATTTCCAAAAAAAATCATGCATCATATTTTTAAGACACATAAAAAAAAATTTCTATTTTACTCTGAAAAGAAGATAGGCCTTGCACACTACGCGCACGTTGACCGTACACCGCACACTACGTCCTTAACCCGGGAAATCCTTGTCGCGGTCCGTTTGGTCTTATTACGCCTCTCGGACGAGCACGGGACTACCCAAACATCCCATGGAGCCTCGTGTCGACCATGCACTTGTCCGTGACACACTTTGTCCGAGACCCGGTTGGTTTTTAGTCCGGTCCGTGTCATGCCCTGTTCGTGTATAGACCTTTCCTTTCAAGCCTTTGTCGGCATACCGACTCAATATCTTTCGGGGACCCTAATCGCCGAAGTTCTCGCCGGTTTTCCGCCGCAGACTTTTGACCAAGATATTGACCTGGCGCCTGACTTCGGCCTGCCGGCACAAATTATACATTGACTCCCAAAGATTGACACCGAGTCATCAAGGATTAATGAATATTCCATGCCTAATTACGGCTTAAGCGACGACAAGTCAAGATCAATTGTGGACGCTTATCGGTCCAAATCATGCCGACTTTTCGTCGAGCCCTCGGACATGATCTTGACTTTCGACGTCGGCTTTGTCCGTAATTTACATCGAATGCTCGTTAAGACTCGATTACCCGCGGACTTTTAGGATCGTTTTCTTTCGGTCGGTGGGACCCGCTTGCCCTATAGGACCCTCGCCGGGCATCCACCCGGGAGGTCGAAATACGGGTGGAATACGAGGGGCTTATAGGCGTAGTGGACGGGGCCCACCGATCCAGAATCGAGTAGTTTGCAAAAAAGAGAGCAATCTTTTCCAACCGATTAGGTTAATAAAACGTGTTTTAAGTAAACATGAACAAATAATTGCATGTTGCACGAGCCTTGAGCCCAAACACCTACCCACCTTCATTCCCGCCATCCGAACCCTCGTGTCTTTCCCCAGGCTCCGCACAAAGCTTGGTTTCGGGCACCGGGTCACCGTTTGATCAGTTGAGAAGAGTCAAGCGCATCGTCGGCTTTCGTCGTTTGTTTCAACTCCGGTTTCAGAATGTCCGCATCGGTGGTAACGATGGGGACAACGTCACTCCGCCTCCCGGGACTCCTCGGACGAGCAAAGAATGGAATCGGTTAGCGAGCAGAGATGAGAGTGCGACGGAAGCACTGGCGAATAGCCTTATCGAGGCTATTAAGAGCCATGGTCGGCCGCCGGTCTCAACCTGAGATGGCACCTTCACCGTGGAAGAAGAGGAAGACCTCAACCCCACTCTTGGTCAGCCCGACTACTCCAGGATGCCACCACCGGCCTCCGCGGTACTACCACCAGAATCCATGCTTCTCGGCCTGGTCAGCCAGCCTCCCCAAATGCACCACTTTGGATCCCCTGCGGCCCGACGAGACGAGCCAATTCCCGAGTCCCTCGGTGGGGACAAAATCGCACGGAATATCTTCTCATGCTTGGGGCTACCCGAATGCCACAAAGAAATGGGGATCCCACCTCGGTTCGGGACCAATCAATCCGGACCTTCACACAAGAACATAATTTGGGATACCACCCCGCTGGTTCGGGGCAACAATCAGAGTCCCACCTCGTAATGGTACTAGCTCACCAGCCTCCTCACACGCCTCTCACAAATCCATTTCTCACTCAGGACTTCTATGGGTTATCAAGCCTCCATCCCGTGTCATCCGAATCACTAGACCGCAAAGTATCCCCTCAGTTACACACCTTCGCCACAACCCATACGCAATTCAACAATCCAGACAAAGAACCTCACACTCAAGCCTACTTATGGGCCTCACTCAGGAAATCCGAGCTATTCGGCTACCTCAGGCAGTCCGCTCCACCTTCCCTGCTTGATGGGAAAGCCAACAAAGAAGCCGCTGGGTTTTATCCTTTTGCCCAAGCTCCTACCTACACTCCCAGGGGTAATTTGGGCCAAGGACAGTGTTTTCACCTATGCCCCGGAATATGGTATCCCTTCCACCGGTGTGCCGCCGGTGGTAACTCCTCTCCTCGGCTCGATTCCCATTTGGTTTGAGCAGCTATGGCTCCACCTTTGGATCCCCAATTGGCTTGGTTTATGGAGCAACACAAGGAAATGAAAGCACAGATTGCTGAATTGACCGCCAAAAAGAACACCGCTCTTCGGCCTACGTATCCCGACTCGATTGTCCCCCGCCTCACAAGTTTGTGATGCCCACTCTGGAATTGTTTGACGGGAGTGCATGCCCTAAAACTCACTTGGACACCTATACTTTGGCAATGAAGGCTAAGGGATGCACAAACCAAAGAATTGGCCGATTACTTTAGTCTCTCTTTGAAGTCGTGGGCTTTGAAATGGTTTTTCCGATTGCGGCTGAAGCTAGGGCTACTTGGGAACAGATCACCGCACTTTCACGGATAAGTATAAAGCCAACTTGGAATGGGAGACAAACAGAGTTGACTCCGCAAAACAACGATGCAACGCCCTAATGAGAATATTGGGGATTTCTATAAGAGGTGGAACTTAAAGCTCGGTGAAATGGCCATTCCTCCCTCTCGACGAGGAGCGGTTAGACATCTTTCACCATGCTTGAAGCCGCATTTGAGAGCTTCCTCGCCCACTTTCCCTACGCCGACTTGCGTGCAATGGTTAATTCCGGCTAAGTTTGAAAAGGCTTACAATCGCAGCCGATCGCTGCACTGCCTACGGATATCGGGCTCCTCCCTCCAAAACTACTCTCACTTTCGCTAAAGGCAAAGAGGCGGTCGGCTACGCAGAGGACGGAGGCGTAACAATGCCACTTCCTTTGTTCCCAAGAAGCCCGATGCATCCAAATCCCGGCTCCAAGACTTGAGAAACTTTGGGATGCCTTTGAGTGATATCTTCGTAGGTTTGGTGAGAGAAGGTTTGCTCCGGCCTTTGGAAAATTATCGGCTAGAAACCCCAACGCTCCTTTGGATACCTCCAAGCATTGTGCCTTTCATCGCACTACATGGGCACCTCGACTGGATGATTGCGTCCCCCTGAAAAGGCCATCCAAGGGTTGATTGAGCAAGGGAGGTTAGAGATGCCTCAAGGACCCAATACTATCAATAACCCGCTCCCTAACAACATAAGTGTCAACATGATCGAGTTTGGTGGTTCAAGCCTTGTGGGCACAATGGAGTTTGACTCGTCCCTTTGCAAGGTCAATGAACCCGGTCATCGCAGGCAATGAAGATGGTTGGATTGAGCAAAAAGTTGCCAAGGAAATCCCGATGGAAAGCTCTCGCAATAGCTCCCGTCTCCAAATGGCCGAAGAATAGATGCATGGTTCAACAAAGAAAGAGCGGCTAGACTGGGGGCTACCTATCTTTAAAATAGTCTTTTGAGTCAACCTTCGTAGGTTCTAGTACTTTTCTTTCACCTAAGTCCTTCCTGGACATTTGTCGTTGTAGTCCATTTTGGACATAGTGGTTAAGTGTCTAATTTTTAATATAAGTCTTTTTTCTTTTCTTGCTAGACTCGAGACATCATTTGCGCACCCACGTTACACTTAATTGAAATGGTTTTATCCAAAATGATCACTTGTCTTTTGCCAACCACTAATTCTTCGAAAATGATTAATATTTAAACTAATCGGAGTGAGAAAATCAATTGATATCCTTCCCAAATTGGGGCTTACCAACTCCCCATCTTGCATCTCATATGCTCACATCCCTTTCATCATCATCATCTCGTTGCTCGATGAATTTGCATGGATTTTTTTTTCTCATATAAAGCTTAAGCAAGCAATGAAGACTTAATCTCGTAGGGATTGCGGTTGAAACCTTTCACCCATAGGAAAGCCATTACCTCACCCTTACTAAACACTACCCTCTCATTTCAAGATCGGCGTGTTTTGAAACCCGGTTTAGCCATCATTTTTGCTCCATACTGAGAGAAAGTCCAAGCGAGTCCGAGAAGTTAGCTTCGAGAATCGGCGATGCGCAAATTATCTCAAGCCATGAAGGAAGGACAAAGATAATCCTCAACTCCTCAGGAAGCTTTCCAAGTCAAAAAAAAAAAAAAAAAAAAAAAAAAAAAAAAAAACAAAAAAAAAAAAAAAAAACAAAAAAAAAAAAAAAAAACAAAAAAAGAAACAAAAAAAAGAAGGATTTTAAAATCCTCACAATCTCGGATATAATTCCAAGCTCCTCGTGAAGCCTTCCAAAAAAAAAAAGAAGAAGAACTCAAAAGTCCCCGACATCTCAAGAAGCTCTCCAATGATCAAAAAGGAGCCCGAATTCTCGCAAGATCGCAAAAGTTGTCGATGCTCGGACTTCCTCTTATCATTACCTTAAACCAATCCCAAGCCATCCTCTCAATTTTAGAGGATACTCCCATCACCATTACCCTTGCCCTTGGCCAAGTCAAAATCCGACCTCTCATTCTTGGAGGCAATCAATCTTCCTCGCCATAGATTTCCCAAACACATCCCCGCGAGCCAACCTCTCATCTTTAGAGGTTCGGTCCAAGAAAGGCCTAGCCGACCTCTCATCTCAAGAGGTCATAATCTCCCAAATCACCCGATAGCCGATCGAAGCCCGAAACCCAACTACAGCCCCTACCTTAGGATAAGCGGTTTCATTCTAATATCCTCGATGTCGGGATCAAATTAATGCTTCATTGCTTGCTTAAATTGGAATCTAATCCATTTTGGTTCAAAATTACCAATCAAAGATTGTGCAAATTCAACCCTTCCCTTCATGTGAGCATATTTCATTTCTCCTCACAAACACTTGCCGTGGATGTCCCATCAAGCTTCGCATCCGTGTCTTTCATGGACACTCTAAGGGGATATGTTATTCAATCCTCCAAATCCTCAAAATCCCCAAAGGTCCTCGGACCCTCGAATTTCAACATCCATTCTCTTTTCATTCGGGATAGGCCCGAACTACGGCGACCCGAGCTCTTCATAATGGAGGGAACGTAGGCAACCGTAAATGGTCCTACGAAATCACAAACAAATCTCAAAAAAAAAAAAACCCGGTCTCATCAAGGATCGTCCCTATACACTTTCCGCCCTTCCAAGCTTGATTTTCGATATCGCTGGTTTTCTCCTTGTGATTAATCAAAATATTTGTTCATATCAGATTTAGGGATTGAATAACCCGAACCTTAACAAAGGGTTTTAAGCAAATTTGTGATCATCATGAATAAGACAAGTTTTCAAGTGTCTCGACAAGTCTTCTCTCTCTCCATCATAGGGAAATAGAGCCAAACAACGTCTTTACGTCTGCGGGGGCTTCCATACACTTTTCCACACCTTGTGATGCTTATACTCTCTCAAAAGAGTCAAACCAAAAGCGAGAGTGTCATACACAAATTCGGAGACATTCCCATCTTTCAAAAGATATGCCCCCGCACGTAAACATTTCGAGTCTTGTCCAAGAATCGGTTGACTAAGGTCTCAAAAGATGGGTTCCCCTCTCGTAAGACTACTCGAATTTCTTCATGCTGGGGCTTGCTAAGCGGTTCTCCTGTGTTCTCCCAGATGCTTGACTCTTCAAGCCGGGGCTTATATAGTCATCTTTGGGTCCACGTTGGGTTCTTCACCACGAGATAGACTCGCCAAATCGCTTCTTCAAAATCTGGACTTTGCCTACTCAGATCCGGGCTTTGTCAAGATGGTCTTTTGGACCCGAATTTTATCAAGTCGCAAGAAAGAATTTCAGCTTCGTAACTTGGTACACGGCGCCTTCCCGTAGCATCGGAATTCAAGATCGTGGTTTCTCCCGCATTAGCAATTCCATCAAATCATCCTCCTGACAAAGTTTCGGCCAAGGTCACAGCTCATCCAAATGAAAGAAGCTTCACTCGTATCAACGTTGGCCCTAAAGTCCTGTCAAAGACGCCTTCAAATGACCAAGAATGAGAGGGAAAGTTTCAATCAAGACCTGGGATCCGAATCCAATCTCATCAAGATTGAGGTCCATGTGATATTGCTGACAAAACCTCACCAACAACCGCTGTTTAAATCGCGACCAAGGGTTCTCATCCCCTACTTGACCAAAATCTGTTCCAAGCAAGCCTCCATACCCATGCATCCCCACTAAAAATCTCCCAAGGGCTCATGTAGCATGCACAAAACTTGAGTCAATAGGAATAATCCTAAATCATCGAAGATCATAAATCATAATTTTTCTCGCCAAGCTTAGGCTAAGTGCATCTTCGAAAGCAAGTAAATGCATCATCCCATAATCATTTTTGGTTCCATGCATGCATCTGTCATCATGAATGCCATATATGCATCTTCCTCTTCACTAACGAATGCAGAATTCAAACGTGAAATCAAATCCCCTTTTTTCGGCAAGGATGATCTTCACCAAAGACGACCTCCAATGAATGAAGACGCCCTCCAACATCTACAGGCTTGACAAAGACAAGCTCCGTGTAACTTGCTAAAGACGACCTCCAATGTCCACAAATGGATGAAAACGGCCCCAATGAAGACCACCTCCGGTGTCTACAATTGATCGAGACGCCAAGTTCTCGAATACAAGTCGGTCGAGGACGCCGAGTTCGCAAAATGCAAATCGGTCAGGGACGCCAAGTTCTCAAATGCAAATCAAATGCCAGTCGGTTAGAGACGCCAAGTTCTCACATACAAATTGGTCAGAGACGCCAAGTTCTCCAATACAAATCGGTCAGAGACGCCAAGTTCTCAAATACAAATCGGTCGAGACGCCAAGTTCTCCAAGGCAAGAAGGTCGAGACGCCAAGCTATCCAATACAATGCGGTCGTAGACACCAAGTTCTCAAAAGCAAGAAGTCCCAATGTGAATACAAGCTCAACCACCTCTACAAGGTTGACGACCACCAAAGAAGATGCAGACTCAACCAAACTCCTCCTTCGTGTCAAAATGCTTCCAAAGATAGCAAATCGTCGCAGAAACCGTCCCACGAACAAAGAACTTAACAACTCTTCATCAACATCAGCCGTAGCCTCAGCCTCTTCCGGCAACTACGGGTAAGCACAAAGACAGGTATGAAAGCATATCTTAGTCAACTACTTTCCTAAAAGAACATTATCATCAGATCATAGGGCGACTTCCCCAAAACAGTCAAAACCTTAGGGTGACTTCCCCAAAACAGTCAAACCATAGGGCGACTTCCCAAAAATAGTCAAACCACTGGGCGACTTCCCAAAAATAGTCAGATCATAGGGCGACTTCCCAAAAATAGTCAGATCATAGGGCGACTTCCCTAAAATAGTCAATCCCTCGGGTGACTCCCAAATACAGTCAATCTCTAGGGCGACTTCCCCAAAACAGTCAAAACCTTAGGGTGACTTCCCCAAAACAGTCAAACCATAGGGCGACTTCCCAAAAATAGTCAGATCATAGGGTGACTTCCCAAAAACAGTCAAACCATAGGGTGACTTCCCAAAAATAGTCAAACCATAGGGCGACTTCCCAAAAATAGTCAGATCATAGGGTGACTTCCCCAAAACAGTCAAACCATAGGGCGACTTCCCAAAAATAGTCAGATCATAGGGTGACTTCCCAAAAATAGTCAAACCATAGGGCGACTTCCCAAAAATAGTCAGATCATAGGGTGACTTCCCCAAAACAGTCAAACCATGTGGCGACTTCCCAAAATAGTCAGATCATAGGGTGACTTCCCAAAATAGTCAAACCACAGGGCGACTTCCCAAAAATAGTCGGATCATAGGGCGACTTCCCCAAAATAGTCAAACCATGTGGCGACTTCCCAAAAATAGTCGGATCATAGGGCGACTTCCCCAAAAATAGTCGATCATAGGGTGACTTCCCCAAAACAGCCAAACCATAGGGTGACTTCCCAAAAATAGTCAGATCATAGGGCGACTTCCCAAAAACAGTCAAAACCTTAGGGTGACTTCCCAAAATAGTCAAACCATAGGGCGACTTCCCAAAAATAGTCGGATCATAGGGCGACTTCCCAAAATAGTCGAATCATAGGGCGACTTCCCAAAAAATAGTCAAACCATGTGGCGACTTCCCAAAAATAGTCAAACCATGGGCGACTTCCCAAAAATAGTCGATCATAGGGTGACTTCCCAAAAATAGTCAAACCATAGGGCGACTTCCCAAAATAGTCGGATCATAGGGCGACTTCCCTAAAATAGTCAATCCCTCGGGTGACTCCCAAAATAGTCGATCACTAGGGCGACTTCCCTAAAATAGTCAATCCCTCGGGTGACTCCCAAATACAAATAATCTCTAGGACGACTTCCCTAAAATAGTCAATCCTCGGGTGACCCCGATACGTCAATCCTTGGTCCATCCACTTGACCGACATTGATCACCTTTCTTCCCGATGGTTCTCGTAAGCCCGAGTCTTCCCAAAGAAGAACACCTTCAAATAGCCTCCATCGTGTAAAAAACCTCAACTTAGGTTCATACTCCCGAACTAAGTTCCCATTTAGGTTCATACTCCGAACCAAATCCCGACTTAGGATCATACTCCCGAACTAAGTCTCCATTTAGGTTCATACTCCCGAACTAAGTTCCCATTTAGGTTCATACTCCCGAACCAAATCTCAACTTAGGTTCATACTCCCGAACTAAGTCTCCATTTAGGTTCATACTCCCGAACCGAACCTCAACTTAGGTTCATACTCCCGAACTAAGTTCCCATTTAGGTTCATACCCTCTCAAAAGAAATTCCAGCAGCTTAAACGTAAGACCGAGTGCCCCGAGAAAGATAACGGAATCCCGTTTCTTTCATCAAAATCATCCCCTGAGAAACGTAAGACCGATCTCCCGAGAAAGATAACGGAATCCCGTATCTTTCATCAAAATCATCCCTAAGCAAAGAAACGTAAGACCGATTTCCCCAACGAATACGTCCGATTTTCCGAAGCTAACAAAATCTCGAGTAAATTTCGAACTACGGCCGGCTTGATTCCCACTCGGGATACGTAGGTAGCCTATCATTAGGTCCAGCCACTCGACCAAAATGGTCATCCTTTCCTTCTACGGCAGCAGACGTAAGACCGATCCTTTCAAGCAAAGTCCACCGAGAGGACCATCTATACCCACCATCAAGGTTCGAGACACCTAAAACGCCATCTCTAAGGTTCGAGGCACCTAAAACGCCATCTTCAAGGTTCGAGGCACCTAAAACGCCATCATCTTCAAGGTCCGAGGTGCCTAAAACGCCATCATCTCCAAAGTTGATACCTTAAAAACAATCATTCCTGTGGTCAAAGACCCGAACTACGACCGGCTTGATTCCCATTCGGGATACGTAGGTAGCCTATCGAATAGGTTCAGCCACTCGATCACTTGATCATCCTATCAAATATGGAGCCTTACTCTTATCGACGACCCCGCTTCCTTCGAAAGCACCGTCGCCGAGGGGCTACTGTAAGTGCTCCAATTTGAGTTGGTAGCTTTTTCGTTAGAAAGTTAACGAAAGTTTTAACATTTCTAACATTTCTAACAATCTCTAACCTTTCTAACCAAGCAAGGGTAGGTTAGGGTTTGCTATTTAAAGTTAAACCAAAAAAGGAATCCAAAAAGCAAAAGAATTAAGAAAATCCCGAAACAAAGAAGTTGAAAAACAATTTCTGCCGATATTTTGAAAAATATTCTTCCGTTCAAAGCCCGGAGCAGCATTTAATGCACCGTGCACGTTTACGTGGACCTCCGCGCGGACATCTTTGAGTTTTCAGAGGGCCTATAAATTAAACCCTCCTCTCTCGCCTTACACAACACAACTTACTCACAAAGAAGTTCTGGCGAATATAGAGAGAAAACAAAGTGGGAATCCTTAGATTGCCACCATTTTCTCTTGAATCTTTCCCAATCAAATACCAAACACACCAAACCTTGATACTCCTCAAGCCAAACACCAAATCTTGATACTCCTCAAGTCAAATTCCAAGCCTAGGAAGATAGGGTGTCACCATTGGTAAAGCCCTCCTTCTCAAAACCCTAAAATTCTCTTTTGATCTCTTGATCATCTTGTTCTTCTTACTTTGACTTATTTTATGTCTAGTTTAACTTGAGTTTTGACCTAAGATTGTCATCTTGAAGTTCATCTTCATGAATGACCATCTCAAGTGGTCCACATTTTAGATCTTTAGTCAATTCTTTCTCCTTGGTTTCATCTTTACAAAACCCCCTTTCCCTTTGCAAAGGATATGTTTAAACCCCATAAATTCCCCAAGGATGACTTGAATATGATAACCACTTAATAAAAAGTAGTGGTATCAAGTCTAGGGATGAAAATGGGGTGAACATAGATGCAAATCCCCCAAAAATCACATTTTCCCTCAAGAACATCTTGCTGTCCAGTAGCATTGTTCTGAGACCTCAGTCCATTTTCTTATTTTTTGGACCCAGTAAAACTTGGAATTGGGTGTTGACTACAAAACACTTTTTGTAGCCAACATCCAGATCTTTCCAGACATATTTTTATTTTATTTTTTGAGTAAGTAAAACTCCTTTTTTTAATTTTTATTTTAGAGGCCAGTTCATCAGCTTCTGGAAATCCAGATTTCACATCTGAGATTTCCAGAAGGTTTTGACCCCTCAAATTACTTCCAAAATGGAAAGTTTCTTTGTAGAAACCCTATTTAGGGTGTTTTAAGCAACTTTCATTCTCGTACTTTCCCCAGATTCTGAGGTTTTGAAGCCTTTAAGTCCATTTCAAAGTCAAGGGTCAACTGCCTTCTTTCATTCTGGCAGAAATGGTTTTCAACTTCCGAAAATCTTTTGAGTGCCAAATCTCAACCCAAAAATCACCCAAAAAATCATGGGATCAGTTTAAAGCCTTAAAAAGAGCTCCCAATTTTTACTTACCTCAGTTTCAACTTATTTTGGCCAAAACACACACACACACACACACAACAAAGGATTTTGAATGTTTGGAAGACTCGTTTTTACGAGGCGTTCCGGGTGCACACTAACGTCCTTCCCGGCACGTAACGTGACCTCCGAACCTAAATTTCTGATCTCGGGCATTTTTCAAAGTTTTGGCCCTTAAAACAAAAATGGCGTGGCGACTCCGTTTGATTTTCAAAAAAAATCGGGTACATCACACCTTCCATTTTCCTATTTACTATTTTCTTACTTCATTACAAATCAAGATGTCACTAACACAACTTGTGGAGAGGCGTCAACATAGTTGACGTCCATTTTTAACATGTCTTTGTCTTATGAGGTGTTGACATACGGAAATGGGGACATATCGAAAGTACGCAAAATCAGAAGAACAATGAATTCTCCTCCGTCAGAGACTGGCCATCTCTTCTCAAGTAAAGGTACATAATCCCTTCTAAGGTTTAAAGAGTTAATTACCTCTTTCTTAAGATGTTAGGTTGCCACACCTTCGCCTGGAGCGCAAGTTATCTCTTTAATTGAGGTGTGGGGTGGGCCTATATGGGTAAACTCATATAGCTTACCCATTCCCACTCAGTTAAATGATTGATCTCATGTTTTATTCTTATGGTTATGACATGTACGTGTCATCTTAAGTGTCTACCGCATTGACATACTAACATGTCACCTTACGAGCATAACAAATAACCATCCAAAAGAAAACAAGCCTTGACATGCTTGAAAATTACTAAACCGCAACTAAGCTAAAGTTACCCTAAAAACATCCTTAAAAAGTTAAAAACAACATCCAAACTATCAAAGTTAAAATGCAAAAGTGTTGGACCAACCCAACACATAAGAGAAATTGTATTTGGTCCTTATGGACCTATTACATAACCAAACCTAAATTAAAATTGTCTTTAGGGATTCTACCCCAGTAATACCATCAAAAAACCAGAACAGAGTTATTTTACCTTTTTTCAGGTGACATCCGCCGCAGGTGTTGCTTTGGGGATAACTTCTCCAACCTCTGCACTTCCTTCTTAAGCATCCTACTTTTTGTGTTTTCCTCCTGAAAGTCATTCCATATCGCTGTCATGAGCATCATCAACCTGTTCAAGATCCTTGGAGCCCTCATTCATCTTTTCATCATGGATCCGCTGCAAAGCTGCCTTTTCATCATCCAGGTTCCAGTTCACATGCTCTCCTGCCTGATATTCCTCAATCATTTGGATTCTAGTTTCAAAAACTGCTTTCGCAGTTTCATGCACCAAGTCATCCCGAAGTGCTTCAATCTCCCTTTCATGCCTGATATCAACACTTGCAAGCCTGGACCGCCATTTTAAAATCTCTTCATTTTTGTCCCTGATTTCCAATCCCTTTTCCCTTATTATCCTTGCAGCTTCTTTCAAATCCTTCTCGTATTCGACCCTACTCATATCAAAGGTATCACATTTATCCCTCCATATCCTGATCTCTTTGGACATTAACTTAGCCATCGAGACAATCTGTCATCAACGAACAAAAAAGACATTTTACCAAAATAAAAATCAATGTACCAAAGATCCAAATTAACTCTTACCTGATTCTCCAACACTTCTTCATTCCAAATTTGCTTCTCCACGCCGGAGATCTGGTCCACCCTTTTTCTTTTCGAGGTAAGCTTATTATCCATATCAGGTATGGTCTCTTCCGCTTTCATCTTACCTTTGTATTTGGCCACAATATCATTCGTCGTAAAGCCGGATCGAGTCACTGCATATAAGGACATATGTTAGCACGGATTTAATAGAGTCGCCAATGCGATGACACATTGATTTTGACTCACTTTTTTGGAGAACGTTGTGACTATGTATTTGAGAGAGAAGGATAAAAACTGCACCCTTTAAGGCTACTCTCACCATAATATAGTAAGAGACGTCTGATTTGGATAAGAATTTGAAGAAGATTCGATGATAACGATGGTTATCAAGAATTACGGTTGTTAGTTCCTATCGAGACTCATTTTCTTTCTAGCCGACACGTATCCCTAACCGTCCCATCATGCAAGCTGGCAGTTGAGCATTTATTGGAGAAAAACATTTGCCTCTTCAGTTGTCAAAATAGCCAAATGTTTTTGGGGACAAATTGTTGTGGGTATTTTTCAGCATGGTGACATCTTCAGTTGCTCCTGCATGTCAATATGTTACTCCACTGTAAGTATCGTTTTAATATTTACTTAATTGATATTTCCTAATATCTTTATTTTCCAGTGGATAAGAGAGAAGAATACGGGATATTTTTCTAGCACGTTCAACACATCTTCAACGGCAAGGATGACTTGGTCTCACGGACGTTGAAGAAGATAAGACTATTCCCGAGATTGTAGGAACAACTTTTACCCATTCAAACTTACTTATATTTAAGGGGAGATGGAGATGGAAAAACAGATATACTCTCGTACACTCACACACTCTACGCACATCTCTCTTGTAATTCTCTCCATCATCTTCCACAGTTGTAACTCAAATATTATAGTGAAACTTTTAAGGTTGGAGACCTAACTCTCGGGGTTTTTTCCAAAGAGGTTATCACCTCTAAGGTTTTCCTCGTTAACAAATCGTGGTGTCATTCTTTCTTTTTATGTCTTTGTTCCATTTAGTCGAATTCCACAGTCCCCTCCTTGTTATTTAATCCACACACTTGTCAAAGTTATGATTCAACACTATTGTTTTTTCTACCAAAACAATATGTTAGAGTAGTTTTTGTATCTTCCTGGTATTTTCTCTTACAAATTCTTATCTCCCCCAATCATTTTATTTATATATTTATATAAAGACAAATATCATCTCAAAGTAAACCCTGTCTCTGATCGACCCGTACTTGCACCCGCTATATTACAATAGCAGTGCGCTTGCAGATATTAAATAAACCGTTAGGTTAACAAACCGACAACAAGTTTTTGGCGCCGTTGCCGGGGACAACGGTTTACTTTTTGATATTTGTCTTTATTATTTATTTTTATGTTTATATTTTATATATTATTATTTTGTTGTTTTCTAACTCTGTTTTGTAGGAATATAAAAAATAAAAAATAAATAAAATTTTTTTTAAACAGTGTTGGAGCGGCCGTGCACCAAATATTGGAGCGGCCGTGCATTCAAGAGCGGATGAACTAAGTTAAATCAACCAAGTGGAGCGGCCACACACTTCTATTGGTTCGACCGTGCATTTCGTCATGAATGGATGCGTTGTTTCAAAAAAAAAAAAATCATCAGAGCAGGAACTGCTCGGCCGAGCACAACACATGACTCGGCCGAGCAAGGAGGGACAGAAAGTCACTTAAACTGGAGGCTGATGCTCGGCCGAGGCAAGGCCTATGCTCGGCCGAGCATTTTGAATTTTCATAAAAAAAAAAATTAAAGCAGGGGTCGTGTCTTTTGACTCCTCATTTCACATCCCTTGTTCACTCTCTCTCTCTCTCTAAACCCTCCATATCTCCGCCCCTTTCCACCCCTCAACCTCCAAATCCTCCATTAAATCCGGCCATCCAAACCTACCTCCACCCTAAATCCTACTCCTAAACACTACCCAAGCCTTACACAACCCAATTTCACCCCCAAATCCTCCAAAATCCGAAAAAACCCTAAGTCTCATCCCATTCCAAAAATTGATAAACCTCCATGGAATTGAAGCTCAAAGAGGGATCTTCTTAACAAATTGAAGCTACACAACAAGGAAGTGCATAGATTCAAAGATCATTGGCATCAATTTACTCAAAATTTTCCGGGTAATACAATTTCTCTCATCACTTGTTCTTCAAATTTATGGGACTTGAGTTCTTCTTGCTGTTATGGATAGAAAACAAAAGGGAAAGGCTCCTGCCTCTAAGAGACCTCACAAAAATATTACATCTAGTTCTAGTTTAGCCCCAACCCTAGACCCTTTAGGCATTACTTTCCAATCTGAAGCAGAGACTACTAGGTATGCTAAACTTCGTGGGAAAAACATAAAACCCACTCAATTCCCAGATTTTGATACTATGAGAACCTTAGGATTTATGAATAATCTGAGAGCTTTGCACCAAGGGCTGAATTGCGGGGATTTCATACATATTGAGGGAAAAACTTATGAAAGCCCCACCCTAGAGTTTTTAAGCACCATGACCAAAAGATCGAGGATTATGATTTGTGGTGAGACAGGGGAAGAATATGAGGATGTTGTCCTAAGTTTCAGGCTTCTAAACACATACCATACCCTTGACCTCGAAGAGATCAACGATACTCTCGGGTGGCCTAACAACAAAACCGCCCTAAATACACCTCCCCCTCATTACAATGCCGATGTCTTTTGGGAGCAGATTACGGGTCATACACCGTTCCTTCCCAAAACATCCAAAGCCTCCCTAATTGTTCACCCCATCCTTCGTTATATCCATAGAATGTATGCTTGCACAATTTTTGCAAGAGAGGATAAGGGGACAATCAATAGGCAAGAATTATTTTTATTATGGGCATTTGTCACGGGGTATACAGGGATTAATATAGGAAAATGGTTTGTTGATCAACTTTGGGATCACATATCACCTAGCTTTCCCGGTGATATTCATATAGGAGGGATGATTACCCTCCTTGCAATATATAAGGACATTCCAATTCCCGAGGAAGGTCCCGAAGCTTTGGTGCCAGTTAGAGGATCTAGGGTGCTTGATGTAGCAGCCCTAAAAATAATGAACATGATCTCTGAGGAAGGGCAAGGGAGGTATACATGGTTTGTAGGAGGTGGTGCTAACAAGACACCACATGCTATTTTGCCCAACGCCAACATTCCGATGGTATTAGTAAACCAACCGGATACTTGGTCCTTCCCGCTTTTGTTGGGACAAGCTGAGGAGGGAAATGCAGATGTAAATATGGGACAAGAGGAAGGGAATGAAGAGGAGCAACACCAACCAAACCATCCCATTCCAAACCAACTGCCACCTGAGTTTTATCAACAATTCCAACAAATGTTCACCCAAAACAATCAAATGTTTGGATATGTGAATGAGTTGAGGGGAAATGTTGATAATTTGAGGGGTGATGTCCATAATTTAAGGGGAGATGTGCAAGGTTTAAGAGAAGATGTTCAAGGAATGAGAAGCGATGTTCGGTAAACCCGAGGGAGACTTAAAAATATATATAGCTATGGAGCGGAGTATTGGCCAAATTTTCCACCACCACCACCACCATTTGAGTAAGTTTTCTTTCTTCCCCTCCCCGTTTTTATTTGTCTTTAAAACATTGGGGACAATGTTTATTTTAAGTGTGGGGGGGGGGTAATTATCCATTTTTATTATTAGTTTGTTTTCGCATTTTTTAGTTTAGTTATTTTTCTTTTTGTTTAAATTAGTTGCATCTCTTTCCTTTTATGTTTATGCATTAGTACCAAAAAAAAAAATCCCTATGATGATATAGCTTTAATCCCTATACTTGCTAAAATGCCTTGAAATTTTTATCTGTTTATCATTTTATTCATATTTTCTGTGCCTTAAAAGATTATTAGGAAAAGGATATAGCAATGTTTTAGAAAGTAAATAGAAAATCATGAATTAATATATCATTAGTAAAATTTCTCTAAGAAAAAGCATTTTGTTTTGATTAATTGAGCTTTGTGAATCATTAAACACTTGGCTTTATTAACTTGTGAAGTTTGAAAAATTTTCTAATGTATACTTCAAAAATCAATGACTTCTATTTTCTTTTTAAAAAGTTATTCATCTTTTGATATGCCTCCTTTTGAATCACAACCTTCGCTTATCCATCTTTCCATTTCCACTAAGATCAAGGCTAAATAAATTTTTATTTTAAATCTCAAAAAGTGATGAAGTCACTAAAATTTGAAGAGCAAGCTATTATTTCCTTAGTAACTCGGGGCACGACGTTCGCGGCGACGATGCACTCTTGCCAAATGAAAATAGTATGTAAGTGTGTTTGAACTAAGTATTGGGAACATGGAGTTCGCGGCCACAATGTATCCTACTTGAAAGGTTCAAACTCACTTAAGTCTTTTGCAACTTTAACACGTATAAAATAAAGATAAATTTGTTAAGCCTTGATAAAATTTCCACTATCATCCTCCATTTTCATCTTTGTGATTCAAAATGCATATCGAATCCTTTGAATACTTTTAAATTGTGAATAAAGCAATCATTTTTCTTACTTCATAAAGCACTCGAAGAGTGAAATTTATCTCATGCCAAGTTTTTTATCAAAGATTCAATTTTTCGCTGCAATTTGTCTTTTACTTAGTCAAGTTTTTTTTATTCATGATATATCAATTTAATGCTCTATATTTACTCCCTAAAATGTCTTCTTATTCTCTTTCTAGATACTCTTTTAATATTATGAAGAATATGAATGGATGATAAAAAGAAAAATCTTCCGAAGCAATTAGTCTAGTAAAAATTTATTTTCTGAGGGATCATCTATATTCTTTTCTTTGCCATTTTACCTACTCCTCCGTCTCTAACTTTTTTAAACTAAAACTTGCTTGGGGACAAGCAAGGATTTAAGTGTGGGGGAGTTTGATAAGTGTTTTTTATATAGTCTTTTATAGTATAATAATGATGTTATTTACCTTTAAATCTTTGTAAATTGAGTATAATTTGGCCTCTTTTATGTTATATCCTAGATTTTATGATTGTTGGGTATTTTTATGTGTTTTACAGGTTTTAGGTACATTTTATGAAAGAATATGGGGCTTAAAAGCAAAGCTGTGGAAATGGGAAGGTCAAAAACATAAAATCAGCCAAAGCAGCAGCTGCTCGGCCCAGCAACCCCCTTGACTCGGCCGAGCATATGAAGGAATTAAATCAAAGTTTCTGGAAATATGCTGCTCGGCCGAGCAGATCCCTTGACTCGGCCGAGCACCCCCTGTTCAACCCAAAAGGTGCCTTTTACAACAGTTGTGACAGTCAAGAAAGCTCTGCTCGGCCGAGCAGATTCCTTAACTCGGCCGAGCACCTCCCATATCAGCCAACAGGTGCCTTTTCGCAAGAGATGTGTCCCTAGCATAGAATGCCTATATAAAGGCTTTTTGTACTCAGTTTAGGACATTCAAAAATAGTAAAAAAAAACACATCCAGAAAGGATCATATTATACTTAGAATGTATAGCAAAAATACTCTAGCAATTTATACACGATGTTCAAAGTGTATCAATGATTCGTGACAAGTCTTGTATACTCTTGAAGATGGTGAATGCAATACAAAGATTATTTTCCAGCCATTGTCTCTCGTTTATTATGAATAAGTATCTCTTCCCTTATCTCTATTTCTTACTTATTTTTTTATTATTTCAATGGTTTGAGTAATCCTCCATTTCCCGGAGTTGGAAACTCAATTATTTATATTCATGCTTCTCTTACATGTCATTTCAATTCTATTCTTATTAATCTTAATTCTTGTAATTAGGGAGACGTTCTTAATTGTATAGCCTCAGTTGATCAAATGAAAAACATTGATTAGCGGAACCCTAAGAATGGAACTAGGTCAATAAATCACGGAAAGTAATTTAAAGACCTAGGGATGATCCTTTAGTGGAAAATACGTGAGATTGATAGACTTAATGGATTTTGACTTATACGGTACCCACGAAAGGTGAGTCGGATTTCCCGCGTGACGAACGGGATTACACTAAGCCAAACCCTCGAGAGAAAGGCCGGTAAGTTATAAAATACATGTGCTAGATAGCACAACTTAGCGTATCATCCTTGAACTTGACACTTTTATCTTAAAACAATTTCTATATATTATTCTTAAATTGCTTTCAAATATGAAGACGTTCATATTTGTGGAACCCCAGTTAATTGAGAGAAGAACCTAGCGGAGAATCTCGATTGACGAGACCTTATAAAGAAACTTGTCCATTGATCACAAGAGTAGTTCAACGACCTAGGGGTGTTCTTTGAATGGAAAGTACGTTGACTTCCGATCTTAATGGATTCTTACTAATTATGGTCAGCTAGAGATAAGCCGGAATGCCCGTTTGTGACAGGGCGGGAGTACCATAAACGAAAATCTCAAACAGTTAGGACATAATTAGTGAAGAATACAACGCTACTGTCCTAACCAGAAGTAGTGTAAGCCTAATGTACCATCCTTGTTATTTTGATAAAAGCCTTTATCTAAAGCATATTTATTTGTTTTCAATCCCGAGAATACTATTATTATATGTTAGAGTAGTTTCTGTATCTTCCTAGTATTTTCTCTTACAAATTCTTATCTCCCCCAATCATTTTATTTATATATTTCTATAAAGACAAATATCATCCCAAAGTAAACCCTGTCTCTGTGGAATTGACCCGTACTTGCACCCGCTATATTACAATAGCCCGTGCGCTTGCAGATATTAAATAAACCGTTAGGTTAACAAACCGACAACACAGTTCAAATTCCACCTAGAGAACTTTCTGATGGTATATTGTGTACATAATCATGTTTCTTGTGTTTTAACTTTTTTTTTTTGCATTTATTTCATTCATATGATCACAATTTGGCATGTCACATGGTTTTTGCCTTTTTGTATTTACAGACGAAGGGTAAGAAGGCCATACCTTCTGGTTGAAAAAGTGAGATTTCAGAATATGAAAGACTCCGCAATGAAAACTTGAAAAGGAATGCAGAGTTTATGAATTCTCAAGGTGATGGATCGTTGGCTAACATGATATTGCAACAGAAAACTAAAGCTGTTGGAAATCATAATGTACTGTTGGACGAAGATGATGATTCAACATTCGAAAATGATGAAGACGGTAATGATAATGAAATCAGGAAAAACATGGTAAGGGGACTGTCTGATGGCATACAAGGACATAGGAAGGGGCTATCATGTATAATTACTCAAATACCATTTTATCCAAATTTCAAGAATATTAAAACCGTGATTTAAATTAATTCCACTAGATTTAATTTGATTTTTCTACAGAATGTTCCCTATGAATTAAGTAAACTCATATCTACACATGAATAGATTAAGGCAAGCAATAAGTAATACTCCATCTGTCTCGGAATAAACGTGATTTAAATAAAGTATGAAATCATATGTGTTTATATGTATTCAGAATGTGCCCTATGAATTAAGTTTCCATCATCTTGTTATCATTTATTCTAATTAAGTTTAAAATTTATATTGTGCATCAGCAACCGACTCTGGTGATGCTGTGAGGAGGAAATATCCACACATGAGTCCGCAAAAGGTTCAAAAGGTGCAAGATAATAGCTCAGATGCTCTTGTGGTGCAAAAGAGGCAAGCTGCTCATGTGGTGCAAAAGAGGCAAGCTGATCTTGTGTTGAGGCAACCTGATCCTGTGGTGCAAAAGAAGCAAAAAACGCAAAAGAATCAAAAGAAGCAACAAGTATATTGTCCTCCAGGTTCCATGTCCTCGTATCTTGAAATGCGAAAAAAACAAGTAGAAAAAGAAGCATCCAGCTCCAACTCTTTCCTCTTGTCTGATGCTAATACAACATTGATCAGAGATGATTGTGATGATGAATTACAACTGAATGAGCTTGATGATGATTTGAACGATGATGACAATGATGTTAGGAATGACCATTTGGAAATGGAAGTTGATGCACAAGTAGTTACCGGAAAAGAAGGTATACATTAGTACTTTATTTTTTGTTGGACTCACTTTATTTTATATTCTCAGCAAGCATTAGCATACTGAATGTATAATTAAACTTATATAGCAAGTCAGAATGAGAATCATCGAGGGCCAAGAAAGCTTAATTTTGACATGGAAGTTGATGCACAAAAAGTTAATGAAAATGAAGGTATACATTAATACTTATATTCATTTGCAATTACTATTTTTTATCTTGTTAGCATACTAAATAAATCTTCAAACTACACTAGCAGGTCAAAAGAAGAATCATCGAGGGCCAACAAAGCTTAAACAGGTTCATGCGCGTACAAAAGATGAGCGTGAATTGATTATTTTGAACTCCTTTGGCCAACCAGTTGGGCCTACACCAAATATTGTTGAAGAATTTAAGTTCTTCTTGGGAACTCTGGGAAAAGATCCTGACCTTTGGCCACTTAATTATACAAGTTTCCCACATTTGCCCACACATGACAGGATATGGCAGTATGTTTTGGTATGTTGCATTGAAGTCACTAATTATTCTCTTTTGCATAAATTTGTTAGTGAAATCTGTTGAGATTGCTATGAATATTATTCTAACATTTAATAACTGGAATAGGAAAAATATATGATTAATGGAGATGGAAAATTTTTTGTTATGGAGTCTGTGAATTCAAGTTGGCGTGTTCACAAATGCCGAGTCAAGAAGAAGCACTACTATCCGTATGACACCGACGAGTTGAGATGGGCTAACAAACCTGACACCATTTCAGTTCCTCACTTTAAGGATCTCTTGGAATACTGGCATTGTGAAAAGATTCAGGTACTTATAATTGATTTGGATTGCTTCATTTCAGCTCCTCAAATTATATAACCTATTAGTTGAAACAAATTTATTTATCCAAAATGCATCTAAGATGGGCAAATTTCCAGATTTATTTATCCAAATGAAAAGTGCTGCACACTATAATATTTTAAAGCAGGATTATGGGTATACTTAATAACATCACTCTTATTGCATAGGAGGAAAGTAAGGTGAACAGAGATAATCGTCTAATGTTAGATGATGTTCACATGATGGGACGTAAGTCTTTCGGAGAGTTACGCCATGAATTGGTAACTACCTTCCAATCATTTTCTTTTTTATTGGCCCTTAGTTTCAAAATTCTCTATATTTTGAGCCATGATTTTCTCATCTTATTATTGATTGTGCTTATAAATTCTAATTTTAAGAACAAGCAGATCCGGATAAGAAACAACCTACTCACGCACAGGTCTACAAGGAATCAAGGAAAAGAGTTTCCGGAAGAAAATACCTCACTGCTTCTGAGAAAGCTGAAGAGAAAATTTTGAGTTTATGAGATGCATTATTATTTATTGTTAATGAGAAAGATGAAAAAATACATGACTGACTTTACGCACCATCGATAGGCAATGATAGATGCTATAGAGTCATCCCCAGGTGAAGGTAACAACTCAAAAGAAAATTACGCTGAACTTGTACATGATTCCAAAAGAAAAGATCGGTTGCGACTCTTTGGAAAAGGTGTGAAGCAGTCTGATTTGAAAAAAGGACAAGAAAGGAGGTTTTATATTCCCAACTGAATTCTTGGAGAGTGTGAAAACGGAGTTGGTGCAACAACTTGCTCCCAGTCTTGCAACTATGATTGTAACTCAGCTTCAAGATGCTAATCCCGGAATGGATTTTGTTGTCCCTGATTTTACGGGACTTTCGGTTGCAAAGGATGCGAATAGTGGACCGCATATCGTTGAACCAAATGGGCAGTCTGGTGATACAATTAATGAGACGGTTAATCAGGCACTTTCTTTTTCTCTCTTGTAAAAGGAATATGATTTGCATCTCACTACTAGAATTAATAGTTTTGCCTACGGACAAAGTCGTAGCCAAGTAAGAGTTTTCGTCGCCATATTTAAAAAGAGCGACGACCATGATCGTAGGCAAAAAGTGGTGCCTAATGGCGGCCACTTTTTGGTCGTAGCCATTTGCCGACGACTGTCCGTCACCACATTAGCAAAGTCGTTGCCACATTTTTTTTCCATTTTTCACCCATTTAGTCGTCGGCACTGGAAAAAAGTAATGTGGCAACGGTTTTGTCCGTTTCCATTTAATAATATATTTTATTATTTTTTTTATTATAATAATAATAATTTATAAATTTTGATAGATATCTAAAATTATAAAAATACACTACAAAATAAAATAACCATTCGATTAGTGTCTTAAATTAATATAATAATTTATAAATTTTGAAGAGCACAAGAACTATGCTTACACAGAATGCATGATGAAGCCAACATTCAGAAACAAAGCTTCATTAAGGCAAGCCTATAAATTCTGCTAGTTGTTAGTGACCATAACAACCAGCAACTAAATTCACATTCAAGCCCAATTCAAATTCATACACAACTGCTGGTACATTGGCAAAAAGGGTAATAAGAAAAAATAAGCCAATAAACAAATCTGTAGCAAGAATATGAAGAAATTGAAACCTGTTGTTCTCACGATTTTAAGAACTTAATAGATTGATTGTTCCTTTCAAGCAACTGCAATGAAAATCAATCGGTAAGATTTCCATAGTTTGAAGTAATCGATTTGAGGGAAAATCAAGATTTGAAATAGGCGAGAGAGGGATACCTTTCATTGACGAGCAGCAGGATGCGATTAACACCAGATCTGAAGGGATTTGAAGGATATTGGGTTGTTTGAGAGAAACCCTAGGCTGGAGCTCTCAATTTTGTTCACAATAAGGAGGAGAGTAATTTATTTGTTTTGTGCTCAATATGAAAGAGAGTAATTTATTAATATACTAAATTGTGGCGACGACCTGGACCGTGATAGCAATTTCCATAAATCGAGAAAAAAATGAGGGGTACGGTCTCTGGTCGTCGCCATTTAAATGTCCGTACCCATATTTCATGTGCCGATGGCCAGTCCGTTAGTCTATTTTTTTGCCTTTTCCCGCTAAATCCCGCTCAAATGGGCGCGGATTGGTCGTCGCCATGGGTGAAATGATCGTCGGTAAGTGCCGACGAACGCTGTCCGTCGCCAGTTGTTCGTCGGAATCAATTGTAATTCTAGTAGTGTCTCTATGTGTTCGTACATTGTTTTTTTAATCTACGTATTCTTAAATTGGATAAGACGGAGAGCGATTGAGATAATCGAGGTTGAGTGGAGGTTGGAAACTGGGCACACCCATCAAGTATAGTACTCCCTCCGTCCCAGCGAAAGAGCCATTTATTTCCTTTTTGGGCGTCCCATTTAAAAAGCCACTTTCCCAAAAAGGAAACCTTAAATCACTATTCTCTCCACTCATTCTCTCTCCTACTTTACTTTTACACTCACAACATTCTCTTTCTTACATCACCTCCCACTCATTCTCTCTCCTATTTAATTTTTCATACTCACAACATTTAAACTTTTTCTCTTTCCTACATCACATTTCTTATTTTGCATGCCCGGCTAATTTGATGGCTCTTTCGCTGGGACGGAGGGAGTATGATTTTTCTAAAACTGGTATGAATTATAAAGTGTTGCTTAAACTGGTATTTTGACATTGAAATGGGTATTGTTTGGTTAGTTTTATGAGAATCATTAACAGAGCTAGTCGGTACCATTATGGAGTCTTTTTGTTTTAGGAAAATCCTAGAGATTTTAAATGAGGGTTATATATATTTGTTTGTAAATGGGAAGCCAGCTGGGATTATGTTTATGTACCCCCTCCGTCCCAAAAATGAGTGGATTTCTCTCAGTTACAAAAGGGACAAAAAATAGAGATTGAGCTGCTGCTGGGATTATGTTTATGTTTATGCTGCTACTTGGGAAGCCAGCTGGGATTATGTTTATGTTTATGCTGCTACTTGGGCTACTGTTTTAGCTCTTGTGGCAAAAAAAAAATTAGCAAGAGGGACAAAAATGAGTGGAGCTGCTGCTGTTTAGTGTGTAGGATTACTCTCAGTTACAAAAGCTTGTGTAGGGACTGGACTATCTTGTACAGAATATGAATACTGATTTCAACGTGTAGAAGTGGGCTCTTTCAATAGAGATTGAGCTTTTTTCTTGAATTCTAGTTTGAGCAAATTTGGTTGACCAAACTCGAGTTAATTGAATTTGTAGCTGCGTGTTTCTTTTTCAAATTCGAGTTTTAACAAGGGGAGCTCGAGTTTTGTTCTTTTTATTTTGAAGAAGTGATTAGGAATGCAGAAATAACTCTTTTATTGGGTCAAGGGGAGTCCTTAAGTGGATGTTTTGGTTTGGAAATGTATTTTGGACACATATTTATCGTGTGTTTTATGCAGGAACAACTAAGTCCCGTTTTGACTGCAACTCTGTGAGAGATCACCTAATTTGTAATGGTTTTGTGCCAAGAACTGACAGGATGACTCTCTCTATATATAGTTAAAGTTTACAGCCATGTTTTGTTGTTCTAATTAGTTGTATTTTCACTTGCAGGTTCATAGTTAGCATTGGAAGCATTACAATCCAACATGGTGGAGGCTTTGCTTTGTTGGTGCATCTTTTGGTGTTTGTAATTACTATGTGTCGATGACACAAAACTTGTTATGTACTTTTGCCACGGAACTTATCTACTTTTCTTTGTTATGTTAAAAACTGGTTAGGTTTTTACCACTTATATTATGTAATTAGTATGTGTCGATGACACGTTGTCATGTGTACATATATATATATATTATGTATATTTTGGAAATGAAGTTTGTCAATACATGTTAATTATCATGTCAATTAATTTTTTATATAATATTTTTTTATTATTTAATTGTATATATATTACTATTAGTAATCAATATTAATACATAACAACAACCGTTACATTAGGTGTGCATCTAATTTTTGGCGTTACATTAGGTATTCAACTACTTTTAAAATTGGCGTTGCATTAGGTACTCATCTACTTTTTGGCGTTGCATTAGGTGTTCATATAGTTTTAAAATTGGCGTTGCATCAGGTATTTACCTGATGCAACGCCAAAGCTCTGGCGTTACATTAGCTTACTATGTCGTTGCATTAGACCTAATGCAACCCAAGAGTATGCAACAATCATTTGGCGTTACATTAGGCCTAATGTAACGGTTTTTAGGCCCTAATGCAATGAAAATTGGCGTTACATTAGCTCAGAAATGTAGTAGTGTGGGGAAGGAACTTATCGGGCATTATGAAATTTTTTTAGAACTTATCGGGCATAGTCCCAATATTAAATAGTCCTACTCAAACAAGAATTGTGGGTAGTTATAATCCCCCTAGGATTATAACCTTCTCACACACGAATTCATATTCAACATGTACTCTACAATGCTATGCCTATAAATACAAGACATAATTCACATTATTTTGGTAATACATTTTTTGACTCTAAAATCTTGTCAATTGATTTCTCTCTCTGAATACAAACATTTACTCTCATGCCGGATGACATTCGCCGGTGAAGCCCCATAATAGTTTACATGTTTGTTATTATTTTTAATGATATTCAATCATTTAATATACTCCCTCTGTCCCGATTTAAGGTTCTTACTTTCCTTTTTAGTCTGTCCCAAATTAAGTTTCTTACTTTACTTCTTTCCATAAATGGCAAGTATTTTATCACTATTCCCTCCACTCATTCTCTCTCCTACATTATTTTAATACTCGCAACACCATTATAATTTACTATTCTCTCCACTCATTCTCTCTCCTATTTTATTTTCACACTCACAACACTTTCAATATAATATTTCCTCCTTAATTTCCGTGCAAAGTCAAACTCAAAACCTTAAAACGGGACGGAGGGAGTACAACGTATCGATGAATTTGGATGATTCGAACGTTTTTGAAATTATCAATATAAATAAATTATCTTTCTAGTATTCACCTTCTCTCTACATCTAATTTTTTCATGAAATCATTTAAAAAAGAATAAAAAATTATTATGAATCCAAATAAAGCAAAATTTACAGGTAGATACATATTGCGTAGAGACCTGTTGAAAAAAATGGCCATTTGCCGGACCCCACAAAACTTTAGGTCAAGTCGTCCTCATTGTTACCAGGTTCTTTCCTCCAATCACTCCCAGAACTTTCCCATTCCTCAACTTTATGCACCAAATAACATACTCCTCTCTTCGTTTCAGATCATTTTCATTTTATTACGGAATAAAATGAACTTTCATTCTTGGACGTAGACGTAGGTAGTACGATCTTCCGTCTCTTTTCGCCCTCACCTATATAACTCCAAACTATGATAGTTTTTGTTCTGATCACCACCTTCCTTCTCTTTTTGTTAACCTCGGATCGTTTCCATCTTTAAGAATGTCCGCCAAACGGTTATTCGATTATGAATCGAGCTCCAACCCAGATCAGCAAAATCAAAAACAAAGTAGAACTAGACCTTCTTTGGCTTCGTATGCATCCATCTCTAATTGTTAACTTATTTTTTATTTATGTTGTCTTTCCTTTTTTGTCTTAAAAGTTTGCATAATGCCCTACAAGGCTATAACCAACTATATAAAACCTAAAGTTCAAATCTTGTTGCATTAGGGTTTATTATTTTTCTCTCTCCTTTGACAGTGTGGTTGAAGAAGTGATGAAGATGAATTACATGCAGGATCTTTGCTCCGAGTTAGAGCCAATGATTCGAAGAGTGGTATGATTTTATTCCTTAGCTCCAAAACAATTGGAAATCCCACAATCACCCTATGATCGAAACCCTAAACCCTAAACAATAAACCTTATACTATATTTCAACGGCGCTGGAAGGGCAACGTCACCGGTGAGAGACGACGACGGAATGACCGGAGAACGGGGGCAAGGGCGCTGCTTGCTGCTGTGTTCGTGATTTTAATTTAGACCTAAATGACCGGAGAAGGCGTAGGGATTGTATTTATACGTATTATTACCGACGGACGGAGTCCGTCGGTATTGCCGACTGCAGTTTTTACCGACGGAAATAATAGCGTTACTGACGGACCAAAATGAAAATTTAAAAAAAAACCCGGCAAATGAAAATTATTTTTCCGTCGGTAACCCTTTTATGTCCGTCGGTAAAATTCCGTCGGTAATAGGGCTGTTTCTAGTAGTGAGTTTTGTCCACAACGATGATCATTCCATTTCCTGATGATATAGTTAAATTTTCATACCAAGAAAGTCTATAAATTATGGAAAAGATTCAAATTTCTTTCATATCAAACAAACACTTAGGTTTTATACATACAAGATTGAGATTCGCAAATTAGGCTTATGTTTTATTGATTATTTTGTCACTTGTTTGGCTTTTATTTCCACTTAGTCCTTTCTAAATCTAACCATTCTTAACACGCTCTTTAGGTGAATGAGGAGGTGAAACATGGACTAAGCCGAAGTGCACGAACTTTGCCTAGATCGTCTTCCCTCAATATTCAGACAATTGAGCCATCAAGCCTCCAACTAAAATTCAGAAAGAAACTTTGTCTACCCATTTTCACAGGAAGTAGAATCCTAGATATCGATGGCAACCCCCTAGAAATCATTCTAGTAAATACAAACAGCAATCATATGATTCCGTCAGCAATTAAAATCGAGATTGTTGTCCTGGACGGTGATTTCTCTGCTGGAGATGCTGACACGTGGTCAAGTCATGAGTTTGAAAAGAAAATTGTGAAGGAGAGAAAAGGCAAGCGGCCTTTGCTTACTGGGGATGTAAATGTCACAATGAGGGAAGGATTTGCAGCCATTGGAAATCTTGAATTAACTGATAATTCAAGTTGGATAAGGAGCAGGAAGTTTCGGATTGGTGCAAAAGTTGTTGAAAATACAGTTCAAGGTGTTAAAATAAAAGAAGCCATGACGGAAGCATTTGTTGTTAAAGATCACCGCGGTGAACGTGAGTTTCTCTTTTTATAATTCTACTTGTTCACACTTTATCTTATTAAGACTTGAGCATTTGCACTTAAATAATAATTTAGAATATCAACATGCACTGTTTAAATCACTCCAGAAAATGAACTTTAGGCAAAAAAATGACTACTCGGAAAATTTACGTCTCCTGATTAAAATGATTTATATTTCCAAAAGTAATATTTTTGTTCTTAAAGATCACTGTGGAGGATGTGAGTTGCCATTTTTATATTTCTACTTGTTCACAGTTTATCTTATTAGGACATGCGTCTCTGCACTTGTATAATAATTTAGTACTCCAAGTGGATATGGTGGCTAAGACAATGATTTATTAGAAAATTATTTGTTCTGTTGAAAATGTTTTTGTTTCTATATCTATGAAATAGTGTACAAAAAGCATTACCCACCAATGCTTGATGATGATGTATGGCGTCTTAAAAAGATTGGAAAGGGAGGAGCATTTCATCGAAAGCTTGCTGCTGAGGGCATTAAGAATGTTCAAGATTTCTTAAAGCTGTCAACTGTTGATCAATCCAAACTGAGGAAGGTATATAAACCTATTGCATTCCTAAAGTCAATTTTTAGATCATATATTGTAGACATTAGTTTCTAATTTCTTTTTATTTTCGCTTAATATATAGATATTAGGAATTGGAATGTCAGAGAAGATGTGGGAGGTGACCTTAAAGCATGCACGGACTTGTGTTTTGGGCAGTAAAATGTACATCTTTCGAGGACCTAATCACACTATTGTCTTGAATCCTGTTTGTCAAGTGATCAAGGCTATGATTAATGGCCAAACGTACACACTTCGCGACCTAACAAGTATGAATAGGGTATGAAACTATTATTTCGTAAAACTTGTAACTGTAAAATACTTATGAAAGTTATGACATATATATACTATGGTTTCGTGATTATTTGTTTGGTTGTACTGATCATAATGCTTATTTCAGGCATATATTGAGAATTTGGTAGAAAATGTGTTTCGAAATTGGGACTCCTTGGAAGAAGTTGATGGGCTTCTGAATGATAATCCACAAATAATACAAGGTTTGCAAAGTTTTTTTTTTTTTTTTTTCTTTTTTGAACATATGCAGCTACTCTATTAGACTATTACTCCATAGTAATTTTCTTTGGTCAGATTTATTTTGCCAATACAGTAATTTAACTTTATGAATTAAAGGTGGTTTGGTGGATGAACACCTGACTGATCATCGTCCGATGGCAATAAGATCATACCAAGATCATCAGATAGCATTTCCGTCATTTGTGTCTTCTGAGATGGCTTTTTTGCCTAGCAATGAGTGCAACGGGGTAGTAGGTACTTCAACAGGCATATACATACCATCTGATGCTCCTGAAACTTACAATAACTTCTCAGAATTGTCTTCGGATGGTGATCTTGCACCAACAAGGTCATTCATATGTTGAACTTGTTGTGAATCATATCAATATTTGCTTCTTTGAAAGAAAAAAAATGGATTTTGTAAAATTAAAGCACTCTCTTCTAGATGATGTGGTTTGGCTTAAGATTATGTAGCTTTTTCATTTTTTGAGATTCATATTGGTATTTCTTACATCCCGGAAAGATACTCCCTCTACTTGATTAATTATAACAAAAAAAAAAAAAACCATGAAATTTTGACGAGTCAGAATGTTCTTATCTTTCGGGGACATAAGGAGTTTGTCCCGAAATAATTGTCGCACTTTCCATTGGTGGAAAGTGATTTAGTATAATTTTAGCATTGTACTAGTAATGTACAAACCAGTAAAAACCCTTCCTTAAAGACTTTGACAAGAACTTCGACATATTTTAAGGACTAACATCCTTAAATTATGCCTTGACACAAAGTTATTATTCATTTTCCAACATTGCCCCTAATAAATCTTTAGGAAATTATGCTTAATAGGTAAAAATTCTACTCTATCTTTTTATTAAGGATACTTACCGGATAAATTAAAATATAAATTTTGATTAACTTTATAAAAGAGATTTAAACTTTATAAGTAATATAAAAGGAAAATAAAATTAATAATTAATCAAATTTCAAAGTGTAAATGATCATTGTAAAAAAATGAAAAATCAAACATTTTAGTATCAAACTCAAACAACAAAGTATAATTAACTCTCTACAACATTCATTTCTTCATCTTCTTGTATTTTTTCATCTTCTTGTATGTGTTGTTAAGCGGGAGGAAATATCTTATGCAACAGTTCATAATAAGGAAATGAGGTTATTTACGAAATTTATTTAGAACAGTTAAGAAAAAATGCACACAAACAAATATTTACAAAAGTGTATATATATTACACAAAAAGGTAAAAAATTACAAATAAAAATTCATACAAACGGGGTAGCTATAGTAATATTTTCTAAAAAAAAATAGATACCTCAATCTGTGTTTAGTGTTTGATCTTGTATTTGGTAACTGAGTCTGACCCAAACTTATGTCAATTTTAAAATAAAAGATATAATTTATAAAATTTAAATTTATACATGTATAAGAGAAGCTAATTAAATTTGGTTTGTTTAACACCAAAATAAATGGGATTGTCTCTCGTTTGACTACACACATATTAGAGGGCACTATTGTCCATAAAAATCCTCATTTGTTTTAATACCCTCCTTATCAATACCTCATTTCCAACAGGGATAATTAATGAGGGTATTAAGTGATTAATCCTAATAAGGGGTCTTAATAATTCAGAGCCATATTTTGTACCAAACACCATTTTAAAAATTATCAAGATTATTTATCCTATTCCGATGATTAATACTGCATACCAAACTTAGTCTATAGTATAGAAAAGTTTCATATTTCTGGGTGGGCTTGGCGGCTAAAAGACAAACTAGAGCACCAAAAGAAATATACAGCACTCAAGAAAGATTTGTTAAATGAGGTAATGAGGTGCACTTTTCTTATGTGCAGATGTATTTACCTAAAAAGTACAAAAGAATGTTAAAAAATTTAGGTGCAAGATTAAAAAAATAAAAAAATCAACAAAAAAATGGCTAATAATTGAAGTTCAAGACCTGTGGTGCCAACTCTAGTAGCCTACTCAAAGCACTAGGGCTAAACTTCCTAGCAAACATGTAACACATATTGCTTGGCTTTCCATTATACAAGCATTCTGTACCATACCTCATCCCCTGCAACAACTCCTGTGTCACGTCGTCCCTCTCAAACTTGTTCGGGTGGGGTCCACCCTTTGACCAGTCAACCCAAGTCAACGTCCGGTTCGAGTTCATCTTCCAATACTTTATACTGATGTAAGTAGGTATATAATGCTCATCAGAATAACATGCGGGTTTGCAATATCTACGGAACAATGGAAAATATTTCTTGTCCGAGATTATCTCTTGGGCTAGAAATCTGTCCACCTCAAACCATTGGGAGCCCTTTCGCCACTGCTTTAGCCTGACTGTGGGCTGCATCTGTGAGTTGTAACGCCCACGGCCCACTGGGCCTGGTAAATCGTAGGCCTCAACGAAGGTTTGGGTCGAGCCCATTAGGTAAGAATGGATGGTGGTGAAGTTGTAGAGAGGTATGCATGCCTCTGAGAGAAGAACAAAACGTTCGTTTGTGGTGTCAAGTAATGCATTGGCTAGCAGGCGACGCTCCGCTTCCACCATACTTATTTCTCCCCATACCACTTTCTGGATTACATTTCATGAAATGATTTTGTATTAGCATTGAATGAAATAAACTATGCTATGGGACTTTAAACTATACTTGGCATAAAAAAGCTATAAGCACAAGCAATCTCTCATAGTTGCCTTTGCTTCAATAGTTTAATATGTTGTTTAACCAGGGAAACTTACTGATTCTATCTAGCTTTTTAAGCATGTTCACATGTGTAGGTGTGACTTGGTGTGTGTGTGTGTGTGTGAGAGAGAGAGAGAGAGATGTATCTAATAAGATCATTTACTCAATACCAATAAGAGAGTAGAATCAAAGCAAGGTATCAAACATAACTATTTCGCACTCTTAGACATCACTGCAAAAAATTCATCTCTCTGTCGCAAATCTTGTTGAAAGTTCAAACTACGGATCATAAATGTTGACCTTCCTCAATGCATACTAAAGCTTATCAATTTTGAGCAAATTCACCAAGAACAATGTTGAAATCTATTAAAATGAATAAACAAAGCTATAACGTACGTACCTTACTTCGGATTCTTCGTCCGTGGAAAATTGATTCTTGAGCTACCTCCCCCCTAAAGAATGGTTGAGTATGCACATAAATGGTGTAAAGCCCTTCATGCCCTTTAAAGAATTTGTCCCATAGAGGAGCCAAAGGCAATACTCCTCTAACCAAGAACATGAATGCCACCTTTGACACACGTTTGAGAGGATCTTTTCGTATCTTTGGTGTCATTGACGCTCTCCAGAACAGCTCATCATCTTTCATTTTATTTTTATCACTTGGTTGTTGTAGTTGTGGTTTCTGCAAGGGCAGTTGTTGTGTCAGAGGTTGCATTTGTTGAGTCTGAGGCTGCTGCAAGGGTTGTGGTTGCAGCTGAGGCAGCTGCAAGGGTTGTGGTTGCAGCTGCAGTTGAGGCTGCTGCAAGGGTTGTGGCTGCAGCTGCAGTTGAGGCTGCTGCAAGGGCTGCGGCTGCAGCTGCAGTTGAGTCTGCTGCAAGGGCTGTGGTTGCACCTGTGGCTGCTGCAAAGGTTGTGGTTGCAGCTGAGGCTGCTGTAAGAGCTGTGGCTGCAGCTGAGCCTGTTGTAAGGGTTGTGGCTGCAGCTGAGGCTGCTGCAAGGGCTGTGGCTGCAGCTGCTGCTGCTGCAAGACTTGTTGTGGCTGCAACTGAGTCTGTTGTAAGGGCTGTGGCTGCAGCTGTGGATTTGTCTTTGGTATTACATTTTTTGTTGCGGCAATAGGAATGTTCTCATGCTTGATATTCTCTTGAATAACTTCATTTTTAACATTTTCTTGCACACTAATGGGATTTCTCTGTTTTGTGGGCTTACCAATGGAGGGATTTGTCAGTTTATGAATGGAGGGATTTGAAGGTTTATTGATGGGGAGATTTGGTGGTTCATCGAAGGCTGGATCATGTTGGTTATTGTTCGGGAGAAATTGTGGTTTTTTATTTTTATGTTTATCAACCAAGGTATTTGGTGGTTCATCAATCAAGTGAGTTATTTGTTTATCAATGGAGGGATTTGTTGGCTTATTCGTGGAGCGATTTGGTGGTTTATCATAGGAAGAATGAGGAATTTTACCGGTGGATAGATTTGACTTTTCATTAATGGAAAGATGTTGTGATTCATCAACGGGGCGATTGGGCTGATCTCGTGAACCCGGAGGGGTTACTGCAAATAATTTCTCAACGAGTTTCAAGTTAAAGGGATAAGTTTGGAGACAGAAGCTTAGTGTAAGTCCAAATCCTAAACCGCAACCAAATATGATGAAAAAAATGACAAAGGTATTCAAAGACCTTTGGGATTGAAAAATCTTCCGTGGGAATAATAGGCGTTGTGGTTGATGATCAAACTTCATCCTTTCGAGAATTTCAAAGTGGTAGAAGTTGTTCTACAAGGATGGGAAGATGTTTTGCTTCGAGGAGAGAGAGAAAGAGAGAGAGAGAGAGAGATTGTTCTATGGTGAAAGAAGCTTGGCCTTGCCTCCTAAAAGACCCCACAAGCTTCTTATCTTTGTTCTAGCAATAGAAACAAACCATTCTTGAAATTTTTTTAATTTTTTTTTTTGTATGAACAATTATAAAAACATAAATGATTTTTTCTCCCGCTTCACTTTTCGTATATAAATACGTATATTACTTAATCATGAACACATTCCATCTACAAGATAGCCAAGAATATATTACCTTTCCACATACAAGAGTCCTTAAGATATGGCGCTTGCTATAGTTTATGCAAGAATCTGAGATATTTATTTGTGACAAAAACCAAGAAAACTGAAGAAAATGTTGAAAAGAAGATGGAAAGAATGAAGAAGGAAAATGGGAGAGAGAGAGAGAGAGAGAGAGAGAGAGAGAGAGAGAGAGAGACTAAGTGGTTTAGTATTGTCCGAAAACTAAGAGTTGCCTCCACAATATTTGGGTCACCAAGGCATTGGTAAAGAAGAAAATATTTAAAATGAGAGAGTCCTTTGAGAAGCCCTTAAAAGAGCCAATTATGGGTTGTTCATGAATAGAGAAGCTATAAAATTTGAATTTTTTGTGAAACCGATTAAATTAAATGTTGGAACCTGATAAATTAATGCAACAAGTTCATTAATTATTGCATTAAAGAGAATATAATTGTTAAATGATGCATGTACAGAATGTTAAGTTTATGGGTTAATCATATTACAAGTCCCTCGGCATTAATTCTTTCTATTCCTACCCCTTTAAAGTCTACTCCCTCTATCCTTAAATGAATGTCCAAATTCAAAAAGTTTTATATCAAAATAAAGAGTAATTCTTATGAAAAACTAGTGTTTTCAAACAAATAGAAAAAACTAGTTTTAAAAACGCACGGTGACATTTTCGGAATTAACTGGAACTTCATTTAACACGCGCGGTGACATTTTTGTAATTAATGATAGAATTAATTATACATAAACCCTAGAATGATGCAGAATATTTATTCTAGCACAATCATGCTTTAAGTTATCAAAGATTATGGAAAGATAGACAAACATGAATCCATAGCAATATTCGGAGAATGCTTGATGAAGACTTGATGAACGATTATTGCCTTCCAATTGATCCTTAGGGTTCTTGAAATTCAGATGACAATGGGAATCAAGAGAATAAAATCGAGTAGTTCAATTGGGGACCATAACCCTATATTTATAATGACCTACACTTCAAGAAAGCAGGCTATTTACGGCGGGTGATACGCAACCGCCGTATATATTAATTATATACGTCGGCTGATACGCGTCCGCCATATATAATATATATATACGGCGGTTATGAAGACCGCCGTATATATTATATATATACGGCGGCTTAGGCCGCTGTAAATAAGTTATGTACGTACATTTGGCATATACGTATATGAGATCGAAGTTATATACGGCGGCTGATACGCGTCCGCCGTATATAGGTACTTATTCTCGACGGTTGACACGCGTCCGCCGTAAATATTACACAATATTTACGGCAGTGTACAATATCCGCCGTAAAATGTTATTAAATACCGGGAAACCCAAATTTCCCTATTCAGTTTCGCGCTATCTCTGTATCTCAGTCTCTCTTTCTCTCCTCTATAGCTAGGGCACGAATTTCCGACGCCGGTGACCAAATCAGTGTTGGTGTAATGCCCTAGGCTTTAGTTATGTTTAACTGAAAACCGTTATGTATCATCTTTATCGTTTATGTTTATTATTTGATTATTATATAGTTTGCATATTTATTGTAATAATCTCCGTCCCTGATTATTAAGAGAATAATTAGTAAAATTGTCAATGGATAATCATGTGATGATTATATGCATAAGAGATGCACATTGAAATTATGGGTACTTGTTAGAGAACAAGTGACTGGACATGACCCGCATGAGATTTATGTCATGGTCAAATGTCATACTTAAATCTCATACGGTTACTTCATTTATTTCCTAGACCTAAGATTATCGTAACCTTACATATGATGAAAGTCATGTTTGATTTTAGTCAAACGATATCTTAACACGATATCTATAAAGACTATCATTGGCATGATCGGATTCATGATGGGAAGGATGATAAGTCAAGAAAGAATTTGTCCCTCGGAAGAGAGATGTTATGCTTGGGCCCCTCGATGAGTGATAATGATGAAAGTGTATGGCCGTACCCCAATGTGATTGGAATTATCATTATACTCAAGAATCGAGAAAGCATTGAACAATAAACAAGTTGACAAGGACCATGACTTGTGTTCAAATATAACATCGTGAGACAAAGGGATAAATGGAAGTACACCATTGGAAACGTGAACTCTTACGTTGCATTATTTGGGTAGACATAATGGCTTGCTAGAGTCCGTTTATGTCTTATGAGGTTCGATATGATCGAACTCATTGCCAACATAATGTAATCCTATTGGGTCACACACAACTAGAATGAATTGGTTAAACCGGAGGAAGAATAGTTGAGAGTTTCTGTATCTGGCTATATATACCGCGCGACATATTAAGCCAATGGCTTAATATACCGCGCGACATAATAGGCCAGTACGCGGTTTGACAGCCTGTCTCTCCTAATACGATTAGGAGAGGTATTCCTACTATTGTAGTATAAATACAAGGGTTCTGTCAGACCTAAAAGGTTAGCCGAAATTTTTCAATCAAAATTCACAACAAAATACTCTCATTATTCTTCAAGGTTTTAGATCTAGCAATCATCAAGAAGTTGTTCTTGAATTCATTCAAAGGTGTGGATACCGAAAGAGGGTCTTCGCTCGTTCATCGATCAAGGCCTAGAGTTCAAGCAAGTTGAAGAACGAAGTTTGTGATTCGATATCACATAATCAAATCGTTCGATAGCTCAAGAACGGAAAGCGTTCGAGGTTGGTTTAATTCTATCTCATAGGAATTTAAATTAATTGTATAGAACGGATCCTAGGGCTTATTGGGTTTTATGTTTTAATGCTTAATTCCGCTGCGCATGGACCCGTAAAACCCAACAGTGGTATCAGAGCCCCGTTCGTATGGTTAAGTTTGAATTAACATGCTAGATTTAAGATATAAAATTGTTTATATGCTTATTGCATGTTTTGTATGCGATAGAATTTTTAATTGTTTATGTGAAACAATGTGAAAATCGTTTTCGAATTATGCTGAATTAAATCTGTAAAAAGGATGTTTTACGTGATTTAATTACATGTAATCTGTATTGGTTCGAATCTGGAAATTCCTGTAACCTGGCTACTTTGGTCGTGCGACATATTGAGCCATGTGGAATTCAGGTTAACTGGCCTGTTAGGTCGCGCGACATATCAAGCCTCGGCCGATGTTGTCACGCGACATAATAAGCCAAAACCGGCGTAATCAGCTTGTTCAATTTTTCTGCTATTCTGTGATTGTGTTTACAATCTGATATGTTCATATGAAAATCTGAATGTTATAAAATTGAGTTTATAAGTCCGCGATAGATTGATTCATTGATATACATGATTAATTGATTAAAATATGATTTTAATAATTATTGCAATGTATATGAAAATCTGGATGTTATAAAATTGAGTTTATAAGTCCATGCTTGATTGATTCATTGATATGCATGATTAATTGATTAAAATATGATTTTAATAATTATCGCGATGCATGAATTATTTGTTCTTAAGTGTTAAGAATTTTATTAGATGTTTAGTTGAAACATTGAATTGTGATTTCCTAAAATGTTTAGTTGAAACATTGCATTATAGTTTCCTAATATGTTTAGATTTAGACATTGTAAATTTTGGATTTTATGATTGTTTATGGAAACAAGTCATAATTACGCGAAATTTTAAAAGGAAACTAATTGTTTATAAAAGGTAGTGATTATGCTGCCAAATCGTAGTTGATTTCTAATTGTGCATGACTAGGAGAGTTCTGTCTAAGGAAGAGTTGGTACTTAAGTAGTCCTTGTGGCTCACCTATCTTCCTGGGAACTTACCTGGTGCATGATTATGACTATCTTTCCTGATATGCTTATAATCTACCTTAAAGAACCTTCATTTAACTTTTAAGTTCTTTATGCCAATCCATGATTAAACACTTGAGACCACTCGGATAGTTTTGGGTGGGCTTGCCATAGCAAGGTGCTTTGATTCTATTCCGTTTGCGAGCAAGATGAGGAAATGGTGGTTCCTATACGTTTAAAATGGATGAACTTAATTGGGTTATCAAAATGGTTTTGGACCCAAGGCATAAGATGAGATTAAAATATGCTTAGACATATGATGTCTTAAATAAATCTCATAAAAGATCCTAAGAGTCATATATGATATGATTGATGTTTTCTACCTAATTAGTTTGATCTTGAGCGGTGCGCCATAGCGTACTTGAGATCAAATTAAAGATGGATCTTAGTCCTAAGAGTCATATACGATATGATTGATGTTTTTCTACCTAATTAGTTTAATCTTGAGCGGTGCGCCATAGCGTACTTGAGATTAAATTAAAGTTGGATCTTAGCCCATTAAATGCATATTATGCTTAATAGCATTGGAAGGTGTATGATTTAGTGGGAGTATTTGTAAAATACATTATTTGCTCTTAAATGATAAATGTGTTGATATTGATATGTGTTCATATAATTTGTATATTTTGTTGTAGAAATAGCATTACATAATGATAATTGCGATTCGTCCTTATGAAGGACAAAGTTCGAAAGGAACAATACATAATGTGTATGTTCTTGACGGAATCCGTTCCTAGAACCCATTGCAAATGTTGCAAAGGGCAAATAAGGAAGCAACATTAGAAACATAGTGATGATTCCTGACAATATTGCTTGCCTTGTATTTGCCACCATGGTTTGAAGGCTCTTATGAAGAACCTTGGGCACATGATAACTAATCTTTTGTTCTAGCATAACGCAAATAGGAAATGTTCCAAGTGCAAGCTAGGCAAAAGATATATATGTTGTGGTGAAGGCTCTTTATTCATATGATGAAAGAAGGAGCAATCCGCAAATTGTGTTAATGGTTTACACAATAAAAGGGTTCATAAAGGAAGGAAAAAGTAGGTAAAGCAAAGGTTGCCAAACCTAGGACAAAAGTTGTCAAAGCCGAAAAGGATAAACCCAAAGAGTCTCAAAAGGATGCAGTTTGCTATCATTGCAATAAGATTGTCATTGGAAGCAAAGTTGCAAGGCTTATTAGGAAGGCCTAAAAGGTGAAGAAGGGCAATATGATTGCTACTACTTCAAATATCTATATGATATATATTTTCCCTTCGACTTCTTGTTCTTGGGTATATGATACAGGATTGAATCCCACATTTGTTTAAATGTGCAAGGAACAAAGAATAGAAAGCTACTCAAATAAGGTAAATTAAACCTAAGCATGGGAATGGAGCAAAAGTTGCAACATTAGCCATAAGGGACTTATGAAGTCACTTTGCCTTGTGAAGTAGTACTTGTTTTGAACAAGTATGACTACGTTCCGAATTTGAGTAGGAGTATTATTTCTGTTTCTTAAATGGATGATGAAGGATATAATTTTCTTATTTTCAATAAGAAGTTTTATATTTATTTAATGATATGCCTTATTATAATGCATATGTCATTGAATGGTCTTCATATCCGTGATGATAAGATACAAAATAATGTTGAAGATATCTATAATATAAATGGAAATCTAAACCGAACAATATGAACAACGCGTTCATATGGCATTGCCGGCTTGGTCAAATAAATAAGAAACATATATCTAAACTCCATTAACATGGACTTTTAGACTCATATGACAATGAATCATTTGAGGAATGTGGATCTTGTTTATTGAGATTATTGATCAAACCACCCTACACTAAGAGTAGTGGGAGGGCTAGTGACTTATTGGTCATTATACATGAGATGTATATGGACTGTTAAGTAGCATTGCTAGGGGAAGACTTCGGTATTTCATCACATTTCACTAAAGACTTATCTAGATATGACTATGTCTATCTGATGAAGTTCGAAGGTGAATCGTTTGAGATGTTTTGAACATTTCAAAGATGAAGTACAAAACAACTTGGTAAAACTATTAAGTACTTCGATTAGATCGAGGTAATGAATATTTGAGCCAAGAATTTGACAATCATCTCAAAACTATGAAATCGTTTCAAAGTTGACTCCACCCAGAACACCACATTGTATGGTGTTTCTGAAAGGAGGAATTGAATCTTGTAGGACATGGTTCGTTCGATGATGTGTCAATTAGACTTTCCTATTTCCTATTTCCTTTTGAGGATATGCATTAGAAATAATGCGGTTACACTGAATTGAGTTCCTACTAAATCGGTTCCTAAGGCCCCACATGAGATGTGGCATGGAAGAAAACTTAGTTTGTCTTTCATGAAGATTTGGGGTTGCGAATCTTATGTAAAGAGACTTATCTCTTATAAGTTAGCACCAAATCTGACAAGGTTATTTTCGGATATTGATTTTACAATCACAAAGAGAACAAAATGTTTGTTGCTCTACACGATTTGTTTCTTGAGAAATAGTTTCTCAATAAAGAATCTAGTGGGAGTAAAATTAATCTTGAAAGAAGTTCAAGAACCCGAAAATAATATGGAACCAAGAGTAGAGACAGAACCAAGTTCACAAAGAAGTTGTGAAACCGGTTCAAGATGCACAAGTCCATCGTAGATTGGATAGGTTACGATCCGAACTCAAGAAATAGTGATTTCTCGTTGCGGAAAGTGATGAAGTGGAAGTCATTGAGAATGACGATCCTACTTGCTATCAAGAAGCGATGTCCTCTCCTAATTTGGATAAATGGTTAGGAACCATGGAATCCAAATTACAATCCATGTTTAACAATCAAGTTTAATTGGAACTTGATTGGGCTACCTAAAAGTGTAAAAACTAAAGGGTGCAAGTAGGTCTTCAAAGACCAACATGGATGTGAAGGTGTATACTTTTATGACTAAGGATTGTAGCAAAGGGACTTAGGTTAATTCATAGTATTGACTATGTTGAAACTTTTTCCGCCAGTTACAATGTCGATGTCTGTTAGAATTTCAATTGCCATAATCGCATATTGTGACTATGTGATATGACAAATGGATGTCAAACGACTTTCTTTAAATGGAAAGATTATTAAGGATGTGTAAAGTACACAACCCGAATAGTTTGTCGATCCAAGAAACTCTAATAAAGTATGCATGTTGCAAGGATCCATGAGATGGATTGAAGCAAGCTTCAAGGAATTGGAATCTTTGTTTTGATGAATTGGTCAAAGAGTTTGACTTTATCAAGTACAAAGATGAACCTTGTGTATGCATGAAATTCAGTGGGAGCATGGTGTTATTCCTATTATTTATTACAATAATATCTTACTCATTTGAAAAACAAGTTCCGACACTTAAGACTGTTAAGTCTTGGTCAAGGAAAGGTTTCTCAAAGAAAGATATGGGTGAAGCCGCTTACATCCTTGGCATCAAGATCTATAGAGATGGATCTAGAAGGATAAATTGGTTTGAGTCAAAGTGTTTACATTGACAAGATTATTAGAAGATTCTAAGAAGAGTAGCTTGTCAATGGATCATGGTATTTCTCTTAGCAATATTCATTGTCTTATGACAACTGATGAGCAAAAGGGAATGAATGAAGTTCCATATGCTGCGACACTTGGATCTGTCATGTATGCCATGATTTGTACTAGACTCGACGTCTCGTATGCTATAAGCATGATGAGTCGATACCAATCTGATCCTGTTGAGAACCAATGGATGGCAAGCCAAGATGATCCTAAGTACTTAAGAAGAACTAAGGATACGTTCTTGGGATTTGAAAGATTGGAAGTTAATCTTGTTGTAAGGGTTACAAAGATGCTAGCTTCCAAACTGACAAAGTTATTTTAAAATCGCAATTAGGATTTGTGTTTGTGCTTATTAGAGGTGCAATTTTGATTGGAAGAGTTCCAAGCAGAAATTGTAGCCGATTCTACTACTAAGGCCATATTTTAGCAACATATGATGTAGCTGAAAGAGGCAGTTTGGATCAAAAGTTCATTTAGTGTTTTGGAAACACTTCAAGTGTTTTTCCAAGTATCACTAATCCGTGGAACTTTGTTGTGATAATTATGGTGTCATTTGTGCAAACAATGGAACCAAAATCACAACAAGTGATCCAAACACTCACTTAGACGTTCTTCGAGGAATTCATAAAGAATGAGAAGACGTTAAGATATAAAATATACAAAGTATCAACCGATGATGACATAAGGGACTCACTTACAAAGACACTCGCATAGGCAGAAGCATGATGGGCATGTTAGATCCATGAGTATTCGATACATAAATGGAGCCTAGTGCAAGTGGGAGACTGTTGGTGTAATGCCCTAGGCTTTAGTTATGTTTAACTGAAAACCGTTATGTATCATCTTTATCGTTTATGTTTATTATTTGATTATTATATAGTTTGCATATTTATTGTAATAATCTCCGTCCCTGATTATTAAGAGAATAATTAGTAAAATTGTCAATGGATAATCATGTGATGATTATATGCATAAGAGATGCACATTGAAATTATGGGTACTTGTTAGAGAACAAGTGATCGGACATGACCCGCATGAGATTTATGTCATGGTCAAATGTCATACTTAAATCTCATACGCTAAGTTACTTTCATTTATTTCCTAGACCTAAGATTATCGTAACCTTACATATGATGAAAGTCATGTTTGATTTTAGTCAAACGATATCTTAACACGATATCTATAAAGACTATCATTGGCATGATCGGATTCATGATGGGAAGGATGATAAGTCAAGAAGGAATTTGTCCCTCGGAAGAGAGATGTTATGCTTGGGCCCCTCGATGAGTGATAATGATGAAAGTGTATGGCCGTACCCCAATGTGATTGGAATTATCATTATACTCAAGAATCGAGAAAGCATTGAACAATAACAAGTTGACAAGGACCATGACTTGTGTTCAAATATAACATCGTGAGACAAAGGGATAAATGGAAGTACACCATTGGAAACGTGAACTCTTACGTTGCATTATTTGGGTAGACATAATGGCTTGCTAGAGTCCGCTTATGTCTTATGAGGTTCGATATGATCGAACTCATTGCCAACATAATGTAATCCTATTGGGTCACACACAACTAGAATGAATTGGTTAAACCGGAGGAAGAATAGTTGAGAGTTTCTGTATCTGGCTATATATACCGCGCGACATATTAAGCCAATGGCTTAATATACCGCGCGACATAATAGGCCAGTACGCGGTTTGACAGCCTATCTCTCCTAATACGATTAGGAGAGGTATTCCTACTATTGTAGTATAAATACAAGGGTTCTGTCAGACCTAAAAGGTTAGCCGAAATTTTTCAATCAAAATTCACAACAAAATACTCTCATTATTCTTCAAGGTTTTAGATCTAGCAATCATCAAGAAGTTGTTCTTGAATTCATTCAAAGGTGTGGATACCGAAAGAGGGTCTTCGCTCGTTCATCGATCAAGGCCTAGAGTTCAAGCAAGTTGAAGAACGAAGTTTGTGATTCGATATCACATAATCAAATCGTTCGATAGCTCAAGAACGGAAAGCGTTCGAGGTTGGTTTAATTCTATCTCATAGGAATTTAAATTAATTGTATAGAACGGATCCTAGGGCTTATTGGGTTTTATGTTTTAATGCTTAATTCCGCTGCGCATGGACCCGTAAAACCCAACAATCAGCAGGTAAGAATTCGTGTTTACTTTTAATTTTAGGTTTTTGTTGTTCTTGGTGTGGTGGATTATTGAAATCGACCTTCTATTTCTCTCTCTCTCTCCTCCAGCCAGGGAAATTGAGCGTTAATTTTTTCGATCAACAACAATCAGGTATACATTTCTTTTCCTTTTTCTAATTTACTTTTAAATTCTTGATTTTTTTGTTCTTGGTGTTGTGAGTTGTTGTTGCTGTTACTCTTGTTGTTGTTGGTATTGCTGTTACTGTTGTTGTTGTTGTTGCTGTTGCTGTAATTTACAGTACATTCAATAATAAATGCACTTGTATATGTATGCACAATGTTTGATAAGCACTGGACAGAGTTATATGTGTTTAATTTACCCTAAGATGAAAATTGAGGCTCCCATAATAATAGGCTCAAATTTCTCTCCTGAATGACTAGCCACCCAATGGACCCCAAGTGCAAGGAATCCAGCAAGAGCAGTAGCACAAATTCTGTTATCACCAGCATTTGAATAAATGTTAGAGACGGAGGAGGATATAGAACAGGTAGTCACATGGCATGGGTACATGTTTTGAAGGGAGGCTATCCAGACATGTCTCCTCTTCCATGGTCCATGGATATATACTGAACCATGCTAATGGACCACAGTGTCCACACCTTGCACCTCACTCTAAGAACACTTCCCCGTCCCAGTTCACTTCATAACATCTCTCTCTCTCTCTCTCTCTCTCTCTCTCTCTCTCTCTCTCTCTCTCTCTCTCTCTCTCTCTCTCTCTCTCTCTCTCTCTCTCTCTCTCAGACATGAATATCCTTCTGCATTTCTTATCCAATTACTCCCATCACTTGCATGATTTAAGTTAAAGATTCACATATGAAAATAAATTTCACAATTTCCCCTTCACAAATATTGTAAAGATTCAAGTAATTAAACAGCTTTTTACCCTACACCAAGAGTTTGTATTAAGGTTTGATATAAATAGATGTGCCCCTATTCATCGGCTTATGCTTTTGGATTGGTGGTAAACTTGACACGATATCAAAGTTTTGATGGGGCAAGATCAAGATTCAAATAGTCTCACTTGCATTTGTTTACCCGAATGTCACACGTGAGAGAGTATTAATGCTTGATATATATAGTTAAGCCCCTATCTATCGTCTTAAACTTTTAGAACAACATTGCAACGTAATTTACAAGTAGTTTTAGTACAACGATTAGTACTTGACACTTTTGCATAAATAAATAATATTCAAGTCAGAAGTTATATATAATGTCCATTGAGACAACTAAAGATAATATAAAATTGAAAACCCTTAACATTCATATTATGTTTAATTAAGCATGAATAGATTTGCCTAATTGTAGCAAGAATTTGGGGCTCACATTATTTTAAATATAATAACACTTTTCTTATATTATCATCTCTCTCCTAAGATAGTACCCTTCATAGACCCTACACAAAAAATAATGTTGCGCACTTCAACCTAGTTCCTAAAAATAGTCCCAAATCTTGTCGCATGTGCATCAATTCTTTTGCACATCAACCTAGTTCCTTAAATTAGCTTCTCAATTAGGGGGGGGGGGGCTTGTGAGAGAGAACGAATGAATGTTGTCATGAGGTTATACTATATCATGAGCCCAAGCTCGACTAATAGACTAGGCTTCAACAATGTATATTATCTATATCGAGCCAAAAGTTGTACATATTTAGACTATGTTTGTTTATGAGTTTATTTTTATTTTAAAATTTGTGTCTCTCGGTCTTATATATAGGTTGTATTTTAACGTTAAAAATATCAAGTCAAGTCATATATGGACAAAAGTTAGATTGATTTGGGTAATCAAATTTCAAATGAGTATATGTCTAGGGTTGACAACTTTCTCGATTTTGCATTCTCAAAAAAGTATGTTGGTGTTAAAGAAATATATTGTCCTTGTAAAAAATGCGCAAATCATTACCAAAAAGACCGTGCAACCGTGAAATCACATTGTATTGAAGTGGGATTTCAAAAAGATTACAAGAATTTGATTAGGCACGGGGAAGAGTACATTTTGGCGTATAAGAATGATAATAATGATAGGACAACTGAAGATGGCATTGAAATTTAATTGGGCGTGCAAGATTGTATGAGGCGAATGGTACATGAAGGGATGAGTATGCCGGATAGTAACCAGCCAAGAATTGAAGAAATCGTACAATCAGATGCAGCCACCGCAAAGTTTGTTAGACTTTTGAGAGATGCTGATCAAGCCTTGTGGGAAGGGTGTGATAAGTTTACAGTACTCTCATTTATTGTAGAACTTATGCACTGGAAGGCTAATTATCGAGTGGCCGATAAGAGATTTACTTCTTTATTAAAAAATTTCATTAGGGCATTGCCTCATTCAGCGAAAGTGCCAAGTTCCTATCGTGAGGCGTACAAGATGACTGCAGATTTGGGTTTCAGTTATAAAACGTGGAACGCGTGCATTAATCATTGTATGTTGTTTCGAAATGAAACTGATAAACTTACTAAATGTGAAATTTGTGGAGCCTCTAGATATAAGTAACAAGAAGAAGGGGGTAGCGGTGAAGGTGCGGAAACAAGTGGCAAGAATAAACTTTCCAAGCAGGTAGCGATGAAGAAAGTATGGTATTTTCCCTTAAAGCCAAGGTTGCAAAGGTTGTATTGGTCATCTAAGACCACGACACTCATGAGATGGCATGCCGAGAAAAGAATAGACGATGGTGTGCTGAGGCATCCTGCAGACTCTCGTGCGTGGAAGGGATTCGATGAACGTTATCCATTATATTCAAGTGAAATTCAGAATGTTAGATTGGGATTAGCATCTGACGGATTTAATCCTTTCAGAACAATGACTATATCTCACAGTACTTGGCCGGTTGTGCTTATGCCATACTTCCACCTTGGTTATGCATGAAATAGTCATATTTCTTCTTGTCGGTGCTTACTCAAGGCCCAAAAGGGTCGGGCAACAAGATAGATGTGTATCTCCAACCGTTAATTGATGAGTTGAAGGAATTATGGGAAGATGGTATATCAACTTATGATGCATCAAGGAACAGGTTGTTTACTTTACGAGCTTCACTATTATGGACAATAAATGACTTTCCTGCATATGCAATGTTGTCTGGATGGAGCACTAAAGGTGAATATGCTTGCCCTTGTTGCAATGTGAGACCTCAAGCACGATGGTTGGATCATGGTGGCAAGTATTGTTATATTGGTCATCGACGCTTCTTGCCTAGAAGTCATGCTTTTCGTAAGGATAAAATCTCTTTTGATGGTACTCATGAAGTGAGAGATAAGCCCAAGTTATTGTTTGGAACAAAATTGCTTAAACAAGTTGAAAAGATGGAAACGGAGTATAAAATAGAAGATGTTATTAAAAAGAGGAAAAGAGAAGAGGGTGAGAAGCAACAAGCCAAGTTGGAGAAAAGAAAGGTTCCTAAGTTGTGTCACAATTGGAAAAAGAGGAGTATCTTCTTTGAGTTGCCATATTGGGCAAATAATCATGTTCGTCATAATCTTGATGTTATGCACATTGAAAAAAAATGTGTGTGATAATGTGCTACATACTGTTAGGTACAAGGGGAAATCAAAAGATAATGATAAAGCAAGAAAAGACCTAAAAGAGATGAACATTCGGAAACCATTGCATCTACAATCGCTTTCATCTGGCAAAGAAATTATGCCTCCGGCTCAGTTTACAATGAGTAAGAAGCATACAGACACATTCTTAAAAGTTCTAAAGGGAGTCAAAGTCCCTGATGGCTACTCGTCAAACATATCTCGTTGTGTACATCTAGAGGAAAGAGCTATTTGGGGTCTTAAGAGCCATGATAGTCATATTTTGCTCCAACAACTACTCCCTTTAGCTATTCGAAAAGCGTTGCCTACTTCTGTTGTAAAAGCCATCATTGAGTTGGCAAATTTCTTTAGGCAATTATCCTCAAAGGTGAATACACTTGCTGATCTCGAAAAGATACAAGATCGAATGGCTATCACACTATGCGCTCTCGAGAAAATATTCCCATCAGCTTTCTTTGATGTTATGGAGCACTTGCCGGTGCATTTAGCCGAGGAGGCCTTGCTAGCAGGCCCAATACAATTTCGTTGGATGTATCCGGTAGAGAGGTACATCCATATTAAATTTACTTTGAAAAAAGTTAAATTCCTTTTTACATCTGGTTTAGCATAAGTAAATGTTTTTGTAGGTTTCTACTTACATTAAAATTATATGTTTGAAATCGAGCCCATCCTAAGGCCTCCATAGCTAAGACAATTGTGGCTGAAGAATGCATGACTTTTTGTACGCAATATTTGGATGACATTGAGACAAAGTCCAATCGTCCTAGAAGAAATGATGATGAAGGTGATGAGTTAGGCCGCTTTGTAAGAAAAGAAGAGGTAATTACCCTTGATTACATCACACGAGTACAAGCGCATAGATATGTGCTTTTCAATACTGAAGATGTTGAACAATACCTAGAGTAAGTGATTCCTTACATGAGGCTTACATTCCTTATATCTTTTATATTTTAAATTAATACTTAATTCATATTTTCAATCTGCTCAGAATGCATCGTGCACATTTGAGGGAGACACTACCTTGTAATCAACGACATCTTATAGAGAAAGAACATAATGATAAGTTTGTTAGCTGGTTTAAGGATTATGTAAGTATGAAACCACTTTCATATAATAGTTTCAATTTATCATTTTAAATATTTTCTTATTAAATTTTGTTTTTTATAAAAGGTATGCACGACGAAAGATGTAGTGCCCGAAAGAATTATAAGTCTTGCATTGGGTCCTCATATGGATGCGAGGCGATATAAGTCTTACATAATAAATGGTTTTCGATTTCGAGTGAATGATGTCGATAGACGGAGGAAAACTCAAAATAGTGGAGTCATGCTAAATGCAAGTGTGACAAGTTTTGCAAGCCGAAAGGATAATAATCCCATTGTAGGGGATGTTAACTTCTACGGGGATTTGATTGAGATCCTTGAAATTCGTTATAGCAACTCAATAAGATTTGTATTGTTTAAATGTGATTGGGTTGATAACCGGACAGGCAAGATGGAAGATGAGCAAAAATTTACTCTTGTAAACTTCAATCACAAGTTGTATAAGGATAATCGAGTTGGTGATGAACCATTCATATTAGCATCTCAAGCTGAGCAAGTTTGGTATGTTAAAGATCCTATAGAAAGTGATTGGAAAGTTGTGATGAGGATTACACCAAGAAATAGTTTTGACATATATTCAAATGATGATAAACAAGTTTCAGATTCGATTCCACAATTAGTACCATTTTGCTCACAAAATCTTGATGAAAATGTTGCTAACGAAGAAGCATCGTGGGTGCAAGAGGGAGTTGATGGGGTCGAGATTGAAACTACTAATATCAATGATGTTGATGTTGATATGACCGATAATGATGATGTTGATGTGGCCGATAATGATGATGATTAGTTTGAGTAGTATTTGTTTAGATCTTATTTGCTTACTATTTACTAAGACAATGTTATTACTTATGTTTCATGTTTCAATCAAACTTGTTATTTTTGTATGGTTGAATATTAATATTGTTACTTCTATATAATATGTACTCCCTCCGTCCCACCGATCTTAAGAAAACTTTCCATTTTGGGCGTCCCACTAATCTTAAGAATTCCCAAAATGGAAAGTTTATATTACTTTTATATTAAATGGGACCCACTTGTCATACTCACAATAATAATCCCATCACTATTCCCTCCACTCATTCTCTCTCCTATTTAATTTTTCACACTCACAACACTTCTTCCACTAATTCTCTCTCCTAATACTATAATAATATTCCTTAATTCCCACACCAAATGAAAAATTCCTAAGATGACTGGGACGGAGGGAGTATTTGTTTAGATCTTATTTGCTTACTATTTACTTAGACAATGTTATTACTAAAATTTGTGTCTCTCCGTCTTATATATAGGTGGGTTGTGCTGAAACTGTAGTGTGGTGGTTCGGTTGGGAATTGGAAGGAGAATTTGATTGTGGGGGTGTGTTTATTGTTGCACTTTCTTTGTGATTTGTGTGGAGGTTTTGTAGTTGGTTTTTGTGTTGAAAATATGCCTCCTAAGGAGAGAGACGTTAGAGGGGGTAGCAACAAGAGGGGTAGACAAAACCCGCCGCCCGTAGTCCCAAATGATCCCACTTCCCCTAATGCATCATTGACGCCGTTTATGGGATTGATCCAATTGACCTCCGCTCAAAAGAAAAAATGGCGAAATTTGGAGGGTAGGAAATTTCAAGTCACCACTTTCCTTCATTTGCCGGTGTTGAGGGATTTGGGTTTAGAGACGTTAGTAACAGAATTGATGACGCAAGCCGGGTTAGGTAATTTCCTGGGGAAGACTCCATCTACGTATTTGAGATATTCACTTGAGTTCCTTTCAACTTTGGAGGTAGGCAAGGGGTCACAAGAAAATTCTATTCGGTTTCATCTGGATGATGAAGCCTATCGAGTGACTTATGATGAGTTGAGGGGAATCTTTGGGGTTGATCAGCCGAGAGGAAACTGGGTGGAGGCTGATGGGGCGACTTGTTTTTTCTTTTCGGAGCTCACAGGATTGCCCTGCAAAAAGAAATACCTTAGGGCTTCCTCTCTTTCTCACCCGGCTTGGAAATTATTTTACAGAGGGCTATCTATGTCTTGGTTGGCAAACGGAGAGCCCGCTCAATTGAATGTGGCTATGGTAAACCTTTTGCGAACGGGGTTGAGGAGTTTTTCAGGTGATTCCTGATTGGGTTGATATTTTTGTTCAGAGATGTGAGGCATTTGCCCTTACCAAAAAGGGAAACATATCAATAGGGGGGATGATCACTTTGATTGCTCAAGCTTGTGTGGGGGAACCAAAACCCAAGGCGATGAGATTGATGGGGGCACGAGTTTTTATTCTGGAGACTGGCTAGTGCAGTATGACAAGTTTGTGAGGGACCCGAGGGCGACAGACAACAGGTCTTTATTGTTTGAATATGGTACTCCCAGGAGGACGGTCCGTTGCAGGGTAGGGGCCACGTTTCCGAGTGGTGAACAGGCCAGGCATTGGCGTATGCCCGGTGTTGATGATCAAATGGATCCCGTTGATGAGGAGGATGATGAGGAGCAGGAAGAGGAGGATCAGGAGAGACAGGGTGGTCAGGGAGGAGAGCAGAACCAGAGCGTTCTTTTGATCAATGGGATACCATGAGGGCATTTCTGGAGGAGCAGGAGCGATCAAGGATCGCTCGGGAGCAGAGCCGACATGCTTTGGAAGATACTAGATGGGTAGAGGTTATCGCTCGGGAACAGAGTCGACATGCTTTAGAGGATGCTAGATGGGAGGAGGTGCAGGATCGTTTTGAGGGGTTGGAGGATGAAACTGCCATTTTGGGAGCCCGGTCTAAGCAGCTGGAGGCTTGGGCGATGCAGATAGAGCCCCGGAGTTACGAGCCAGTTTCAGAGGATTATTTGACAATGATGCATTCAAGAGCCACTGCTCGTGCACAGAGGCGTTCTTTCCGCCAGACCTACTATCAGGGACAAACCTCCGGCTCTCATCAGTGATGTTATTATTTATGTTTCATGTTTCAATCAAACTTGTTATTTTGTATGGTTGAATATTAATATTGTTAATTGTAATATGTATTTGTTTAAATCTTATTTACTTACTATTACTAAGACAATGTTATTACTTATGTTTCATATTTCAATCAAACTTGTTATTTTATATGGTTGAATATTAATATTGTTAATTGTAATATGTATTTGTTCTGCTTCTTTTGTATCATAAATCATATCTATTCCATTTTTAGACTGGTGCATTGCCAATGGTATCTCAATAATGAGTGCTGACCATTTGCTTATGATTTGACAGGTTGTTTCCTCGCGGAGGTGACAAAGCAAGTGTTTTTAGACCTTGAATCGAGCAAATATCAAGTTAGTCCTTTACTTCCTTCTTCATTATCACTTTGGGATGTCCCGCCCCGCTTCCCCACCGATTCGGTACCCGCGGGAGCCCCAACCCCTCCCCCCCCCCCGTACTATTTTATACCTTGATTGTTTATCCCAAAATCCCAAATTTTGTTTTGAATCCTAATAAGCAATGTGAGGTTGCTGTGTGAAAATAGATAAATTAATGAACAAACATATAGAGAGCCCTCATTATATCCATCAAATCATACATAACTTATAATAGCTCCCAGACAAGTATTCAAGAAGGCCTATTATTACAAGGAAGAAAAGTCTCTTGTCAGTTTGTTTGAAGTTTTCATAACCTGAAAATTTGGAGTGCTTTTTAACTTCATGCTCCGTACTGTGATATTGTGATAATTGTGGTCCTTTTACAGTGTGGTACTTTTGGTCCTTCTTGCTTTCCCTCTGAATATGAATGGTGGATGGCGATTTCAATTAAAGTAACTTGCTGCCATGTTTTACGTAATTTTTAAAGGTTAAAAGCATATTGGATTTTCAGTGAACTTCGATCGTCCATCCAAATTGTTCTAGAACTTCAAAATTAATGGATAATGGTTGGAAATACCTGGAAGGCTAGTTTCCAACCCAAAAGAGAAATCAAAATTTGGAGTTTTCTAGAATTAAGTCATGCTTGAAATATACAGGTTGGTCAAATGGATCCCAATGTTGACATTTGTTGTTTTAAAGCCTAGGCTAGATTGATTGTATATGTATTCAGTCCAATCCTTTCTTAAATCCCACATGGGAAGGCTTTGGGCTGAGATTAGGCTTTATTTACATCATTCATTAGGCTTTATCCACACAGGTTTAATTATTATATATATATATCCATTTGTAAAACACAAATTTGATGAATAATATTTAAGTATTTCTCTTTGTTCTTGAACAACTTCAAACTTACCAAAAAGCTTGTCGAAAACATCCCAACTTATCACACGGTCTTTGGTCTTCCAAACATGTTTGTGGCATCATACACTAGGTCAAGGTCGTTGTTGCATTTAGGAATAGAGGTCTTAGTTCCACCATCCATATCATATCACTCAACTTATCACACAGTGTTTGGTCTTCCAAATTTTCTGTTGCTGTTGTTGTTTATGTTCTTTGTTGTTCATGTTCTTTATTCTTTGTTGTTGTTCTTTATTCTTTGTTGTTGTTTTTATTGTTTGTTGTTGTTTATTCTTTATTGTTCATATTCTTTATTCTTGTTGTTGTTTGTTATTCTTGTTGTTGTTTTTGTTCTTTGTTGTTGTTTACATTCTTTGTTGTTCATGTTGCTGTTGCCTCATGAATTATGCTCATTCCATATGTCTTGTCTGAGTTAAAATGGCATTTTGAGTGTTGTTGTTGCTGTTTATATGTCTTATATACGATATATAAGACCAATATATGGTCTTATATAAGATACATAAGACCTATAATAAATTTATAGGTCTTATACCTATATTATAAGACAATTTATGGGTCTTTTACTTGGTTTATCCAATTTTTGTGCTAGAATTGAATTGTCATATGACAGATATGGCGCCAAGGAAATAATTAATAACAGGTGAGGGCTCGAAAAATAAAGGAAGAGAGCTGGCAAAACCAACCAGAAAATGGGGTAGAGAGAGATTGAATATAATATGGAATGAATATGGTCAACCAGTTGGTGGGGACCACGCAAAACTAGCTACTCAGCTAGGACATTTTGCTAGAAATAGGGAACATTTCCCATTAACTATAGAGTGGCCTTAGATGGACCGTGTAGTTATAGATGCCGTATGGAGAGACGTTCTAGTAAGTTGTAATCCATATTCCTTACATAAATCTCTAGTACGTAGTCAAAAGTCTTATGATTCTCTAACAATTGTTCTTTTTTCTTTGTTGAATTGTGTATATAGGATAATACAAATGCGCCTCCGGAGTATTACTCAGTTATGAATATTGCTCTCAATAAACAATGGCGTGACTGGAAATATCAGGTGAGACAAGCATATAATAAGTATTACTCAGTTATGAATATTACTCAGTTATGACTTTGTTATGAATATTACTCATTTATGACTTTGTAATATGGAAATGTCAGGTGAAACAAATGTATTTGAGGTATGAATCCGACCGGGACGCATTGGCTCACCCACCCCATGCGTGCGTTGCGGGTCAATGGGCTGAACTTGTTACGATGTGGGGTACAGATAAGGCTCGGGTATATTTCAAATTAATCTCAATCTATTATCGTGAATGTCTTATATAAGTAGTCAAATTAATACTAATATTATCTTCTTCTTTTTTCCAGGAATTATCACAAACAAATAAAGCGAATCGAGAAAAGCAAGCGTGCCTGAACAGGACCGGAAAAAAGTCTCATCCCAAAGTCATAAAAGAGGTTTGTCATTGTTCAATTTAGTTCTCAGTTGTCAATTAATGTTTCTTTTTCTATCGTATATAAATATATTTTTTTTGGTCAAATGATTCTATTATAAATTGTAGAGAGTAGACGAGGGATTACCAACCTTTTCTGTTTCAGTTTTGTTCTTCTATAGAATACTTTTTTCATTTCTAACTTCATTTTCATAATATTAATTAAAGTTAAAACATTTATATTGAACATGTTGTTTTTGTTACAGACTACGTTTAATGATGCAATTGAAAAGCTGCCAGAGGAGCAACAAAACTCTCCCAGCAAGCGAGAAAAGATTTTTACAGATTTGATGGGCACTGATGACCACGGGAGAGTGCGCTGTATGGGAGGCGGTGTTAATAAAACTAAGGTGTTTGGTAAAGCCTCAACTTCTCAGACAGCTGTATTGGAGGCGGTGTCATCCGTCGGAGCAGATCTTGAAAGGCAACTTAAGGACCAATGCCAAATGTTTCAACAACAAATAGAAGATTTGAAATGTTGTTTTATGGAACAACGTGGACAAGGTAGTAATGAATAGGTGGTTTGTGGATTTTAAACATTGATTGAGTTTTGGATACATTCAACTATCTTTTTTGTACATGTTAATGGTTATTATGTTTGGATACATTCAACATTGATTTTGTGTTAATGGTTATTATAAGGATTGTAAACATTGATTGCGGGTGTATTTTTGGTTATATACAGGTTGCATTTGTGTGTGTACAGGTTGAATTTGGTTTTTGCGAGTGTATTTTTGGGGAAAGTGAATTATATAGGGCTGGATGGAAAAAAAATAGGCTTATTTACGGCGGAACCCTCCATCCACCGTAAATAGTGACCTAGACGACTCGTGCCCAAAGGGGGGACGAGGGGACCTGGGAGGAGTGCAAACAGGATGACTCATGCCCTGGTGGACGACTCGTCTCTAACAAGTCATTTATGGCGGAACCCTGCATCCACCGTATAAAAGCGGCATGGACGACTCATCTACAAAGGGGAAATGAGGGAATCTGGGGGGTGCAATTGGGACGACTCATCTCCTATTTACGGCGTTTATATTACCTACCGCCATATAAAGATTCCTCAAATACACCAGTTGTATACATACGGTATATGTATTTCATTTATATTCGGCGGTCTATAAAGCCGCCGTATTTGAACTCATTTTATATACGGCGGTGGTATTTCCGCCGTATATGTTATTTACGGCGGGATATCCACCGTAAATACTATATACGTCGATGTTTTATACGATGGACTATATACGGCGGATATCCCGCCGTAAATGACATATACGGCGGGGCGCATTTTATTTACGGCGGTTAAAATCTGCCGTAAATAATCCTTTTTCTTGTAGTGCTAGTATGTTAGTCAGCCCATCACAGATTAACAACCAGGCCCCTTAGGTATCTACACATATTAACTGTAGATCCCATACTTATAAAAGATGACTTGGACCCCCTTTAACTTTAGCAGATCACTTTATTAGGCCCAAATACTTTAATATTTAATATAACATGCAATTACTTATAGTGCACATACGTCTATGTGCCCAAAGACTTTATTTATTATACTAGTATATGTAAAGTGAATAAAATATTTCAACAATCTCCCACTTGGACTTACACATGTACATAGTATAATACCTTAGTTTAATTGCATATCACATTATAAACCTTAATAGCAATGCTTTACCAAATTGTGTCATCTTAAACCAATCCGGTCCATTAGTCAAATCAACATGAGGATCAAAGAGGTTTTCGTCATTATTAGCGCAATTAGACCCATCAGTGGTCACATATATTAACTCAACTAAATGACATGGATCAAGTATGGATGTGTAGCATGGAACAACATGTAATGTGATCTTCACATGTCTATTCTCAACTGGTCCAACCTTATTTTGAGATCAATCAAATATTGAGAGTGCAAAATAACTTTATTAACCAAAAACTGATAAAACCAAATATACTTATAACAATAAATGTAAGAGCAAAATACAAAACTCCCACTAAATCTAGGCATACTCTGGTGACATGACACCCATACGAGCAGTGTGCTCGTGAAAAACCTTCGGTGTTACACCCTTAGTAAGCGGATCCGCGACCATGGAGTTAGTCCCAATATGCTCAATACAAATCTGTCCACTCTGAATTTGTTCCTTAACAGCAAGATACTTAATGTCTATGTGCTTAGACTTAGACGAGCTCTTGTTGTTATTAGAATACATAACTGCCGACTTATTATCACAAAATAAATTTAATGGCCTATCAACGCCACCTAATATGCGCAGCCCAGTGATAAAATTTCGCAACCAAATTGCGTGATTTGATGCCTCATAACACGCCACATACTATGCCTCCATCGTAGAAGTAGCAACAAGTGTCTGCTTAACACTTTTCCAAGAAACTACTCCTCCACAAAGTAGATAAACGTAGCCCGAAGTAGACTTACGACTATCTTGGCATCCAGCAAAGTTGGAATCCGAATACCCAATGATCTCAAGTCTATCTGAATTTCTGTAAGTGAGCATATAATCCTTTGTTCTCTGTAAATAACGCATGACCCTCTTGGCTGCTATCCAATGATCCTTTCCAGGATTGCTAAGGTATCTGCCTAAAATACCAACTATGAATGCTAGGTCTGGGCGAGTGCAAACCTGAGCATACATCAAGCTCCCTATAGCCGAAGCATAAGGGATGCTATTCATTTCCTTAGATTCAATCTCATTCTTGGGGCACTGAGCAAGATTGAATTTGTCACCTTTAGCCACTGGGGTGTCACCCATTTTACAATCCTGCATTCTAAATCTCTTAAGTACCTTATTGATGTAACTCTTTTGTGACAATCCAAGAATACCTTGAGACCGATCTCTGTATATTTGAATTCCTAATACAAAAGATGCATCTCCCAGATCTTTCATCTCAAATTTCTTTGAGAGAAATCTCTTAGTTTCATGCAGTAAGTTCGTATCATTTGTGGCTAATAGGATGTCATCCACATATAAAACTAGAAAAATATATTTACTCCTACTGAACTTGTGGTAGACACAATCATCAACTGTATTTGTCGTGAAACCAAATGACAATACAACTTGATGAAATTTTTAATACCACTGACGGGATGCTTGTTTGAGTCCATAGATGGATTTCTTGAGTTTGCATACCATATCCTTTGAATCTTTTGAAACTAAGGTTTCTGGTTGCACCATATAGATTTTTTCTTCAATGTCTCCATTAAGAAACGCAGTCTTAACATCCATATGATGTAACTCTAGGTCATAATGTGCCACTAATGCCATAATGATTCTAAAAGAGTCTTTTGAAGAAACCGGAGAGAAAGTCTCTTTATAATCTATTCCTTCTTTCTGAGTAAATCCCTTAGCGACAAGACGTGCCTTATGTCTTTCCGCATTGCCCTGTGAATCCCTTTTGGTTTTAATTATCCATTTGCAACCAATAGGTTTCACTCCTTCTGACAATGGGACAAGATCCCATACATCATTGTCTTTCATTGATTTAATCTCATCATCCATGGCGTCTATCCACTTTTGAGAGTTAGAACTACCAATGGCCTCATGAAAGTTGATTAGATCATCTTCCAATTGACCAATGTCTACCTCTTGTTCATTTAGAAATACCAAGTAATCATCCGAAATGGCACTTCGTCTCTCTCTAGTGGATCTTCTTAAAGGCACTTGTTCTTGAGGTTGTTGAGCTTGTTCCTCATGGACAACTAGAGGGATATTGACAATGTCTTCTTGATCCAAATTTTGTTCTTGAACCACATCAGGATTGAGATCCAAATCATGGTCAAGGACAATTGTAGGAAGAGGAATGGTAACCGGAACCTCTTTAAAGACAAAATCATCTCTAACTTGTCCCCCCACAAGCTCAACATCCTCAAAGAATTGAGCATTTCCCGTGTCAAAAAAGTTTCTGGATTTGGGATCGTAAAACTTAAAGCCCCTTGACCTTTCAGAGTAACCAACAAAGTAACTACTAACAGTCCTTGAGTCCAACTTCTTTTCATTAGGCCTGTAAGGCCTAGCCTCAGCCGGACATCCACAGATGTGTAAATGCCTTAATACAGTTTTCTTGCCTGTCCATAGTTTATAAGGGGTTTTGTTAGCAGCCTTTGTGGGTACCCTGTTAAGGAGATATACTGCAGTCTTTAATGCCTCTCCCCAGAGTGAGTCTGGTAAAGTAGTATGACTAACCATACTTCTCACCATTTCCTGTAAAGTTCGATTTCATCTTTCAGCTAAACCATTCATGCTAGTTTTGCCTGGCATGGTGTACTGAGGGACAATACCGCACTCCTCTAGGTATTTTGCAAAAGGCCCAGGACGTTGTTCACCTGATCCGTCATTTCTGCCATAGTATTCACCACCACGGTCAGATTTAACTTTCTTTATTGTTTTGCCATGTTGATTTTCAACCTCGGCCTTAAACTTTTTGAACATATCCAATGCCTGTGACTTTTCATGGATCAAATATAGGTAATCATAACGAGAGTAATCGTCTATGAATGTCATGAAATATTCTTGACCATTCCACGAGGGTGTAGGAAGTGGTCCACATATATCCTTATGAATTAATTCCAAAATATTCTTAGCTCTCCCAACTTTTAACTTGCTTTTGTCTGTTTGTTTTCCCTTAATACACTCAACACATATTTCATAATCTGATTTGTCAAGTGTTTCAATAATTTCGTCTGACACAAGCCTTTGCATTCTCTGTTTTGATATATGTCCTAATCGCTTGTGCCATAATGACATGGAATTATTGTTAGTAAATTTGCGTTTAGTGCCACGTGTTTCCACATGCAGGTTTTCATGATATGAAGCAACAGTATCCAACATATAAAGATTATCATAAACCGACAAAGTACTAGATCCAATAAACTTAGAATTATATGAGAAACGACATTCACCATTTGCAAATGAACAAGTAAATCCTTCTTTGTCCAAAACTGAAATGGAAACCAAATTCCGTCTAAAAGACGGTACCACATGTGTCTCATACAAATCTAAATAAAATCCAGACTTTAATAATAATCTAAAAGTTTCGATTGCTTCAACTTCAATAGAATTGCCGTTCCCCACATAGATGAATCTTTCAGCATCACTTGGCTTTCGGCAGTTCAGGCAACCCTGCATAGACACACTGATGTGAGTAGAAGAACCAGAATCTAACTACCAAGTATGTCTAGGCACTGAAACCAAATTAACCTCAGAACAAACAAAAGCAAGAGATATACCTTTCTTTACATGCCATGCGTGATATTTAGGGCAATCTCTCTTCATATGATCCATTTCCTTACAGAAAAAGCAACCTGGATCCTTATCTTGTCCCTTGGACGTTGACGTTGCTAAATCCTTAGCTTGTCCCTTTGATACTTTATATTGTTTTTTCTTTGGCTCATTGACCGCAGTTTCTTTAGCCTTCTTTTTCTTGCTATAGCCCGAAGAGGAAGCCGCAAAGTGGGCACTCTCAGTCTTTTCAGACTTTAACCTTGATTCCTCTTGCACACACAATGAAATGAACTCATTAAGAGTCCACTTTTCCTTCTGGCAATTGAATGTTACTTCAAATTGCCCAAACTGTGGTGGAAGAGAGATCATAACCATATGAACAAGCATGTCATCCGACAGCTCGAACTTGAGAGCCTTAAGTTTAGATGCCAAATTGGCCATCTCCATAATGTACTCACGCACGTTCCCTTTACCTTTGTACCTCATGGCAACAAGATTACGCAAAAGCGTGCTTGTTTCTGCCCTTTCATTCTTAGCAAAACTCTTTTCAAGCTCTGTAAGGAACGTCATTGCAACTTTCTCATCATCTATATCGCCTCTGAATGATTCTGGGATGCTTTTCTAAATGATCATAAGACACATGCGATTTGAGCGTTCCCACTTTTCCATATCCTTCTTAGCTTGAGATGTACTCGTGCTAGTCAGGTCAGCAGGTTTTGGCTCCCTGAGTGCAAGGTCTAGATCCATAACTCCCAGAACAATCAGCACATTTTCTTTCCAGCTCTTAAAATTCATCCCATTCAGCATGGGAACAGAGTTGATGTTAGCAGATACATTAGAAGCTGATGAAGTAACTGAATATAGAACAAAAATAAAACAAATAAGCTCACATATAACTTTAAGCGAATAAATGTTTGAAATTAAAATTATCCCATTACAAGAAAATCGACGCAACATTAATTTTAATCTTTGGATAGAAAATTAACTTGCAAGTGATTTTCTTGATGTAGAAATCAAATATTAACAGTAAAATCATGTCAAATACCAAGCCTTTCTTTGGACCGACTCAATATTCACATGGACACTTAACAACTGTTACATATTTATCTCCACAAACGAATTTGAATTTCTGCCAGATAATAGCCTTCCTTTGGGCCGACCATTATCCGCATGAAAAACAAACACGCAAAAAATTAAAACTTCAAATAATCATGTATTTTAAATAAAAAAAAAAAATTCATAGGAGAGGTTACTTTGGTAACATGCGACGAAAATTTAATAACATAAAATACAAGATGTGTTCGAATAAACGAACCCAAAGTAATTTCAAACATGGGCATAACTTAAACATCATTATTGAAATTTAAAATTATTAAGTCCATAATAATAATTTCAATAAATAATATTTACTTAATCCAAATAACACATAATAATTATATTACCAAATAACAGTCATTAACAGTTAATCCAAATAACACATATTACCAAGCCCAGCTCGTCAGTCCAACATTGAAGAACGACGCCAGGCGCCCGCCCCAGGAATCACCAGGCGCTCGCCTAGAATATCTCCAAGCCACGCCCAACCTACGGCTGTCGAGGCGCACGCCTGAAGCCAGGTGATGCGGCCGCCTCAAGCCCAAGCGAAAGGACCACCAGCCTCGGTCACCCATGCGCCCGCCTGGTCCCAAGCGAGGCGCCCACCTCAAGGCAATTTCACTCAGCCTTGGCCTCGGTGCTCCAGGCGTCCGCCTGGCTCCATGTGAGGCGCACGCCTCAATGCCGACGGGAGGGTTTTGTTCAGCCAAATTAAATCATAAACAACAAAATTAAATCGATCCAAATAATTCCAACAACAAAGCAAGATTACGGCTCTGATACCACTTGATGGAATTAATTATACATAAACCCTAGAATGATGCGGAATATTTATTTTATGACAATCATGCTTTAAGTTATCAAAGATTATGGAACGATAGACAAACCTGAATCCATAGCAATATTCGAAGAATGCTTGATGAAGACTTGATGAACGATTATTGCCTTCCAATTGATCCTTAGGGTTCTTGGAATTGAGATGACAATGGGAATCAAGAGAATAAAACCGAGTAGTTCAATTGGGGACCATAACCCTATATTTATAATGACCTCGTATGTTAGTCAGCCCATCATAGATTAACAACCAGGCCCCTTAGGTATCTACACATATTAACTGTAGATCTCATACTTATAAAAGATGACTTGGACCCCCTTTAACTTTAGCAGATCACTTTATTAGGCCCAAATACTTTAATATTTAATATAACATGCAATTACTTATAGTGCACATACGTCTATGTGCCCAAAGACTTTATTTATTATACTAGTATATGTAAAGTCCATAAAATATTTCAACAATTAACTGACACTTTTTCAAAAACAGTAATAATGTTTTTCAGTGTCAAGTCTAATGTAAATTTTTGTCGGTTGGTATTTTTTTAGTGCGAGTGTTATTGTTAAATAGTTCAGCAGTATTAGTGTTAAAAATTGTTATGCGCAGTGATAAAAAGTATCAGTTTTCTTTATAAGAAGTGTCAGAGGTGTTAATGAGTTCCGGTTATTTACGATCGCGTCATTTAAAAAAAAAATCTAGTTATTTATAAAAATGTCATCATGCGTTTTTTTTTTTTAAATTTCAGTTAATTACCAAAATGCCACCGTGCTTTAAAAAACTAGTTTTTTTTTCCAAATTACATGAAAAAACTGATTTTTCCTAATATTTTGACTGAAATAAATGTCATTTTAGAAAAAAGATTTGTTCCTAAATGTTTTTTTCTTATCAAAAACTAGTTATTTTATACTTGTAAAACTTTATGTTTATAAAGTTGATAGCAAGAATAAGTATACATCTTTGCCATTAAATTATATAAATAGTGAGCATTTTCTGAATGTCGATTATAATGTAATTTGGACATTAATTTAGGAACGAAGCGAATGAAATATATTGTTCATCGTTCACTATAAATAATGGGCACATTACCACCAAATACTTATAATAACGTTGATCCACCATCGATAACAATTTTCATGAAATATTTTAAAATTTGTTATTGATTGTATTTTTTAAAATTGCATTATCAATAATACTTTTTAAAATTTCACGAGAATAATTAAAAAAAAAAAAATTCATCAAAATACGTGTTAAAGCTCTACTGAAATTGGTCACCAAAATTAGACTACCTTTTCAGTAAGCGGAGAGAACTTCCTGGCCATCTAATAATTTGTAGCCATTTTTTTATAATATAAAATGGATATTCACTTGTATATATAAATCAACTCAAAAACGATTGAGTGAACTCCAAGGATTCATTTAAACATCAATGGAGCAAATTCCAGTAATGGCTGCAAAGTGTTTGGCAGAAATTTCCTAGCAAAGAGAAAACAAATAGAGCTAGGACTCCCATTATAACTACAGTTAGCACCAAACCTTGTCTGATTGATGAACTCCATAGAAATAGTTCCCCTGTTAAATTTTCCCGGATGCGGACCCGCCTTTGACCAGTCAACCCAAGTAATCGTCCTGTTTGAGTTCATCTCCGGTGAGAGAATATTCACGAGCGTAGGAATGTAGTGCTCGTCCGTGTAACAAGGAGGGCTGCAATGCTCTCTAAAGAGGGGGTAATATATCCGGTCCGATATGATTTCAATGGCCAGTTTACGGTTGACTTCAAACCATTGGGAACCTTTACGCCATTGTGATATGGATATTGTGGGGCTCATTTGAGGGTTATATCGACCACGGGCACTTTTTCTTGGATCATCGTAGGAGGCTACAAAGGTTTCGTTGGAGTTCATGATGTAGTTATGAATTGTGGAAAAGTTGAATAATGGGATGCAAGTCTCCGAGAGTAATATGAATCTTTCGTTAGAGAAATCCAGGAGAGCGTTTGCAAGAAGCCGCCTCTCAGCATCTATCATGGAAGGTTTTCCCCATTGCACTTCCTGCATCAAGGAAAAACTGAGTTTTAAAAAAAAAAAAAAAGAAAGAAAAAGAAAAAAACAATCTTTACTAAGTATGAGAAAAATCGAGTTATAAAAAAATTAACCTTGCTTGGAATTCTTTTTCCATGGAAAACGGAATCTTCAGGCTCTGTTGCAGTGAAGAAGGGATCTGAGTGAACATAAATGGAGAAAAGTCCTTCATGACCTTGAAAGAATTTCTCCCATAATGGAGCCAATGGTAACGGCCCCTTTGACAAGAACATGAAAGCAATTTTACGGGTACTCTTAAAAGGGTATTCTTGTATTTTGGGTACCATTGAAGCTCGCCAAAACAATTCAGTATCATCCGTCTTATTCACAAGAAATTGCTTACTTGGTTCATCAAGGCCACTCTGGTTGGCTACTGGGCAGGGGAATGGTGATTGTGGAGGAAATTGTGGTGGTGGAGATGGTGGCTGTTGAACCACCAGCGGTGGTGACAGTAGGGACGGAGTATTTGTCTGTTGTAAGTGGAGATTGAAACTTTGCAGTGAGAAATGAGATAATAGAGTAGCTCGGGAATCGAGAGAGAAGTTCTGTAGGTATAAACTGGCTGTGACTCCGATGGACAAACCTATGAGAAATAACAAGAAATGAAAAGCAGTGCCCAGTTGTAAATGGACATTGAAGAATTTTGCAGACGTTGGAGATTGATGTTCTTCATCGCTCATTGTTACTTTCTCTCTCTCACACACAGCACCTCAAATTCCAGGAGAGAGAGAGAGAGAGAGAGAGAGAGAGAGAGAGGTGGAATTCGGAAGGGAAGGGACTAACTGGTGGAGATAGGCTAGGCCAACAAGGTAAAACACTTTATAAGTTATACGTTGAGCCTGCATGGGCTTCACCCTCCCTAGATTCTTGACCTTATTGTTTCTACGCAAACAAAAATAGTGGAAAAAAATAAATAAATTAGTTCTTACAGCATAGAACTGTCTCATAAAGTTCCATTTATAAAGGCTGCTGAAATATCTTCTCCCTCCCCCTGTTCAATACTTTGCAGTCTATGCCCGAGCAATGCCACCTGGAGATCAGACAACTAAGCAAGCATAATACAGATATTGCGGCGCAAGTTCATGAAGTTGTAAAAAATACGAGGATCTTAAACTTCCCTAAGGGTGGTTTTTAAGAAACAAAGGAAGCCGAGGGAGAGGGCAAATAGCGTAGACATTCTGACATATGGTTGAGTCTAAGACCGTACAACCATTGGACGATTCTTCTAAATTACTCGATATAAGTAATATTTTACTTAATTGGTATGACCTGCATACAATTTTCATAATGCAATTTAGCCTAATCTCAAAATATTCTAATTAACCCATATGGGAAACTGTGAGTTATCACGACTATGAAATGCGATGCAATTCAGCCTAATATTCTACATTACTTTTTTAGTCAGCTAAGGCAACTTTCCAAACCCAACCAGAGTTAAAAGTAAGTGGTCCACAGATTACAGAACATTGCAACATCAACATTACCTCAATGTCGTAAACCGCTCCCACCTATGGTGGGGTAAGGGAGTTGTATGTACGCAGCCTTACCGCTATATTAAATCATATAGAGGTTGTTTCCGGATGACCCATGATGAAAATTGGGTCAAAAATTATATTACAGTATTTCAAAAAAAAAATTATAGCAAAAATGCATGTGATGAAAATTGAACTTGGGTTGTTATCTTGAAAAGCAGAAATCTTAAACATTGAACTACAAACACTTGATATTCAATTAGGAATACAAATTTGAGGTATTTTTTTACATTAAATGTTTGGAAGTAATTGGGTGCACTTGCACCCCATTGGCATGCCTTGGATCTGCCTCAGCCTACAATTAGTTAGGATCATCTTACAGTTTAATACTTCCACTACTGTCCAATAAAGATGTTCCATTTGACTTTTCAAACAATTTAGTGACATACTCCCTCCGTCCCATTAGTATTAGCACAAACACTGTTTGCGCGGGAATTAAGGAATATGATATTTTAATAAAATGTTGTGAGTGTAAAAGAATGAGTGGAGAGAGAATGAGTGGAGGGTGTAATAAATTATAATGGTGTTGTGAGTATTAAAATAATGTAGGAGAGAGAATGAGTGGGGTTGGGTGAATATTTTATTAATATAAAGTTTCCTTTTTGGGAGTGTGCGGATATTAGCGGGACGCCCAAAAAGGAAAGTGTGCTAATATTAGCGGGACGGAGGGAGTATTTCTTTTTCCATTATTACCCCTCATGAACATGAGAATTAGGCAAAGGACCACCCACCATTTCACTCGCCTGAAACCTGTCACCGGAAAGGACCACCCACCAATTCACTAGCCTGAAACCTGTCACCGGAATATCTCCGCCGACCTCCTCCGGAAAATATCAGTAACGTTGTAACGTGTTAAAGATAATCAATCTCATGTTCTTGCCCCTAATGGTGGTATATTACCACCCTTTAAAGGTGTCCACAAACAGATAATAGTGTAGCCAAGTAATTATTTGATTGACTAATTAGTCGAGCCGAAATATAAGACTTTCAACTGCTTTTAATAAAATCCATGAGGCTAACAGTTGCGCTTCCATAGGTTACAATTCTAACTTATTATTCTTGACCTGCTTTTGTAGTCTTCGTTCTCATATTAGTAAATCTATTAAGTGTTATCAGTCAAATCTGAATAATGAATTTCAGTCACCCTAAGAATATTAGCACATCTAAGACATCAACTCGGAAGCAAGCACCTCCTTACTCTCTTTCTATTCATAGAACCAAGAAAAGGAGGAAAAAAGAGATCAAAACCATTAAGATGTAACCCAAAACTACAGCATAAAATAGCTCAAACCATAACCGATTATCGTATACTCCCTCCGACCGCTTACAAAGTTCACACTTTCTATTTTGGGCGTCCGTTTACAAAGTTCACACTTTGTTTCTTTCCTAAAAAGGAAACCTTAAATCACTATTCTCTCCATTCATTCTCTCTCCTACATTATTTTAATACTCACAAACCATTATAATTTACTATTCCCTCCACTCATTCTCTCTCCTATTTTATTTTCACACTCACAACACTTTCAATATAATACTCCCTCCTTAATTAACGTGTAAACAGTAAGTGTGAACTTACTAGGCGGACGGAGGGAGTATGAAATTGTCAATGACTTTACTGGAAAGAGATGTTACCGTAGATGTTACCCAACACCTTGGATAACACACTGACGGACAGCACACACACACCAAATAAAATGTTTTGTAAAAAACTTTGTGCAGCGGAAATAAATAACACAAGATATAATTTTCTCAAGTTATATAAATATATAACTTGAGTGTGCCTAGATGGCGAAGACTTTATAATCAATATAGCAAAATTACAAAGCCGAAAGTTCCCTATTGCTAATACAATGATAATGCTCTATGGAACTAAATGAGACAAAGAACGAATCCTATTCTTAGCCAACACTCTCTTAAACACTCAGTGTTTAAGCTAGAATCACAAGGGAGGAAGGATATGCGAACCAAAGAACTTTGTCTCTCTTGTGCTATGGTGTGTGTGTTTGATATTTGACATACTTCAAATGAAACACACCTAGCCTATTTATAGCCTTCCAATGCCTTGGAGGCTACTCCAAAATAACAGTCTTGGACCTTCAGATCGTGTGTGAGGAGTGGAGAATAATTCTTGGCTTGATTCCTCTTCATGCGTTCACTTCCCTAAAAAGTAGCAACCGAATTCTTGAAGCCCAAGTCCTTGCTTCATCACCTTGTACTCTCTTGCTTTCTTTGTATTGTACACTTCAAATAATCAGCAACAACTCCATGACTTGGTCTTCCCACGTTTTTCTTTCTTCATCAAATAATATGGACCAAGCAATAGTTACTCGTAAATCTCCTATTTACGTGTAACTTCTTCACCAACTTCTTCCTTGATTTTAGCATTTAATCCAGCCATGAATTAACCTGAAATATGGACCAAAAAACACATATATCTTGCAAATAATATTAGACATTAGGATATAAATTAATATGGAAAGAATTATTAAATTACAACTCAATCCAGTTCGGGTAACACCCAACTGCCAGTGATAGCACCTGTGGTAACACCCACAGTCTGCATTAACAGTATATAAACAACTTAAGATAACTCTATTATCGTATACAAACAACTTTAGATAACTCTGTAAGGCCAGTGCTCTATCGCTCCAATAAACACACCTTATGAAAGTTTAGTATAGCTAGTAAATCAGTTCAACATAACAGATTACGGATACGAGTAAAGATATGATTTACGACTGTTCACACATCGACTAATATGCAGCAGAATAAAATAAAGAACACAAAAAATTAAACGTTTACTGGTTTTGTCCCAGCAAACAAGGCTTTAATACCAAAAAGGTTTTCAATATTAAAAATTTGTTTTACAAAGTAAAACTAGAATAAGTGAAACAAAAATATTAAAATACTAAATCAAATTCTAATCAGCTTCTAAATATATAACAATCTTTCTTTACCAAGGAGATCATATTATAAACAAAAGAACAAAAAACTTGAATAAAATCTAGATGTAAGCTTATATGTAAGTAACAACTGCACTCGCAACCTAAAATAATATCTTGAATACGTGAAAAACAAAAGTTTTTCTATTATAAAGAATCTTAATCCGTGTATTCTCAATGTGCTGATGGTCTTGTATGCACCTTTGAGAGGTCTTTCAATCAGTCAAACTCTTTTTTATTTGATGCAATCCAACTTCTACAAAAAAACATAGATTGATACTAACTAGGAAATAAATTTTTTAGTAATATTAGTCATAGTATAAATATATTTAAATAAATAAAAGATATTTACATATTTAATAATGTCCTTTTCCAAATGGCCGAAAACTAAATATTTGATAAAAAAAATCATAAAATTCACTTACCAAACTTACCAATTGTATTCGAATTAGGGAAATTAATATTCCCTAAAGTCTTTACTTTTTCAATCTCCCGCTATTTTGGACTTTATGATCAAAACAAAGATTTAGCAATTATAGATCAAATAACCAAGTCTTGTCAGATTTCAAACCTCCCCCTAAAATGGATGTGTGTTTGGATGTGTAAACACATTCACACAAAAACTGAATAGACATCAAATAGTACAAAAAATTGCAGTTCAACAAACCAAAGCAAAGCAAAATCAGAAAATATTTTAGAAGATTACAAACCAACTCAGTTTAAAAACTCAATCCTAACGGATAAACAGAACAAAATAGTTTCAGAGTTCAATACAAATCATAAAACAGAAAAACTAGATTATAAACTCCCCCTGAGTTTAAACATCTTCCCAACTTCCCCATCTAGGGGTATTATCAACAGCAGCATAACCAACTTCATCTTCTTCTTTTTCTTCTCCCCCTTTTTGACTAGAAAGTGTAGTCTTTCATTTCTGAAGATTCACCTTCAAAGCTTTGAGATTCTCAGCATGTGTTTGGGAGGCAATTAGTTGAGCTTTAAGAGCCGTGATGAGAGCGTCAGCATCAACAATCTCTGCATCTAGAGCTTCCAGTTGAACAATGATAGAGTCCTCAGATGTGTGACTGGATGTGGCCACATCTTGACTCACATCTACAGACTCAGTTCCTCGTGTTAGATTCACAAATCTTTGCTTCTTGTCTAATAGGGTTTTGGTCTCTTTCAGCAGCTCAATTTCACTTGCCCTAGGCTCACCCTTTTCTGTCATAACCCCTTGAGCAATCAAAATTTCAGATATGAGAGAGGGGTAAGGGAGGGACCATTTTTTAGAAGGGGACACAGTACCCATTAATCTTTTTAAAGATAAAATACCCAAAATTGATGGCTTTCTTAGCACCTAACCTATACATCAGATCAGCATAAACCCTAGTCACAGAGGTTTTGTTATTGGAGGGGCAAAGATTGGCAGTAATGATGAGATGGAGAAAACAGTAAAAAGAGGTGAGGGATCCACTACCAAGGTCCTTAGGTTTTATAGGCCAAGCTTTTAGCTTCCCATGAGTTAAGGTGGATACAATTTCTTCCTCAGAAACCTCACAATCCTCATCAGGCACTTCATCTAGCCCTAGAAAGGTATTAATGACAGAGGGGAAAAAAAGATATACCTCCCTCTGACATAAATTGTGCAAAACATAGGGATGCAGGGTTGTTCAAGCCTTTAGATAAGTTGGCATAGAATTCATGCACAACTTTAGGAAAAAAGTTTTGGGATGGTCTACAGTCATCAAAAGATTCATATCCTCAAAAAATTTTACCAATCCTAGCCTAGCAAAAGACTCCATATACCTCTTCATCTCTTTTATCAAAACCTTATTCACTATTTACTCAGACCTCTTAGAGGCATTCAGAGACAGAAATTTAGGGGAGACAGGGATCATGGGGAGAGAGAGATAGGATTACCCCTTTTGATTGTCAGCCTGAAGGATGTGTGTTTGGATGTGTGTACATCTGAAGTCACGTCCTTTGGGGGAGAGGGCTCCCTTTCTTCTTCAGCAGCTGTCTCCTTAGCAGCAACTTGTTCTAATTCTTGGTCTTCCTTTTCTTGTTCTAGCTCCTCATGCCCAAGTTTAAAATTTTTATCATCAGCAATGTCATCACTTTTCTCACTAGACTCCCATTCCTTCACAACTTGTTCAGGCTCAGTTTCTGCAACCTTTTTCTTCCCTTTCAGTTCCAGTGGCAAATTGGCAAGGGGTTACTCTTCTTTGTCAGAGGTAGAGGGTGTATCTTTGTTGGTCCCAAAGGTGGCAACAAGGGTGAAAATACAGCTAGAGGGGGGGTGAATAGCTGTTTGAAATTTTTCTCCCTCTTTTAAAAACTAAACCTCTTGCTTACAAAATCCTCTTGTAGTTGATAATAGACTGCAAGTGATGATGTAAAATGCACAGCGGAATAATAGAGTGTAAAGCGGTTTTAGAGGCGGTTTGTAAAATGCGGTTTTGATATGCGGTTTTGGTAAGAACAATTTTACAAACACGTGTATTTTTGACAATGTTAACTCCAAACACTATTTCACAATAATGGATAACTAAAATAAGATCAAACAGAGATAAAGATAAATAATTAGTAATCACAGGAAATATAAATGCAGAAATATAAGAACAAGTGATTTGGAGTGGTTCAATCGATAAACGATCTACGTCCACTACCAAGATGGTTAGTCTTGGATTTCTAAGAGAGATTTTATATTAAGTATTTGAGAGATTACAAAGTACAATAAAATCTTTTCTATGAAGAACAAATCCTAGACTATAACCAGTGTATCTCAAATGAATAAACTATGTGTTTAAACAAGTGAGGTGTGTGTGTGTTCGTAAGTGCTCCAATTTGAGCTTGTTAGAATTTTCGTTAGAAAATTAACGAAAGTCATAACAATTACTAACATTCCTAACAATCCTAACTTTTCTAACAAAGTAAGGGTAAAATGGGCATTGCTATTTAGAGTTAAACCTTCCAAGGAATCTCAAAAAGCAAAAGAATTAAGAAAATCCCGAAACAGCAAGTTGAAAAACATTTTCTGCTGAGATTTTTGAATTTTATTCCTTGTGTCCAAAGCTGGAGCTGCATTTAATGAACAGTGCACGCCAAGCAGACCAATCCGCGCGGACATGTATGTAAAATTCAGAGGGCTATAAATTGAGCCCTCCAGTCACAAAAAAAGGAGGAACAACACATTTTGCACCGAACCTCTGGCGAAATATAGAGAGAAAACAGTGAGAATTTACTTGAATTGTCACCATTTTCTCTCCAATCTTTCCCAACTCATACTCATCCACTCACTCTCATATTAAAGCCCTAAACACTCATACACTCAAGCCAAACACTCAAGAACACAAGGAAGATTGGTAAACCCTCCTTCTCCTAACCCTAAATCTCATCCATGCATGCATCTTCAAACTACAAAATGTAGTTCTTTCATCTTCTTGCTCTAGATCTAAGAAGATCACCATGGAAGACCATCTCCATGGATGATCTTCTACAAAGATCAACATTATTTTCAAGTTCTCTTACTTTCTTGCAAAGAAAACTCATTTTCAAAACCCTAAAAACCATTTTCAAGCATAAAATCTCATTTTCAAAGGATAAAAATCCCCTTCCCAAGCAAATGAAATGCTTAGTCCTAATGTACCCCAAGGATGGTTTGGTATAGTTGATTCACCACTAAAATGTCTAGTGATCACTAACCAAAACCTAGGGAAATGGGGACAAGCATGGATGCAAAACCCCCTTTAAAATCATATTCTCCTTCTTGAGAAGTTGCTGTCCAGTAGCAATTTTCTCAGACCTCAGTCCATGGTCTTAATTTTTGGACACAGATGAACTTGGAATTTGGTGTTGACTACAAAATACTTTTTGTAGCCAACATCCATATCTTTCCAGAAATATTTTTAATTTATTTTTTGGGTGAGTAAAACTTCTCTTTTCAAATTTTCTTTCAGAGGCTAGTTCATCAGCTTCTGGGAATCCAGATCTCATATCTGAGGTTTCCAGAAGGTTTTGACCCCTCAAATCTTCTCCAAAATGGAAAATTCCTTCGCACAAACTTTATTTAAGGTGTCTAGAACAACTTTCATTCTCTGAGTTTATCCAGATTATGAAGTTTTAAGACCCTTGAATCCATTTCAAAATCAAAGGTCCACTGCCTTTTTCATTCTGGCAGAAATGGCTCTCAACTTCAAAAGGTCTTTTGAGTACCAAATCTCAATCCAAAATTCTTCCAAAAATCATGGGATCAGTTTAAAGTCTTAAAAGATATCCCAATTTTTACTTTTCTGAGTTTCAACTTATTTTGGCCAAAACACTCACACACACACACACTCAAATGATTTTCAGCTTGGAAGACTCGTTTTACGAGGCGCGTCGGGTGCACACTAACGTCCTTCCCGACGCGTAACATGACCTCCGAACCTAAATCTCTGATCTCGGGCTTTTTTCAAAGTTTTGGCCCTCAAAATTAAAATGGCGTGGCGACTCCGTTTTCGTTGATTTTTTCAAACAAAAAATGGGAAAATTTTCGGATACACATCATCACAGTGGCGACTCCGCTGGGGACTAAGCTTTTTTTAAAAATGGTATTTGGTATATTGGTGGAAACCACTAAATTTCCCGTTATCGCCTCCTAACACGAGTCGGGGATAAATTGTGGTCTAACAATCCCACGTACCGGTATCACCGTTTTCAAAAAAAAAAAAGCTTTTGAGGGTCAAACTTCCGTCCCGGCTTCGAAAATCATTTTTGTGTGTGTATTGATTTTTGCACAGTTTTCATGTTGTTTTGGCCGCCTCGGAGAAAGTCAAAATTTTGACTGTCGGAATAATGTCCCTAAACTGTCGGAAGTTTCGTGCTTATGTGCTCATTAAAAATTTCAAAAAAAAAAAATTTCAAAAAAAAAAAAAAGGATTTTCAAAAAAAAAAGAAAAAGAAAATTTCCAAAAAAAAATCATGCATCATATTTTTAAGACTCATAAAAAAAAATCTCTATTTTACTCAGAAAAAGAATATAGACTGCTTGCACACTACGCGCACGTGACCGTACACTGCACACTACGTCCTTAACCCGGGGAAATCCTTGTCGCGGTCCGTTTGGTCTTATTACGCCTCTCGGATGAGCACAGGACTACCCAAACATCCCATGGAGCCTCGTGTCGACCATGCACTTGTCCGTGACACACTTTGTCCGAGACCCGGTTGGTTTTTAGTAAATCTGTGTCATGCCCTGTCCGTGTATAGACCTTTCCTTTCAAGCCTTTGTCGGCATACCGACCCAATATCTTTCGGGGACCCTAATCAGTCGAAGTTCTGCCGGTTTTCCGCCGCGGACTTTGACCAAGATATTGACCGGCGCCTTGACTTCGGTTCCGGCGGCACAAATTATACACCGACTCCCAAAGATTGACACCGAGTCATCAAGGATTAATGAATATTCCATGCCTAATTACGGCTTAAGCGACGACAAGTCAAGATCAATTGTGGACGCTTATCGGTCAAATCATGCCGACTTTTCGTCGGGCCCTCGGACATGATCTTGACTTTTGACGTCGGCTTTGTCCGTAATTTACATCGAATGCTCGTTAAGACTCGATTACCCGCCGACTTTTAGGATCGTTTTTCTTTCGGTCGGTGGGACCCGCTTGCCCTATAGGACCCTCGCCCGGGCCGTCCACCCCGGGAGTTCGAAATACGGGTGGAATACGAGGGGCTTATAGACGTAGTGACGGGGCCCACCGATCCGGGAATCGAGTAGTTTGCGAAAAGAAGAGCAATCTTTTCCAACCGATTAGGTTAATAAAACATGTTTTAAGTAAACGTGAACAAATAATCTGCATGTTGCATGAGCCTAAAGCCCAAACACCTACCCTCCTTCCATTCCTGACATCCGAACCCTCGTGTCCTTTCCCCAGCCTCCGCACAAAGCTTGGTTTCGGGCACCGGTCACCGTTTGATCAGTTGGGAAGAGTCAAGCGCATCGTCGGCCTCACCATTTGTTCCGACTCCGGGTTTCGAATGTCCGCATCACCCGGTAATGATGGGGATCACATCACTCCGCCTCCCGGACCCCTCGGGCAGAGCAACGGTGGAATCGGTTAGCGTAACGTATGAGGTTACGATAGGAAGCACAGCCTAAACCCTTATGGAGGCTATTAAGAGTCACGGTCTCGGCCGCCACCTCAATCCGGATGGCACCTTCACCGTGGAAGAAGACGAGGATGCCAACCCCACTCTCGGCCGCCACGACTACACCGGGATGCCGCCACCCACCTCCTATGGTGCCGCTACCGTAACCCATGCTCCTCGATTTTCGGGTCACCACTCTCCCCAACCACGCACCATCGGATCCATGCAGCCCGACGGCACAAATCGGGGGCAAAATCGCACGGAATGTCTTCTCATGGTTAGTGGCTATCTCGGAATGCCACGGCTAATCGGGATCCCTCCTCGCCGGAACCGATCAATCCGGACCCTCACGGCAGCCAGCTCGGAATGCCGCCATAACTTGGAGCCCCTCCTCGTAATGCACTAGTTCACCGCTCCTCACACAAATCCATTCCTCACTCAGAACTTCTATGGGTTACCAAGCCTCCATCCCGGTGTCATCCGAATCACTGGACCGCAGCATTCCCGGTTACACACCTTCACCACAAGCGCCATGCAATTCAACAATCCGGGACAAGCGGCTCGCACTCAAGCCTACTTACGGGCCCCGCTCTGGAAATCCAAGTTATCCGGCTACATCGGGCTGCCTCCACCTACTTTGCCAATTGAAAATCAACAAGAAGCCGCAAGGTTCTATCCTTTTGCTCGGGCTCCTACTCATGCTCCCAGTGGTAACTCGGCCCAGGACGGAGTTTTCACCTACGTCCCCGGATCGGCCGTTCCCTCCACCTCGCCTCCGGTGGTAGCTCCTCTCTCTAGCTCGCCCACTAGCTTGAATGCCATGGTTCCGCCACAAGACCCTCATCCGGCTCCGGTTCATGGAACAACACAAGGAAATGAAAGCACGTATCGCCGAACCGACCGCCAAGAAGTCCGCTTCCGGCCTACGCACCCGACTCCATTGTTCCTCCGCCCCACAAATTCGTGATGCCTAATCTGGATCTCTTTGATGGGACCGCATGTCCGAAAACCCATTTGGACACATATACCCCGGCAATGAAAGCCAAAGGATGTACCAATCGCAGCTTGGCCGACTATTTCGATCTATCCTTGAAGTCCAAAGTGCCTTAAAGTGGTTCTTCCGTTTGAAACCCGAAGCTGTGGCCACATGGGACTAGATTACCAATGCCTTCACGTAGAAATATAAGGCCAACTCGGAATGGGAAACAAATAGGGTTGACCTACAAACAACAAGCGGCCCCGATGAGAATGTTTGGGGACTTCTACAAGTGGTGGAATCAAACTCAAGTGAAATGGCCATCCCTCCTTCCGAAGAGGAACAACTGGACATCTTCCACTCATGCTTGAAACCACATCCGAGATCCTCCCTCGCCACTTCCCATACTCGGACTTACGGGCCATGGTTAACTCTGCAGCCTAAGTTTGAAAAGGCCTACACCGCAACCGGCCGCCGCACTCCGCCTACGTATATCGGGCTCCTCCCGCAAACACCACCCCCGCTCCCGCTAAAGGCAAAGAGATGATTAACTATGCGGGACAGGAATGTAATAACACGACTCCTTTTGCTCCCAGAAACCAAATGAGCCCAAACCGCGGGTCATAAATCTCGAAAACTTTGGGATGCCCCCGAATGACATCTTTAGGGGACTGGTGAAAGAAGGCTTCTTTGCGGCCTTTGGAGAATTTCCAACCCGTAAATCCGAATGCTCCCGTGGATACTACAAAGTATTGTGCTTTTCATCAAGCTCACTTTGACATCTGACCGAGCCAGTTGCTTCACTCTGAAAAAGGCAATCCATGGGCTAATAGAGCAAGGAAAGTTGGAAGGCCCCGAAAGGCCTAACACAGTCAAAAATCCTCTGCCAAGGAACCATAATCAGGTGAATATGATTGAATGCAGAGAATCTTCGCACAAAGATGTTGATGAAGGTCCCCAAATACCCGTGGCCAACCTCGTCGAGGATCTTGAATTCGGATTCCCCCTCAGCCTCGAGGATATCGAACGAATCAACCCATCTTGGTCTCATGTCAGAGACTCCTTGCAAGAATACGAGGCCCGCTATTTCTCGGATAAAGGGAAAACCGATACCGAAGAACCGGGGCCGTTCCGCCGAACATGAAAGAACCATTTACACAAGATGGTTAGAACAATCGAGAAGAATCGAACAAGAAAGCTTCCGCGGGCGCTGTCTTGGGGCTTATCGGCAAAGAAGAGGCCGAAGAGCGTGCGGAGCTAGTACACTTCGCAAATTGGCTTTGGGAGAGCCCGAATATGATCCCGAGAACAAGAAGAATCGGAAGAGGAGGATTCCTTCTATATCCTACCCGGTGTCAAATACATGCCACCCCCTCTCACTCTTCCCCCGCAATTTTGGGAGGAGAAGCCGAGTCACAATTACCACTTCCGGAATGGGAACATATGACAATTTTTGCGGTTGCACGCACCCATATTCCCCAACGGGTTTGATCGGCGTTCCCTCTCACCCGAAATCCCGTAGTATGGGAAGAAGATTCCGATAACAAAGAATGATGATGATGATGACGAGAGTGAAGAGTCAACCGAGGCCCCCGATCCGGAAACAACTGGAACAATCATGCCGGAAATGAGCCCACGGGAGCCAGCACAATGGTTGGTTATCGCAAGCAACGACGAAGGACCGCCAGAAATGCGGATCGAGATACCAATGGAGACAGACTCCTACGAGGTGTCACTTGTAAGATGCATTTGTGGCCAATGCCCGGATACTCCAGAGGATGAGGGGCAGAAAGCCCGCGCCCGGATCCGTACATATCCGAAATCCTAGAACACAACGTTCCTTATAAGAACCCGACCGGTGAATGGAAAGGGTTTATTAAGGCAGTCGAGAATGGAGGGTTTCACCACCGAAGATGAAGAATTCGTAAACGTTATCGGATCTTTTTCTTCTTTCCCAAGAACGGATGGCATAACAACCGTAAGGGTCGGCCCGAGCCGCTCGAGCGCAGCGAGTGCCCGCAATCACCGAAAAGGGTTATCGATCGAACGTCTCCCCGGTGGCCTTCATACCTATGAATCCACATGACGCCTTCCTAATTGCTCCAGTGCTCGACAATGGACCCCCGGTGCTCCTTATTTGGACACGATCTATCGAGCCGCTACCTCAAACTCCGAAGGGGAACGCCGCCTATCCTTCACCCTGGCTGCCCTACTTGCAAGATTGAAAGAAGAAGGATATACGATGAGATGGAGGCTGATAGCCATAACTCTGTGGGCCATCCAAGGGATGAGATCGAAAAGCCGCCAAGTCCCGACAATAGCGACTCTTGTTGCATGATAACTATGAGCAAGACCGGCCATGAGAGTGAGTCGGAGGACGCCCTAGCTCTGTGGGCCATCCAAGGGGCAACAACACAACCCCAAACCCAAAAGCCTCGTGACTTGGGAAGCGGTTATAAGGAGCCGCCCGGGAAGGAGCCGAAGCATGCTCAGCCCTTATCGTCACTAGACTCCGTCGTAACCGGTGGCCAATAGCCAAAAGGGCTCCCCATCGACCCTAGCAAGATTGAAGAAATCCGGTCAAGAGACGACCGATGAGGAAGTTAATCTGTTGACCCGATCCGGGCGAATCTTCCAAGGAAATCCCAAGGCGAGATAAGAAGGCCACAGTATCAAGCACCAAAAGAAGATCGCCGCCCTACGATAAGACAAAAGAACTCTCAGGATCCCAAAAGAGGATCCCGTGCTCACCCGAGTTGAAGCAAACACAGCCAACATTTCCTCTCGGTCTCTACTCACCTCGTCCTATCCCCATAAGCCGAAGCCGGAAGAAAGCACAGCTCGCACTCTCGTGCCTATTGATGCTACTCCCGATGATGTGGTACAGCTAATTGGAAACATCCACTACGGGAATATAATCACTTTCACAGATCTCGACCTCCCTCAATTTGGGGCTGATCATAATGAGCCTCTCTTCATCACGACCACTTGGATGAACGATGCCTCCCTCGGGTCCTGGTTGATAATGGGTCCGGAATGAACATTCTTCCGGCAAAGATCATGAAGCTTGCTTGATATCAAGACTACGAGACTTGAAGCCTTCTTCTCTCAAAGTCAAAGCTTACGACTCAACATCCCGAGCGATCCTCGGAGTTGCTACTTTAGACCTCTGGTTTGGACAGAAATTGATACTGTGGAATTCCGGGTTATCGACATCCCGATTACTTTCAATGCTCTGGGAAGACCTTGGCTGCACCAAGTCAAAGGGGTCGCCTCAAGCCTCCACCAAAGTGTGTGAAATTCGTCTCGAATGGGGATCTCGACGACCATTTACGGAGATTTAGTCACTTTAGAGGGCACAGATACGGGCGGAATACCTATTCTCGAAATCAAACATGACGAGGAAGGTCACATGCTAACGGGCTTCACGGTCAAGCCTCCTAAGGCCCAAGTGTGCAACATAGATCCGACGGTCACTCGGGATAAAATCCCACCGGTCTTGAAAATGATGAGAAAAATGAGCTATCTACCCGGCCTCGATGCTGGGAAGCACCAACAAGGAACTCACAAACTCATCGAGGTGAAAGGACAGAATACTCGCCACGGCCCGGGATATGAGGCCTCCCAGTGGACACCGCAAAGGGAAAAAGATTTGAAGCCGCCACAGAAAGGTCCCGCCGACAACCCTAAATCTCTCCCCTTCACCCTAATTTGGCCGACTACTTTGTAAAGGGTCCCACACAACCAGGAAACATCACAGAGCCCACTCCTACGGCGGGATGGCTAAAGCTACAAGATAACCTCAACAAGTTCGTAGGAACCAAGGCTAACCCGGTCCGTAGAATGTTCCCGGACCTACCCAAGATACCCGGGGCTACCACTACCATGAAGAGTGAATATACCTTCAGAGGCGTGCCCGACTCCGGTAGAACAGCCGAGAAGCTCACAACCACTATTCCTACGCCCAGGAAGATCCGAAACCCGAATTTGAATTGACAAGGCCAAAAGCTAAAGCCACGGAATTTCCCTCGATGATTGGGATGGTCTCGGTTATGCAAAGAATTGTTCGAAGAAGAAGTCCAAAGTGCCAGACCTGATTGATCTCGGCTCGGTCCAAGAGATGATAGCAGCAATTGAGAAAGGAAAACAAAAACAGCACAGTTCCCGAGTCATGAGGCCACCAACAGCGATGCCGCTAAAGAATTGGGAAAACCTCTCAGGCCCGTCCGCGACCAAGGAGGAAATGATCACCAAGCTTGGATTGGTCCCCCGTCCCTTTGTGTCAATCTAGGACAAGTCCTCCCAGTCTCTCCTTGTTAAGATCGAGTCTCTAGGGTCGTCCGACGGCCTTACGCCTGAAGACTACGAGTCTGTAGCAAGCGCTGTATTCCCTTTCGTTTTCAATGAAATGACGAACCTTTCTGAGTATCCCTCGATTGTCACTTTAACTAATGATGAATTAATTAATAAAAAATTTTTTAATAATAATTCATTAGATAAAGAAGCAGACACATTAAACAAAAAAAAAATCAAACAACAAAAAAAAATCTTTAAGCAGGTTGTCCGGAAAGAGGAAAATCGAGCCCAAGCTGCCGAAGAGATTTTGACGAGTGTGAATTTGGGAACTGCGGAAGAGCCTAAAAGACGCAGATTGGCGATTTCTTCGAAGGAATCAAAAAAAGGATGCTCTGCAAAGTCCTACAAAATCCTCAACTCGAAGAAAGTTGCCCTCTTCATCAAAGAAAACATCATGTGCAGATACGGGTTGCCAGCCGAAATCATCTCAGATAATGGATCCCACTTCGAAGGGAATGTGAAAACCGCCGGCGGAATTCCGAATAACCCGTCACAAGTCATCTCCCTACTGTGCCCCAAACCAACGGAGCCGTCGAAGCAAAGAAACAAGACTCTGGAATATATCATCCGGAAAATGGCTGTCCAAGGCGTAGATTGGCCCGAGAAGTTACACTGGCACTCGGGGCTACGTAACATCAGCCGAATGGCAACCGGGAAACACCTTTTGCCCTCACATACGGAATGGAAGCCGTACTCCCAATCGAGCCGGAAATACCTCGCTCCGTATACCGCCGGAAAGCCGATCAACGAGGTCGAATGGCTCCGCAGTCGCCATGATGAACTGGCCCTACTAGATGAACGCCGATCAAGGCCATGGAACACATCCGGCCTACCAAGGAAGAATGGCTAGAGCCTTCGACAAGAAAGTAAAGCATCGGGAAATCCGAGAAGGGGATCTCGTTTTAAAAGAAAAGCCCCCACCCGTATCAACCCCTCGGCAAATGGGAGCATGTATGGGTCGGGCCATATGTCGTCCCGTAAGATCTTCTCCCAGGAGCCATGCAACTTGCGGACCTCGACGGGAATCCCTTTGTACACCCAGCCGAATGGTGACAAGCCGCGCAGATACTACGCGTAAAACAAAAAAAAAAAAAAAAAAAAAAAAGAGTGCTAAAAGAGTAATACCCAACTAGGTTAGAAACCCGAAAAGGGCGGCCTAGGTAAAAAATGTGGTTGCACCAAAAAAAAAAAAAAAACAAAAAAAAAACAAAAAAAAAACAAAAAAAAACAAAAAAACAAAAAAGAGTTCACCAGTTGAACTACGAAGACCCGAGCTCCTCAAAATGAGGGGAACGTAGGCAAACCGGAAACGGTTCGGTCTAAAGCACAAATAAAAGCCATACCTTGGCATCAATACAATTGATCGTAACCATGAAAGCGTCTCCCAAAACTCTAAAGCAATTCAAATATTCATTACAAGTTAAAAGCTCTTTGATGAGTCTAAGCCCGATTCATTCCTACAACCGGCAACCTCGCTAAAGGAAAACTAAGATACATAATCAAACTAATGTGTCCGCCATGACAAGAAAGGGATACTCGGAAACCTCGGTAGTCACTCCAAGCCACTGCATCGGCCTCTCCCTCTTCTTCCCCTTCGAGTCTTCTTTTTCGAACAGTGAAAAATGTCGGTATTCCTCCTACCAAGCTCTGTATAGGAACAGGATCTATCAAACCAGCCTCCGTCGTAGGCCTTAGTAGCCCTAGCGTCATCTCTCATCTCTTGTAGCCTAGCCGGTAGCATAGGAGCCCTCCTCTCCCGTCTCTTGACGTAAGCCTCATAGTCGGTCACGCCGTCTCCGCTCCCTGTCGCGAGGGTTGGCCCTCGCCTCGGCCCTCCTCCTCTCGTAAACACATCGGGTCCTCCGCACCCACAATGGACTCACGCCGTCTCAAAATAGCCACCCGAGTCTCTCCTGCATGCCTCTCATACCAATCCAGGTACCAAGTGGTCAAGAACACCGGCCTCGGACGCCTAAGAATGACCCGAGGAGGAAAGGCATCATACCTCCATGCTCGGGAAAGAAATGGAAACACTGAGGGATCATCCATAGAAACAGGAGCCACCACCCTGGTGGCTACATCATCAAAGCCCTCCAAAGGAACTCGCTCCAGCCAAACCGTCTCGTAACTAAAGCCGGAATATAGAAGCTAGACCGAGAAAGCCCCGGAAGCATGACCACGGAGACCCATCCCCGAAGCACTCTTCGAGTCTCCACCCGCCAATGAGGCACCGACCATCTCGATATCTTCGGGCCTCCGGCGACCCGCCATCCAACGCTCCCACGAGCCCCGATCATCAAAATCTACATCAACACCTCTCCCGGCAAAAGTCCAAGGCCTCGATCATATCGAGGTTTCCCGAAGAACCCCCAAACGCTCCATCGCCACAGGGTCAAGAGAAACGGGCGCCCTACGCATATATCGTCCGCCGGTGACCATTTATCAAGAGCATGAAGAGTCTCCCCGTAATCAAAGGAACGACATCTCTGCCTGTGCGACAGTGAACGACAACATCCAAAGCAGAGATCGATGACACATCCCAAAGGAATAGACCATGAACGTGGTGCCAAACACACAAAGTGCAAAGGCATCCCAATAGGCATCATCCACCAAACCTAGGCCCCTAAATCTGTCGGGAAGACCGGAAATATCGAAATGATCGGGACCGCGGATCATACCTTGCGCTTCCTCCGGGGAAAGATGAAGGAGGACGCACAATCACTCAACAAAAGAAGCCCCTCCGGCAAAGGGAACCGCTATCTCTTCCACCTCCGACCTCCAAGCAAGGCCCGAAATTCTTCGACAATCGGAACAATCTCGTTGAAGGAAAGGCAAAAGACATGCCTTCTAGTATCCCAAAATGATGAAGAAGCTCTCAAAAGCTCATAATCCGGAATCAATTCCTTGAGAGACCATAAGCACTTCACCTTGTATCTTTCTTCAAAGAAGAACCTCCTCTCATGCATGATTTCCCGGGACCAATCCTTGAACTTGTTGAAGAATGACATTTGGGACTCTTGGGACAATTTTGATGGAGCTTTTCTAAAGTTTTCCATGGATTTTCTCTTTCCCCCCGAAAATGGCTGTTGGGACTGGAGGTTGAAGAGGATATTTGAATTTGAAATAAAGCAAGACCAGGTCTGAACCAAAATTAAAGGACAGTGTAAGATGCAGTCCCCATCCGCGCGGATAGGATTGCTTTCCAAAAATCTCGCAATGCCCAAGCCGCGCACCAAAAGAGGAATATTCCGTCCCGGTTGCTCGAAACTTGTGCAAAAAACCTCCCCAAACCAGTCCATATACCAAACACCCTTGCAAAAAAAAAAAACAAACAAATATAAATAAAATCCTAAATTATTACATCAAAAAAAAAAATGTGCATAAGCTGTACAAATCTAAATCTCAATCTCAAATCTCAAAGAAAAAAAAAAATCAATCGGAGTCTCCAAAGACTCCGATGTCTCCCCCGGCCCCTCTTGCGACTCGGGCCCGCCTCCTCAGGAGCCCCGAAAATCTCGGCTCGATCGTCCTCGTCTCCGCAAAGAGGCTCATCAGACCAACCGCACGCCCGATAGGGCAAGCCGAGATCTCGCGAAAAATCGTATCCGAAGGTGAAGGCGTCGGACTCCCGAACGTACGAAGACGACCCGCCATGTTGCCAAACGTGTCCCCGCCCGTGTGGATCCCCGAGAATGACGTGATCCGAAGGCGCACCGCTGGGGATCAAGGAGAGGAGACAGAGGAGTCTCGAAGAAGTCTCCGAGCGAATAGGGGAAGCCTCCCGTCCGACAGTGCGCCGCCGCGGTCGCCTCGCTCTAGCTCGAGGAGCCCCGCAAGCGACCATCCTCCTAATGAATCTCTTGGCCTCGATCACTTGCTTCGTCGCCTTCTCGACGACCACCTCCGAAAACCGCACAAAAGCAAAAGCGTCAAAAAAAAGAGGCGATGCTAAAGATGATGAAACAAAAGAAAGAAAGGAAGAGGCGTAAGCGTAAAAGGCCATACCTTCATACCCTGACGAGGCCGGAAAGCTCGTGGAAGTCGCCGGCCGAGGGATTCGCACCCTCAATCGGACCCCATCCCGGGATATAGGAAAATCCGTCCGAGGGTACCGCGGATCCCAAGCCCCTCCCTATCCGTAACCCGAGGCATCCTCACCTCCTCAAGACGAATGTCGCATATGGCTCAATCGCCACGAAATCCGAGAAGTGCCGGGCCGGCTCGGTAATCATCCCAGTCACGGACCGATCGCTCGGGTGCATCATATCGACGGGAGGCTCCACCGGTGTCCTCAAAGGCGAACCCACGCCATGCCGGCGCGTCACCCTCTCTCCCGCATAATATGCATCGCAGTCGACCCTCAAAATCCTCCGCCGCACGCCCGTATCTCGCGCCCTTCAGCCGCGCCACCTCAAAGCGATCCTGTGGGAAGAATATCATCCCCTCATCCGTCTCGCCTCCGTCAAAGGAAGGCAATCCGCGTACCGAGAGTCGTACGCCCCGGAGCTTATCTTCTCCCGGCATGCTTGACCAAGACCGCATGGCCGGATACGCCCGACGTACTCCGCCGGGCCGCCGCCACATCGTGACGTGGAAAAACTCCAACGCCCATACCGCGAAAGGTAAAAATCCAATCAATCCAAAGGCAAAAGAAAAGTGCGTGCTCGAAAAAAAAAAAAGAAAAGAGGAAAAGCAAAAGAGAGCTTATACCTCCAGGGCAAACTCAAAGCAAGCACAAAGAGCTCACAGCCTTCCGACCGTACCTATCAAGAGCAAAATAAAGCTCTGCCCCGGCCTCTCCCCACGAGACATCTCCGGCCGTCTCCATGTCCTCCAAGGACCTCAACAAGGCAAAGACCGCCGTCCCCTCAGATGTCCGAAGAGCGTGCTCGAAAAAGCAAACCACAAGAAGGCCCCGGGCAACTGTCGGCGCCTATCCTCTCCTCCCCACCTCGTAACTCGCTATGGTCTCCACGATCTTGCCATAGACCACGGCATACTCCATCCCCATCCCCCTTTTTGGGAATAGGGGAAAATCTCGAAGAGCTCGCAGACGCATCGCCGTAGCCATCTCGCCACTCAATGCCGCGTCCATTAAAGGACAGCCCGTAATCGCAGCATAGTCGGAGGGCGTAACCGTAGCCTCGCCCCAGAAGAAGTGGAAGGTGTGGGTCGCGTCCCACCAATGCTGCGCCAGAGCAAACATCAAGCCCTTGCTCTTAGGGAACTTGACCAGTCCCCTCAAGCACTCGACAAACTCCCAAAGCCCCGTCTCGACAACGATCTGTCTCGGACTCGGCAAAGCTCCTCGGCCCGCATTCGGAAGCCGGTCCCACAAGTCAATCACGGACTCCACCGATCCTCGAGTTTTCATTTTGTTCAGCTGCTCCGTTACAAAACGGTTTCCGCCCTGCAAAAAAAAAAGGAGAGAGAAAATGTCAAAAAAAATTTGCATTTGCATTTACACAAAAAAAAAAAATTCGACAGCATAACAGCATACAATGAGCATAGCCCCATTTTTCTCGCATAAAAGAAAACAGTTTTCAGCAAGTCCCAATGCATTCATCAAAAAAAAAAAGAGATGCATTCCTACGGAAGTAAAAACTCCGTCCCACTTTTCAAAAATAAAAAATCCTAAACATACATACATCTCATATTGGCAAAATGCCCATTCTTTCCAAACAAAATGCATGCATTGCATCATTCATCAATATCAATATTCAATTTCAAAAAAAAAAATCATCATCATCAACATGCAATATTCAATTTCAAAAAAAAAAAAAATCATCACAATTTTCGAATTTTCACATGCAATTTTCGAATTAAAAAAAAAATGGCGAAAATGCCAATTCTTTTTCCCAAGCAAAAATGCACATTTTGGGTTACTCACATAATCATCAAGATTCAAAGACAATGAACATCAATATTCAATTTCAAAAAAAAAAAAAAAAATTCAAAAATCACCCAAAATTCAAATTTCAAACAAGAAATCAACAAAGGGATCAAAGGGTTTCAAAGTATACCGTTCGGAGATTCGAATCCGAAGCCCAATGTTGCCAAGCATCGGGGTAATGCTCCTCCGCAACCAATTGCGAAAGATTGTAATGCCTCCTCATCCGGACGAGCTCCAATCGCCTCTCCGCTACCGGGCCACGTCCTTGGCCTTGAAAAGCGCCTTCCCCGTGTTCCATTGCTTGAAAATCGAAGAAAAACGGAAGATTTTTGAAGCTTTTTGAGCAACAATGGCGGTTCTCCTCGGCTTCTCTCTCTCGCTTCTCGACAATTTCAAAAACTGAATGAGGAAGGAGAAGGGCGTCGGCCCTAATTAATACCCCCGACTTTTCAACCCTCTCCGCGCGCGGACAGATTGTAAGGGTCAAAATGACCCTTTTGCCCCTTAAAATTCCAGACTCGCAATTCGGTCCCCAACTTGACAGAGAGTTAACCAAAGTTAACCAAAGTCAGCCCTTGTCAAGAAAATCACCTCCCAGCCAAACGTAAGACCGAGTGACCCGAGAAAGATAACGAGATCCCGTATCTTTCATCAAAATCTCCCCGGCAGCCAAACGTAAGACCGAGTGCCCCGAGAAAGATAACGAGATCCCGTATCTTTCATCAAAATCTTCCCTAGTCAAACGTAAGACCGAGTGCCCCGAGAAAGATAACGAGATCCCGTATCTTTCATCAAAATCTTCCCCGGCAGTCAAACGTAAGACCGAGTGACCCGAGAAAGATAACGAATCCCGTATCTTTCATCAAAATCACCTCCTAAGCCAAACGTAAGACCGAGTGCCCCGAGAAAGATAACGGATCCCGTATCTTTCATCAAAATCACCTCCCAAGTCAAACGTAAGACCGAGTGCCCTGAGAAAGATAACGAGATCCCGTATCTTTCATCAAAATTACCTCCGGCAGTCAAACGTAAGACCGTGTGACCCGAGAAAGATAACGAGATCCCGTATCTTTCATCAAAATCTCCCTAGTCAAACGTAAGACCGAGTGCTCCCGAGAAAGATAACGGATCCCGTATCTTTCATCAAAATCTTCCCCCTAGCCAAACGTAAGACCGAGTGCCCCGAGAAAGATAACGGATCCCGTATCTTTCATCAAAATTACCCCTAAGCAGTCAAACGTAAGACCGAGTGCCCCGAGAAAGATAACGAGATCCCGTATCTTTCATCAAAATCTTCCCTAGCCAAACGTAAGACCGAGTGCCCCGAGAAAGATAACGATATCCCGTATCTTTCATCAAAATCTTTCCCGGCAGTCAAACGTAAGACCGAGTGCCCCGAGAAAAGATAACAGATCCCGTATCTTTCATCAAAATCTTTCCCGGCAGTAAAACGTAAGACCGAGTGCCCCGAGAAAGATAACGATATCCCGTATCTTTCATCAAAATCTTCCCCTAGCCAAACGTAAGACCGAGTGCCCCGAGAAAGATAACGAGATCCCGTATCTTTCATCAAAATCTTCCCCGACAAGCCAAACGTAAGACCAAGTGCCCCGAGAAAGATAACGAGATCCCGTATCTTTCATCAAAATCTTCCCTATAGCCAAACGTAAGACCGAGTGCCCCGAGAAAGATAACGAGATCCCGTATCTTTCATCAAAATCTTCCCTAGCCAAACGTAAGACCGAGTGCCTCGAGAAAGATAACGAGATCCCGTATCTTTCATCAAAATCTTCCCTAGCACAAACGTAAGACCAATTCCCTGCACGAATACGTTCGATTTTCCCAAGCAAAGGCTAACGAAATCCCCAAAGAAAGTTAACGGAATCCCAAAAGCCAACGGAATCTCGAGTAGTACTCGAACTACGAAAGGGCTTGATTCCCACTAGGGATACGTAGGTAGCCTATCATTAGGTCCAGCCCCTCGACCAAAACGGTCACCCTCTCCTTCGGCAGCAGACGAAGTCCACCGAAAGGCCATTTCAAATTAAGGTCCGAGGCACCTAAAAAGCCATCATCACCAAGGTTCGAGGCACCTAAAACGCCATCATCATCAAGGTCCGAGGCACCTAAAAAGCCATCTTCAAGGTTCGAGGCACCTAAAACGCCATCTCCAAGGTTTGAGGCACCTAAGACGCTATCACTAGGAAAGCGATAAATCGCAATCATCCCCAGCAGAAACCGAAAATGGTCATTCCTATCCCCAGCAGAGCGGATAGCCATCAGACCGAAAATGGTCATCTCTTATCCCCAGCAGAGTTTCTTTCCAGCAAACGACTGTAGAACTCGCTCATCAGGTTCGAGGCACCTAAAACGCCATCATCTCCAGGGTCAAAGACCCGAACTACGGCCGGCTCGATTCCCATTCGGGATACGTAGGTAGCCTATCGCTAGGTTCAGCCACCCGATCACTCGATCATCCTGCCAAATATGGAGCCTTACTCTTATCAACGACCCCGCTTCCTTCGAAAGCGCCGTCGCCGAGGGGCTACTGTAAGTGCTCCAATTTGAGCTTGTTAGAATTTTCGTTAGAAAATTAACGAAAGTCATAACAATTACTAACATTCCTAACAATCCTAACTTTTCTAACAAAGTAAGGGTAAAATGGGCATTGCTATTTAGAGTTAAACCTTCCAAGGAATCTCAAAAAGCAAAAGAATTAAGAAAATCCCGAAACAAAGAAGTTGAAAAACATTTTCTCGCCGAGATTTTTGAATTTTATTCCTTGTGTCCAAAGCCGGAGCCGCATTTAATGAACAAGGCACGCCAAGCGTACCAATCCGCGCGGACATGTATGTAAAATTCGAGGGCTATAAATTGAGCCCTCCAATCACAAAAAGGAGGAACAACACATTTTGCACCGAACCTCTGGCGAAATATAGAGAGAAAAACGGTGAGAATTTACTTGAATTGTCACCATTTTCTCTCCAATCTTTCCCAACTCATACTCATCCACTCACTCTCATATTAAAGCCCTAAACACTCATACACTCAAGCCAAACACTCAAGAACACAAGGAAGATTGGTAAACCCTCCTTCTCCTAACCCTAAATCTCATCCATGCATGCATCTTCAAACTACAAAATGTAGTTCTTTCATCTTCTTGCTCTAGATCTAAGAAGATCACCATGGAAGACCATCTCCATGGATGATCTTCTACAAAGATCAACATTATTTTCAAGTTCTCTTACTTTCTTGCAAAGAAAACTCATTTTCAAAACCCTAAAAACCATTTTCAAGCATAAAATCTCATTTTCAAAGGATAAAAATCCCCTTCCCAAGCAAATGAAATGCTTAGTCCTAATGTACCCCAAGGATGGTTTGGTATAGTTGATTCACCACTAAAATGTCTAGTGATCACTAACCAAAACCTAGGGAAATGGGGACAAGCATGGATGCAAAACCCCCTTTAAAATCATATTCTCCTTCTTGAGAAGTTGCTGTCCAGTAGCAATTTTCTCAGACCTCAGTCCATGGTCTTAATTTTTGGACACATATGAACTTGGAATTTGGTGTTGACTACAAAATACTTTTTGTAGCCAACATCCAGAGCTTTCCAGACATATTTTTACTTTATTTTTTGGGTGAGTAAAACTCCTCTTTTCAAATTTTCTTTCAGAGGCTAGTTCATCAGCTTCTGGGAATCCAGATCTCATATCTGACGTTTCCAGAAGGTTTTGACCCCTCAAATCTTCTCCAAAATGGAAAATTCCTTCGCACAAACTTTATTTAAGGTGTCTAGAACAACTTTCATTCTCTGAGTTTATCCAGATTATGAAGTTTTAAGACCCTTGAATCCATTTCAAAATCAAAGGTCCACTGCCTTTTTCATTCTGGCAGAAATGGCTCTCAACTTCAAAAGGTCTTTTGAGTACCAAATCTCAATCCAAAAATCTTCCAAAAAATCATGGGATCAGTTTAAAGTCTTAAAAAAGATATCCCAATTTTTACTTTTCTGAGTTTCAACTTATTTTGGCCAAAACACACACACACACACACACACAAATGATTTTCAGCTTGGAAGACTCGTTTTACGAGGCGCGTCGGGTGCACACTAACGTCCTTCCCGACGCGTAACATGACCTCCGAACCTAAATCTCTGATCTCGGGCTTTTTTCAAAGTTTTGGCCCTCAAAATTAAAATGGCGTGGCGACTCCGTTTTCGTTGATTTTTTCAAACAAAAAATGGGAAAATTTTCGGATACACATCATCACAGTGTTCAAGATCAAGGCTCTTTAAATCTGAGAGATGTAGAGCTCAATGATTCTTGAATGTATTAAGGCTTGATTTCTGGGCTGGGGAATATTTCTTGAAGTATGAAGATGAAGATTCAAAGGACTTAGAATTTCTGGGCAGAGCTTCAGCTTCAATGAACACAGCACTTTCTCAATTTTTCAAGCAATCTTCAAATGGTGAAGATTAGGGGTATTTATACCCAAGCATCAAGAAACTAGCCGTTGGATACAGCTGTGTAAGGACAGTCCTTGATGCAATCCCATTGGTCCACAGCAACCACTTTTGTCCTTTGGTACAGCTGCTGCAGATAAAGCTGATCAGGCTCCAGCTGCAAGCAATGAGGTTAGGACACCTGCCACCTTTTCAAGATCCTTGCAGATCTTCTCTGACATTGAATCACGTGACAAGATTTAGTGGTTGACTTTTGATATTGCTGACGTGGATTCCAACGGATAAAAAGTGGTTCACTTCAAGTAGCCAATCATTGGATGCGGTTGGTGAGGAGCGGTTAGGACCATGCGGTTTGCTACACCAGGAGGTTGCACAGATGCGGTTGCACATAAACTGCACAGGTGCGGTTCAAGAGCGGTTACACTGCAGTTGGTTCAAGAGGCAGATTCAAAGGAGAAATACACATGCGGTTACATGTGTGGTTCATAGGGGCAGTTTTGAATATTGTTGGAACTGCAACCTCATATCCAATGAGTCTTGTGCCAGTCTTCAAGCCTAAATTTAACCTATTCTATAAAATGGACTTAGCTAAAAAATTGAAGTCTAAGCTTCATTACATAGGGTCCTAAAGTCCTTAAAATAGACAGGAGGTTATGGTATCAATCAAATCTAATACAAACTAGGAGGGTTAAAACATGCATACCCAACAATCTTCCCCTATTTGATTGATGCCATTACCTACTATAACTAAAGCAAACATTGTACTTGGTAAAAACATGTCCATAAGAATTAACATGGTAATTCATGTCCCAAGTCAATGCACACACTTAGCTTAAGCTATAGATTTCTATACTATCTGAAAGATAAAAACTTACAATATGGAAAGTATAGAAATGCATTCAGTGCACTTAAAATTATGAGTTTAAGTTCAAAGTGCTGTTTAAACTGAATGTTTAACCTTCATTTCAAAATTATGATTTTAAGTTAGAAAATATTTGAATGAGGTTATAAACCATAAGAGGTTTCATTGTTCTACAAACAAGCAGTTTGATATGAACAAGGTTTTGGAACCAATGATGCATTTTCCATTACTACCAATGCGGTTACACTTACAATGGTAGAGAAGCAAAATACAAAGGTTACAAAAAAACAAAAGAAAGTTGGACAAAAATACATGGAGTGCGGTCCAACAAAACAAAAAGGAGTTCAGCAAAAAGGATAAAAGGAATTACAAAAAAGAAGTCCTATTGCTGACGCGGTCGATGATGAGGCGGTTGATGTTGATGACGCGGTTGCTCTCTTGGTTGATTCACTTCCTGGTTGGGCAACTGCGGTCCTGATGGTCTGAAGGCTGAGCTTTCACCTCTGATATTTCTTCTTAAAGCTCTGAGGTCTTTAACCTGCCTTGCAAGAGTAGTTTCAACAGTTCTGAGAGCGGTTACAGATTCAGCAGCAGCAGTTCCAACAGCATCAACTGATCTTGAGTTGGCATCAACACTGTCCTTGATCTGAGTGGAGAAGGCTTCAAAACTGGCTTTCAAAGAATTGAAAAAGGTGAAGATCTCATCCTGAATGGTCACTGTTTGAGTAGATAGAGCATCTCTCAATGGATCCAAGTCAACAGTTACAGTCAGGTTGGACTTCAATTCCTTTATGGAGTTGTCCAGCTTGAGGTTGAAACCGGCCTTGAGGTTTTCAAACCCGAAAGATATATCATCATCAAAGGATTTGACTTGCTCCTTGAGGCTTGTCTCCCACTATGTTGAGATCAACATTGATTCTGCTTTTGAGGGAGTCCAGTTCATTGAAAATCTTGAGCTGCAGGGCATCCAAGGCGGTTTGAGTAGGGGCGGCTGAGGTGGATGCTTGCTGCGGTTGCGGTTGAGGATGGGAATCTTCAAGGGTTTTCATGAAGGATACCAGAGCAGCGTTGGTTGAAGAAACAAACTCATCAGATAGCTTGGAGAGCATCTCTTGGAGTTGAGTCTTTGAAACCGCATCACCCAAGGCTTTGAGTACTCCAGTGGCTAGATCTTCTCTGAAAGCTTGAAAGCACTCAGTAGCTGCGGTTTTGACAGCCTCTGTGGAAACTCTCTCCCCCTTAATGGCATCAATCAATTGGGCTTTCATGATTGCCAATTCAGTGGCTTGAGAGTCCACTTTGAAAAGAAGGTTGCGGTTGGAGGCTTCAAGGTTGGCATTGGATGCGGTTAAGGCTAGGTTAGATTCAATAAGTTTAAGCATATGGCCTTGGTTTACAACCAACTGTGATTGAATCAGTTGGAGGGTGGAAAGAATTTGAAGGTAGTCTGAAGGGGCGGTTGGAATGGATGGAATTTGGGTAATTGAGGGAGGGGGTTGAGATTGGGTTGTAGGGGCGGTTTGAGGTAAAGGGGATAGGAGGGTTTGGAATATACGGGTGGCTGGGACAGTGAATTGTGAAGCGGTTGAGGGATGTATGGGTAGTGTTTGGGGGAAGGTAGTAGGTGCGGTTGAAAGTGGTATGGAAGGAATTGGTGCGGTTGAAATAGGTGCGGTTGGAGGAGGAGGAATGTTAGAAGTAGGAATTCCAGAAGTGATTGGGTTAGAATCAGAGGAGGAACTGGTGTGATAGGTATGAACTGAAACAGGAGGGGTTCTTTGTTGGATGGGTGAGGTTTGAGGAGGTGGGGTTGGAAGGCGGTCAGGAGTAGGGGATTTATGTTGGGGGGAATATTCAAGAAGGTGGAGGAGTATTGACGCGGTTAGGGGATGGTGTTCTGTCGCGGTTAAGGTTTGAAATAGAGATGGCTGGAGTGTGATGTGAGTAAGGTGGTGATTGGGCGCGGTTGGAATTTTGGATAGATGGGGAGCGGTTTGTTTTCTGAGGTGAGGGAGTTTGGGATTTGTATTGGCTTGAGGAAGAAGTGGATTTGGAATAGGAGTCAGAAGATGAATGAGTAGATGGAGGGGAATTGGAATGGGAAGAAGGGGGTGAAGGAGTTTTTTGTTTGGAAAGGCGGTGCAAAAAGCGTTTGGGGCCTTTCACAGGAGTTCTCCTTTTGGCAATCTGTTTAACTCTAGGTTGCTTCTCCCCCTGAGCGGTTGCAGCTCTTTACGGTTGGGGAGGAGAATGCGGTTCAGGAGTTGGGGCTTTGGCAGGGGATTTTTCATGGGATGGCTGATGGGAATGGATGGGAGATTGAGGAGGGGTTTGAACAAGCGGTTGGGTTTGGGGCGGTTTAGAAGGAGGCGGTTGGGGAATTGGATCCTTGGATTTTCCTTTGGCTGCTTCCCTCTCAGCCCTTTCCCTCTCAAGTCTCTCAAATTCAGCTTTGTAAAAGATTGACAGCTCCTCATCAGTCATCTTGGCTAGATCAATCTGAGTCTGCTTGGCCTTCTTAGCCCTGGCCACTAATGAAGCAATGGTATTATCTTCTTCCTCTTCTTCATCATCCTCATCAATAAGGGACATCTTCTCTTTCTCTTTCTCTTTCCTTGGCCTCTTCTGGCTTGGGCCTGCACCAGCTGAACCACGCGGTTGAGTGGGCGCGGTTGAAGCTGACTTAGGGAGCGGTTTGGTAGGACTCTTTCTCTTCCTTGAAGCCTTCTTCATGGCTTTCCCAAGCGCGGTTGAAGCGTGCGTGATTCATCTCTACGTACATCTCCTTATTTTGAGAAGTATCAGCATCATATATGGCTTTATAATCAGCATTCCCAAAAGATCTTCTGAAGGAATGCATAGCTTTTAGGCCAAAGGATTCTTCAATACCCCAATTGACACATAATTCTGGGGTGGCAATCCTAAGCTCCTCCAGATGCTGATAGTTCCCAAAGATTGCGGTCAGCACTCTCCCAAAAGGTCTCCATCTGATCTTCTCATTCTTGACCTTTAGCTGATACGCATCTATGCTGCTAGCAATCTCTCTCATCAGAATCTTGGGCCAATGGAGCTTCATGCCGTTGAAGATGGCACAAAGAATCGCCATTGGGAAGAGGTGAAGTTGTTGTGGTTTCCAGTCTTCCCACACACAGACTTCCCTACAAGATAACAGAGATGGCTCATAATCTCACCAAAATCTCTCCTTGGCGTAGTTTTGTAATGGCCAGAAAGAGAATCTAGCTTTCCTGTCAGAGTTGAACAGGTAGCATCTTGAACCTCCTGAGAAACTTCAACAGGGGCACCAGAGACATGGAAATCGTAGGTGCTTCTGATGTCCAAATAATCAATTGAGACCTTAAATTCTTCAACAATTCCCACTAAGCTGGGAATCTTGGTACCATCAGAAAGTTCAGTCTCTCCCTTCACAGCGGTTTCATAAAATTGGTCAATGAATGAAGGGATGGTATAGGTTTGCTTCTTGTTGAATAAGGGAAGGATTCCAGAAGCTTGCATCTTCCTCATCATCTCTCTTCCCAGAGCATCAGACCGTAACTCTGGTTCATTTATCTCCCAACCTGGCAGGAAATACTTGGTATTCTACAAATAAAACACACAAGTTAGAACACTTTAGGAAAATCACAGTTCATATGCGGTTGGTGCACACATGCGGTTGGCAATAGTGCGGTTTTGGAAATGAAAATTTCCAACCACAATGAAACTGTGAACACAGGTAGGAAACAAATAAGAAAAACACAAAAGTATATACTTAGTACGTGGCATTGTAATCCAAAATTATCCCACACTGCAAGCGGTGCTTAGAGAGGAAATTTATGGTGTCCAGCCTATATACTTAGTAAACTTAAGTAATTTCTAGTATGCGGTTCTGTGAATGTGGTGCCCAAATTTTGTTGGATTCACGCGAGTTTGAAGACATCCGAGTTATTTGAAAAAACGGAGTCGCCACGTGTGATGTACCCGATTTTTTTTTGAAAATCAAACGGAGTTGCCACGCCATTTTAATTTTGAGGGCCAAAACTTTGAAAAATGCCCGAGATCAGAGATTTAGGTTCGGAGGTCATGTTACGCGTCGGGAAGGACGTTAGTGTGCACCCGACGCGCCTCGCAAAACGAGTCTTCCAAACATTTGTGTGTGTGTGTGTGTTTTGGCCAAAATAAGTTGAAACTGGAAAAAGTAAAAATTGGGATGTCTTTTTAAGACTTTAAACTGATCCCATGATTTTTTGGAAGATTTTTGGATTGAGATTTGGTACTCAAAAAACCTTTTGAAGTTGAGAAGTCACTTCTGCCAGAAGGAAATGGCAGCAGACACCTGATTTTGAAATGGACTTAAAGGCTTCAAAACCTCAGAATCTGGGGAAAGTCCGAGAATGAAAGTTGCTTAAAACACCCTAAATAGGGTTTCTGCAAAGAAACTTTCCATTTTGGAAGTAATTTGAGGGGTCAAAACCTTCTGGAAATCTCAGATGTGAAATCTGGATTTCCAGAAGCTGATGAACTGGCCTCTAAAAGAAAAATTGAAAAAAGGAGTTTTACTTACTCAAAAATTAAAATAAAAATATGTCTGGAAATATCTGGATGTTGGCTACAAAAAGTGTTTTGTAGTCAACATACAATTCCAAGTTTTACTGGGTCCAAAAAATAAGAAAATGGACTGAGGTCTCAGAACAATGCTACTGGACAGCAAGATGTTCTTGAGGGAAAATGTGATTTTTGGGGGATTTGCATCTATGTTCACCCCATTTTCATCCCTAGACTTGATACCACTACTTTTTATTGAGTGGTTATCATATTCAAGTCATCCTTGGGGAATTTATGGGGTTTAAACATGTCCTTTGCAAAGGGAAAGGGGATATTTTGTAGAAATGAAATTAAAGAGAAAAAATCAATTTAGAGATTTAAAATATAGACCATTTGAGATGGTCATTCATGAAGATGAACTTCAAGATGACCATCTTGGGTCAAAACTCAAGTTAAACTAAACATCAAGTAGATCCAAGTAAGAAGAACAAGATGAACAAGAAGTCAAAAGTGAATTTTAGGGTTTTGAGAAGGAGGGCTTTACCAATGGTGACACCCTATCTTCCTAGGCTTGGAATTTGACTTGAGGAGTATCAAGATTTGGTGTTTGGCTTGAGGAGTATCAAGGTTTGGTGTTTGTATTTGTGTTTGGAGTGATATTGGGAAAGATTCAAGAGAAAATAGTGGCAATCTAGAGATTCCCACTGTTTTCTCTCTATATTTCGCCAGAACTTCGTTGCTGTGATCAAAATGTGTTGTCTAAACTGAGAGAGGAGGGTTCAATTTATAGGCCCTCTGAAAACTCAAAGATGTCCGCGCGGAGGTCCTCAGAAACGTGCCTCGGTGCATTAAATGCCGCTCCGTGCTTTGAACAGGAAGAATATTTTTCAAAATATCAGCAGAAATTGTTTTTCAACTTGCTGTTTCGAGATTTTCTTAATTCTTTTGCTTTTTTGGATTCCTTTTTTGGTTTAACTTTAAATAGCAAACCCTAACCTACCCTTGCTTGGTTAGAAAGGTTAGAGATTGTTAGAAGTGTTAGAAATGTTAAAACTTTCGTTAACTTTCTAACGAAAAAGCTACCAACTCAAATTGGAGCACTTACAAGAGCCCTCGGCGACGGTGCTTTCGAAGGAAGCGGGGTCGTCGATAAGAGTAAGGCTCCATATTTGATAGGATGATCAAGTGATCGAGTGGCTGAACCTATTCAATAGGCTACCTACGTATCCCGAATGGGAATCAAGTCGGTCGTAGTTCGGGTCTTTGACCCTGGGAATGATTGTTTTTAAGGTATCAACCTAGAGATGATGGCGTTTTAGGCGCCTCGGACCTTGAAGATGATGGCGTTTTAGGTGCCTCGAACCTTGAAGATGGCGTTTTAGGTGCCTCGAACCTTAGAGATGGCGTTTTAGGTGCCTCGAACCTTGATGGTGGGGATAGATGGTCCTCTGGTGGACTTTGCTTGAAAGGATCGGTCTTACGTCTGCTGCCGAAGGAAAGGATGACCATTTTGGTCGAGTGGCTGGACCTAATGATAGGCTACCTACGTATCCCGAGTGGGAATCAAGTCGGCCGTAGTTCGAAATTTACTCGAGATTTCGTTGGCTTCGCTGGGGAAAATCAGACGTATTCGTTGGGGAAATCGGTCTTACGTTTTACTGCCGGGGATGATTTTGATGAAAGATACAGGATTCCGTTATCTTTCTCGGGGAGATCGGTCTTACGTTTAACTGCCGGGAATTTCTTTTGAGAGGGTATGAACCTAAATGGGAACTTAGTTCAGGAGTATGAACCTAAGTTGAGGTTCGGTTCAGGAGTATGAACCTAAATGGAGACTTAGTTCAGGAGTATGAACCTAAGTTGAGATTTGGTTCAGGAGTATGAACCTAAATGGGAACTTAGTTCAGGAGTATGAACCTAAGTTGAGGTCTTGTTCAGGAGTATGAACCTAAATGGAGACTTAGTTCAGGAGTATGAACCTAAGTTGAGGTCTTGTTCAGGAGTATGAACTTAAATGGAGACTTAGTTCAGGAGTATGAACCTAAGTTGAGGTTTTTTACCTGATGGAGGCTATTTGAAGGTGTTCTTGCTGGGGAAGACTCGGGCTTACGAGAACCATCGGGAAGAAAGGTGACCAATGTCGGTCAAGTGGATGGACCAAGGATTGATCAGATCCGGGGGTCACCCGAGGATTGACTATTTTAGGGAAGTCGTCCTAGAGATTGACTGTATTTGGGAGTCACCCGAGGGATTGACTATTTTAGGGAAGTCGCCCTAGAGATTGACTGTATTTGGGAGTCACCCGAGGGATTGACTATTTTAGGGAAGTCGCCCTATGGTTTGACTATTTTTGGGAAGTCGCCCTATGATCTGACTATTTTTGGGAAGTCGCCCCGTGGTTTGACTATTTTTGGGAAGTCACCCTATGATCTGACTATTTTTGGGAAGTCGCCCTATGGTTTGACTATTTTTGGGAAGTCACCCTATGATCTGACTATTTTTGGGAAGTCGCCCTATGGTTTGACTATTTTTGGGAAGTCACCCTATGATCTGACTATTTTTGGGAAGTCGCCCTATGGTTTGACTGTTTTGGGGAAGTCGCCCTATGATCTCGACTATTTTTGGGAAGTCGCCCTATGATCCGACTATTTTTGGGAAGTCGCCCGTGGTTTGACTATTTTTGGGAAGTCGCCCTATGGTTTGACTGTTTTGGGAAGTCACCCTATGATCTCGACTATTTTTGGGAAGTCGCCCTATGATCGACTATTTTTGGGAAGTCGCCCGGTTTGACTATTTTTGGGAAGTGGCCCTATGGTTTGACCTGTTTTTGGGAAGTCACTCTAAGGTTTTGACATTTTGGGAAGTCGCCCTATGATCCGACTATTTTTGGGAAGTCGCCCTATGATCTCGACTATTTTTGGGAAGTCGCCCTATGGTTTGACTGTTTTGGGAAGTCACCCTAAGGTTTTGACTGTTTTTGGGAAGTCGCCCTATGATCCGATGATAATGTTCTTTTAGAAAAGTAGTTGACTAAGATATGCTTTCATACCCGTGCCGTGCTTACCCGTAGTTGCCAAGGACCGAGGCTACGGCCGATGTTGATGAAGAGTTGTTAAGTTCTTTGTTCGTGGGACGGTTTCGCCGACGATTTGCTGTCTTTGGAAGCATTTTGACCTGAAGGAGGAGTTTGGTTGAGTCTGCATCTTGCTGGTGATCGTCAACCTTGTAGAGGTGGTTGAGCTTGTATTCACATTGGTACTTCTTGCTTTTGAGAACTTGGTGTCTCTGACCGCATTGTATTGGAGAGCTTGGCGTCTCTGACCTTCTTGCCTTGGAGAACTTGGCGTCTCTGACCGATTTGTATTTGAGAACTTGCCGTCCCTGACCGATTTGTATTGGAGAACCTGGCGTCCCTGACCGAACTGTATTTGAGAACTTGGCGTCTCTGACCGAATTGTATTTGAGAACTTGGCGTCTCTGACCAACTGGCATTTGATTTGCATTTGAGAACTTGGCGTCCCTGACCGACTGGCATTTGATTTGCATTTGAGAACTTGGCGTCCCTGACCGAACTGTATTTGAGAACTTGGCGTCTCTGACCGAATTGTATTTGAGAACTTGGCGTCTCTGACCAACTGGCATTTGATTTGCATTTGAGAACTTGGCGTCCCTGACCGATTTGCATTTTGAGAACTTGGCGTCCCTGACCGACTTGTATTCGAGAACTTGGCGTCTCTGACCGAATTGTAGACACTGGAGGTGGTCTTCATTGGGGCTGTTTTCATCCATTTGTGGACATTGGAGGTCGTCTTTAGCAAGTTGCAGACGCCGGAGCTTGTCTTTGCCAAACCGTAGATGTTGGAGGGCGTCTTCATTCATTGGAGGTCGTCTTTGGTGAAGATCATCCTTGCCGAAAAAAGGGGGATTTGATTTCACGTTTGAATTCCTGCATTCGTTAGTGAAGAGGAAGATGCATATATGGCATTCATGATGACAGATGCATGCATGGAACCAAAAATGATTATGGGATGATGCATTTACTTGCTTTCGAAGATGCACTTAGCCTAAGCTTCTGGCAGGAAAATTATGACTTATGATCTTCGATGATTTAGGATTATTCCTATTGACTCAAGTTTTGTGCATGCTACATGAGCCCTTGGGAGATTTTTAGTGGGGATGCATGGGTATGGAGACCGCTTGGAACAGATTTTGATCAAGTGGGGATGAGAACCCTTGGTCGCGATTTAAACAAATGGGTTGTCGGTGAGGTTTTGTCAAGAATATCACATGGACCTCAATCTTGATGAGATTGGATTCGGATCCCTGGTCTTGATTGAAACTTTCCCTCTCATTCTTGGTCATTTGAAGCCGATGCCGACAGACTTTAGGGCCAACGTTGATACGAGTGAAGCTTCTTTCATTTGGATGAGCCGTGACCTTGGCCGAAACCTTGTCCGGAGGATGATTTGATGGAATTGCTAATGCCGGGAGAAACCCCGATCTTGAATTCCGATGCTACGGGAAGGCTGCCGTGTACCAAGTTACGAAGTGAAATTCTTTCTTGCGACTTGATAAAATTTGGGTCCAAAAGACCATCTTGACAAAGCCCCTGATCCCGAGTAGGCAAAGTCCAGATTTTGAAGAAGTGATTTGGCGAGTCTATCTCGTGGTGAAGAACCCAACGTGGACCCAAAGATGACTATATAAGCCCCGGCTTGAAGAGCCGCTACAGAGAACCCGGGAGAACCGCTTAGCAAGCCCCAAAGATGAAGAAATTCGAGTAGTCTTACAGAGGGGGAACCCATCTTTTCGGACCTTAGTCAACCGCCATCTTGGACAAGACTCGTAAATGTTTACGTGTGGGCATATCTTTTGAAAGATGGGAATGTCTCCCGAATTTGTGTATGACACTCTCGCTTTTGGTTTGACTCTTTTGAGAGAGTATAAGCATCACAAGGTGTGAAAAAAGTGTATGGAAGCCCCCGCACGTAAAGACAGTGTTTGGCTCTATTTCCCTATGATGGAGAGAGAGAAGACTTGTCGAGACACTTGAAAACTTGTCTTATTCATGATGATCACAAGGCCGCTTAAAACCCTTTGTTAACGTTCGGGTTATTCAATCCCTAAATCTGATATGAACAAATATTTTGATTAATCACAAGGAGAAACCAACCGATATCGAAAATCAAGCTTGGAAGGGCGGAAAGTGTATAGGGACGATCCTTGATGAGACCGGTTTTTTTTGAGATTTGTTTGTGATTTCGACCGGACCATTTCTGGTTGCCTACGTTCCCTCCATTATGAAGAGCTCAGTCGCCGTAGTTCGGGCCTATCCCGAATGAAAAGAGAATGAATGTTGAAATTCGAGGGTCCGAGGACCTTTGGGGATTTTGAGGATTTGGAGGATTGAATAACATATCCCCTTAGAGTGTCCATGAAAGACACGGATGCGAAGCCCAGCTGGGACATCCACGGCAAGTGTTTGTGAGGAGAAATGAAATATGCTCACATGAAGGGAAGGGTTGAATTTGCACAATCTTTGATTGGTAATTTTGAACCAAAATGGATTAGATTCCATTTTAAGCAAGCAATGAAGCATTAATTTGATCCCGACATCGAGGATATTAGAATGAAAAAGCTATCCGTAGGGACCGTAGTTGGGTTTCCGGGCTTCGATCGGCTATCGGGTGATTTGGGAGATTATGACCTCTTGAGATGAGAGGTCGGCTAGGCCTTTACTCGACCGAACCTCTAAAGATGAGAGGTTGGCTCGCGGGGATGTGTTTGGGAAATCTATGGCGAGGAAGATTGATTGCCTCCAAGAATGAGAGGTCGATTTTGACTTGGCCAAGGGCAAGGGTAATGGTGATGGGAGTATCCTCTAAAATTGAGAGGATGGCTTGGGATTGGTTTAAGGTAATGATAAGAGGAAGTCCGAGCTACCGACAACTTTTTGCGATCTTGCGAGAATTCGAGGCTCCTTTTTGATCATTGGAGAGCTTCTTGAGATGTCGGGGACTTTTGAGTTCTTCTTCTTTTTTTTTTTTTTGGAAGGCTTCCCGAGGAGCTTGGAATTATATCCGAGATTGTGAGGATTTTAAAATCCTTCTTTTTTTGTTTCTTTTTTTTGTCTTTTTTTTGTTTTTTTTTTTTGTTTTTTTTTTGTTTTTTTTTGTTTTTTTTTTGTTTTTTTTTTTTTTTTTTTTTTTTTGACTTGGAAAGCTTCCCGAGGAGTTGAGGATTATCTTTGTCCTTCCTTCATGGCTTGAGATAATTTGCGCATCGCCGATTCTCGAAGCTAACTTCTCGGGCTCGCTTGGACTTTCTCTCGCATGGAGCAAAAATGATGGCTAAACCGGGTTTCAAAACACGCCGATCTTGAAATGAGAGGGTAGTGTTTAGTAAGGGTGAGGTAATGGCTTTCCTATGGGTGAAAGGTTTCAACCGCAATCCCTACCGGATGACCTAGACGAGATTAAGTCTTCATTGCTTGCTTAAGCTTTATATGAGAAAAGATCCATGCAAATTCATCGAGCAACGAGATGATGATGATGAAAGGGATGTGAGCATATGAGATGCAAGATGGGGAGTTGGTAAGCCCCAATTTGGGAAGGATATCAATTGATTTTCTCACTCCGATTAGTTTAAATATTAATCATTTTCGAAGAATTAGTGGTTGAGCAAAGACAAGTGATCATTTTGGATAAAACCATTTCAATTAAGTGTAACGTGGGTGCGCAAGTGATGTCTCGAGTCTAGCAAGAAAAGAAAAAAGACTTATATTAAAAATTAGACACTTAACCACTATGTCCAAAATGGACTACAACGACAAATGTCCAGAAGGACTTAGGTGAAAGAAAAGTACTAGAACCTACGAAGGTTGACTCAAAAGACTATTTTAAAGATAGGTAGCCCCGCCTAGCCGCTCTTTCTTTGTTGAACCATGCATCTATTCTTCGACGCCGGAGACGGGAGCTATTGCGCACCTTTCCATCAGATTTCCTTGGCAACTTTTTGCTCAATCCAACCATCTTCATTGCCTGCGATGACTCGGTTCATTGACCTTGCAAAGGGACGAGTCAAACTCCATTGTGCCCACAAGGCTTGATCCACCAAACTTCGATCATGTTGACACTCATGTTGTTAGGGAGCGGGTTATTGATAGTATTAGGTCCTTCAGCATCTCTAACCTCCCTTGCTCAATCAACCCTTGGATGGCCTTTTTCAGGGGACGCAATCATCCGTCAGTGCCCATGGTACCGATGAAAGGCACAATGCTTGGAGGTATCCAAAGGAGCGTTGGGGTTTCTAGGGCCGATAATTTTCCAAAGGCCGGAGCAAACCTTCTCTCACCAAACCTCTGAAGATATCACTCAAAGGCATCCCAAAGTTTCTCAAGTCTTGGAGCCGGGATCTCGGATGCATCAGCTTCTTGGGAACAAAGGAAGTGGCATTGTTACGGCCCGTCCCGCGTAGCCGATCGCCTCTTTGCCTTTAGCGAAAGTGAGAGTAGTTTTGGAGGGAGGAGCCCGATATCCGTAGGCGTGTGCAGCAGCCGGCTGCTGATTGTAAGCCTTTTCAAACTTAGCCCCGGAATTAACCATTGCACGCAAGTCGCCGTAGGGGAAGTGGCCGAGGAAGCTCTCAAATGCGGCTTCAAGCATGACTAAAAGATGTCTAATCGCTCCTCGTCGAGGGAGGAATGGCCATTTCACCGAGCTTTAAGTTCCATCTCTTATAGAAATCCCCAATATTCTCATTAGTGGCGCCTGCATCGTTGTTTGCGGAGTCAACTCGTTTGTCTCCCACTCCAAGTTGGCTTTATACTTATCTCGTGAAAGTACCGGTAATTTGTTCCCAAGTAGCCCTAGCTTCAGCCGCAATCGGAAAAACCATTTCAAAGCCCCTGACTTCAAAGAGAGACTAAAGTAATCGGCCAACTGCTGGTTTGTGCATCCCTTAGCCTTCATTGCCAAAGTATAGGTGTCCAAGTGAGTTTTAGGGCATGCACTCCCGTCAAACAATTCCAGAATGGGCATCACAAACTTGTGAGGCAGGGGGACAATCGAGTCGGGATCTGTAGGCCGAAGAGCAGTGTTCTTTTTGGCGGTCAATTCAGCAATCTGTGCTTTCATTTCCTTGTGTTGCTCCATAAACCAAGCCAATTGGGGATCCAAAGGCGGAGCGGGAATTCCTGAGCTGATATTTAAGCTAGGAAGAGGACTAGCTGTTGGTGGTGCATTGGTGGAAGGAATACCATATCCCGGAGCATAGGTGAAAACCTGTCCTTGGCCCAAATTACCCTGGGGAGTGTAGGTAGGAGCTGGGGCAAAAGGATAGAACCCAGCGACTTGCTGTTGGCTTCCAATCGGCAGAGAAGATGGAGGCAGATCTGAGGTAGCCATATGGCTTGGATTTTCGGAGGGAGGCCCATAAGTAGGCTTAAGTGCGGGCTGCTGTCCCTGGTTGTTGAATTGCATGGCTGGTTGTGGCGAGGATGCATAACCGAGAGGATACTGTGGTCCTGGTGATTCGGATGAAGCCGGGATGAAGGCTTGATAACCCATAGAAGTCTGAGTGAATGGATTTGTGAAAGCTGTGTGAGGAGCAACTGAACCAGTACCATTCTGAGGAGGGGCTCCTGACTGTGGCCCAGAACCAGATTGTGGCGGCGTTCCAAATTGTGGCTGTTGATGTGAAGGTCCGGATTGATTGGTCCCAAACTGAGGCGGGATCCCAATTTGCTGTAGCATTCCGGGGTATCCCCAACCATGGGAAGGCATTCCGTACTGACTTTGTCCCCACTGAGGCATTGCGAACTGGCTCGTCCCGTCAGGCTGCATGGATCCAAAGGTCTGCAGTTGGGGAGCCGGCTGACCTAGGGATCGAGGAGCATGGGCTCTGGTGGTAGTACCGTGGGAGGCCGGTGGTGGCATCCTGGAGTAGTCGGGTTGACCAAGAGCGGGATTGTGGTCTTCCTCTTCTTCCACAGTGAAGGTGCCATCCGGGTTGAGACTGGCGGCCAATCCATGGCTTTTGATAGCCTCCATAAGGCTGTTCAACTGTGCTTCCTGGCGCACTCTCATCTGTTCGGCTAGCTGATTCCACTGTTGTTCGTGCGAGGAGTCCCGGGAGGCGGAGTGACGTTGTCCCCATCGTTACCGGCTGATGCGGACATTCTAAAATTCGGAGTCGGAACAGACGGTGAAGCCGATGATGCGCTTGACTCTTCCCAACCGATTAAACGCAGTGACCCGGTGCCCGAAACCAACCTTTGTGCGGAGGTCTGCGGGGAAAGACACGAGGGTTCAGATGTCTGGGAATGGAAGGAGGGTAGGTGTTTGGGCTTTCGGCTCATGCAACATGCGATTATTTGTTCATGTTTACTTAAAACATGTTTTATTAACCTAATCGGTTGGAAAAGATTGCTCTTCTTTTTCGCAAACTACTGCGATTCTGGATCGGTGGGCCCCGTCACTACGTCTATAAGTCCCTCGTATTCCACCTGTATTTCGACCTCCCGGGGTGGACAGCCCGGCGAGGGTCCTATAGGGCAAGCGGGTCCCACCGACCGAAAGAAAACGATCCTAAAAGTCGGCGGGTAATCGAGTCTTAACGAGCATTCGATGTAAATTACGGACAAAGCCGACGTCAAAAGTCAAGATCATGTCCGAGGGATCGACGAAAAGTCGGCATGATTTGGACCGATAAGCGTCCACAATTGATCTTGACTTGTCGTCATTTAAGCCGTAATTAGGCATGGAATATTCATTAATCCTTGATGACTCGGTGTCAATCTTTGGGAGTCGGTGTATAATTTGTGCCGCCGAGCCGAAGTCAAGGCGCCGGTCAATATCTTGGTCAAAGTCTGCGGCGGAAAACCGGCGAACTTCGACCGATTAGGGTCCCCGAAAGATATTGAGTCGGTATGCCGACAAAGGCTTGAAAGGAAAGGTCTATACACGACAGGGGCATGACACGTACCAGACTAAAAACCAACCGGGTCTCGGACAAAGTGTGTCACGGACAAGTGCATGGTCGACACGAGGCTCCATGGGATGTTTGGGTAGTCCTGTGCTCATCCGAGAGGCGTAATAAGACCAAACGGACCGCGACAAGGATTTCCCCGGGTTAAGGACGTAGTGTGCAGTGTACGGTCACGTGCGCGTAGTGTCTGTGATCTATCTTCTTTTTCGAGTAAGATAGGAATTTTTATGTGTCTTAAAAGGCATGATGCATGATTATTTTTTTTGAATTTTTTTTTGAAAATTTTTTTTTTGAAATGAAATGAGCACATAAGCACATGAGCACAAAAATTCCAATAATTAGGGACTTTATTCCCGACAGTCAAAATTTTGACTTTTCCGAGGCGGCCAAAACAAACACGAAAACGTGCAAAAATCAACACACACAAAGCAAAGGATTTTCAAATGTTGAGACGGAAGCTTGACCCTCAAAAAGCTTTTTTCTTTTTTTTTTTGAAAACAATGATACCGGTACGTGGGATTGTTAAACCACAATTTATCCCCGACTCGTGTTAGGAGGCGATAACGGGAAGTTTAATGGTTTCCACCAATATACCAAATATCATTTTTTTTTAGAAAAAGCTTATTAGTCCCCAGCAGAGTCGCCACTGTGATGTACCCGATTTTTTTTTTTGAAAATCAAACGGAGTCGCCACGCCATTTTAATTTTGAGGGCCAAAACTTTGAAAAATGCCCGAGATCAGAGATTTAGGTTCGGAGGTCATGTTACGCGTCGGGAAGGACGTTAGTGTGCACCCGACGCGCCTCGCAAAACGAGTCTTCCAAACATTTGTGTGTGTGTGTGTTTTGGCCAAAATAAGTTGAAACTGGAAAAAGTAAAAATTGGGATGTCTTTTTAAGACTTTAAACTGATCCCATGATTTTTTGGAAGATTTTTGGATTGAGATTTGGTACTCAAAAAACCTTTTGAAGTTGAGAAGTCACTTCTGCCAGAAGGAAATGGCAGCAGACACCTGATTTTGAAATGGACTTAAAGGCTTCAAAACCTCAGAATCTGGGGAAAGTCCGAGAATGAAAGTTGCTTAAAACACCCTAAATAGGGTTTCTGCAAAGAAACTTTCCATTTTGGAAGTAATTTGAGGGGTCAAAACCTTCTGGAAATCTCAGATGTGAAATCTGGATTTCCAGAAGCTGATGAACTGGCCTCTAAAAGAAAAATTGAAAAAAGGAGTTTTACTTACTCAAAAATTAAAATAAAAATATGTCTGGAAAGATCTGGATGTTTGCTACAAAAAGTGTTTTGTAGTCAACATACAATTCCAAGTTTTACTGGGTCCAAAAAATAAGAAAATGGACTGAGGTCTCAGAACAATGCTACTGGACAGCAAGATGTTCTTGAGGGAAAATGTGATTTTTGGGGGATTTGCATCTATGTTCACCCCATTTTCATCCCTAGACTTGATACCACTACTTTTTATTGAGTGGTTATCATATTCAAGTCATCCTTGGGGAATTTATGGGGTTTAAACATGTCCTTTGCAAAGGGAAAGGGGATATTTTGTAGAAATGAAATTAAAGAGAAAAAATCAATTTAGAGATTTAAAATATAGACCATTTGAGATGGTCATTCATGAAGATGAACTTCAAGATGACCATCTTGGGTCAAAACTCAAGTTAAACTAAACATCAAGTAGATCCAAGTAAGAAGAACAAGATGAACAAGAAGTCAAAAGTGAATTTTAGGGTTTTGAGAAGGAGGGCTTTACCAATGGTGACACCCTATCTTCCTAGGCTTGGAATTTGACTTGAGGAGTATCAAGATTTGGTGTTTGGCTTGAGGAGTATCAAGGTTTGGTGTTTGTATTTGTGTTTGGAGTGATATTGGGAAAGATTCAAGAGAAAATAGTGGCAATCTAGAGATTCCCCGTTTTCTCTCTATATTCCTTGAGAACCGTTCTTGTGATCAAAATGTGTTGTCTAAACTGAGAGAGGAGGGTTCAATTTATAGGCCCTCTGAAAACTCAAAGATGTCCGCGCGGAGGTCCCTGTAAAACGTGCCTGGTGCATTAAATGCTGCTCCAGGCTTTGAACAGGAAGAATATTTTTCAAAATATCAGCAGAAATTGTTTTTCAACTTGCTGTTTCGAGATTTTCTTAATTCTTTTGCTTTTTTGGATTCCTTTTTTGGTTTAACTTTAAATAGCAAACCCTAACCTACCCTTGCTTGGTTAGAAAGGTTAGAGATTGTTAGAAGTGTTAGAAATGTTAAAACTTTCGTTAACTTTCTAACGAAAAAGCTACCAACTCAAATTGGAGCACTTACACCACGCCATTTTGATTACCTCAAAACTTTGAAAAAAAGGTTTTTACTTGGGTTCGGAGGTTAAGTTACCCCTTGGGAAGAACGTTTGGCGTTCACCCAAAGTGCCTTGCCGGAGCAAGTCTCCCAAGATTTCGATGTCGTGCTTGCTTGCGTGCTTTCTTGTGTGCATGTGTTTGAGAAAAAAGGGGGGGAATGTCCCAAGTTGTCTTCCGGACGTACAAACCATTTGTTGGTTGTCGCTCGGGATTCCTTGGAATTTTATGTATTTGGGATTATGATCCCGTCCTCATCTTATGACTTGTGATCATCGCATTTTAACCTCGGGACCCTCGGGACTTGCGTGATCGAGAGAATGACTCTCTTTTGGTCAAAGATGAGGTTCTTTAGAAAAGGAGGGTCCTTAGCCCATCAATCCTACGCTTTAAGACAGTCGAGCTCGTATAGAGGCTTCATACTCTTTCTTAAGCGATAATCGGAGATATAGGGTTCAAGGTTATCCCTTTCCAAAGAAATCGTGAACCTTTAATGGAAGGAACGATGTAAAGATAGGATCTTTTACACCGGTCCGTTCCAAGGTTGGGGAAAGGGGAAATGCATGATGAAAAATGACTCTTTAATGAAAAGATGACATTTTTGGTTTTAGCAAATGATGCTTTTTGATTGAAAGAAATGATCTTTATGCAAGTGATGCGTAAAGATAGGATTTTTATGCAAATGATGCATTGGAAAAGGTTTTTGAATGCAAAGGATGCATTTTTATTGAAAAGATTGGATTTTTATGTGCAAATGATGCATAAAAATGACATTTTTATTTGAAAATGGGGGTTTTAGGTGCAAAGGATGCACCTTTATGAAAAAGACTACATTTTTATGACAAATGAGGTCTTAATGCATGCAAAAGGGAAAGGGGTGATAAAGATGTGATCTTTATGAATAAATGCCAAGTCCCAAGCAAGATATATGAATGCAATGAGCAAGTATATCAATTAAAAGCAAGGTTAGGGCGTGCGAGGTTACCAATTGCTTCCTTTGCTTCTTCGAACGGAGCTAGGAGGAGAGGTTGGTCTTGGGTCTTCAAGGAGGAGGGAGGTAGCTTCTTGGCCTTCCTTCTTCACCTTCTTGAGCTTGCACCAATATTCTTCACGTCTTGGGAGTGTTTATAAGTGTATTGTGTATTTTGTGCCTCTATTGTGTGTGTTGAAATGGGTAGAGGAGGGCTCTATTTATAGGCAGTCTGGATAAGGCTAATGAAGCCGTGCGGCTAGGGACAGCGAGCTAATGCAGCCGTGCGGCATTATCCATTGTGACTCAGCATTTCTAGAACCATGCAAGGTGGCAAATTCTAGAAACCTCTTCCTAATTAAGAAAAACGTGTTTCTTAATTAGGAAGGCTCCCTTCAGTCCTTAATTTAATTTGGGACTGTTCCAGAACATTTCCGGAACACTAGGAAGGTCCGGGGAATTACCGAAAAACTTACCGAAATTGCCGGGAAATTTAACCGGAAGGCATGAGCCAGATTTGGGTACTTACAGAAGCCCCTCGGCAACGTCACTTGCAAGGCGAGTGGGGTTGTCGATAGAAAAGGATCCGATCTGGCGAATGCCGAGACGGATTAGATGACCGAGACGGTCGAGTGGCTGAACCTTTTGGAAGGCTACCTACGTATCCCGGAGGAATCAAGCCAGGCCGTAGTTCGGAATAAGATCCGCTGAGGAAGGGAGAAGAGAAAACTGGTCTCTTGCTGGGGAAAATAGAAAATGACCTAGGAGGTCAAGCAATTGATCCTACTGGGGATATGCTAGAAGTGACCAAGGTGGTCTCTATGAGGGATTACTTCATCACTGAGGAGCGACGAAGGAACAGGGTGACCGAAGTGGTCGGATGGCTGGACCTTTTATAAAAGGCTACCTACGTATCCCGGAGGAATCAAGCCTTGATCGTAGTTCGGAATCCACTGGGGAAAGGGGGGCGTCAAATGTGACGAATTGGCTGAACCTAAAGTAGGCTACCTACGTATCCCGGAGGAATCAAGCCAGGTCGTAGTTCGAGCTTTGACTGAATCGAAATGTTATTCTTCCAACTTGGAATAACGGAGATCGAAAGAGAGAGCGAAATGTCATTCACCTTGGAATGACGGAGATCGAAAGAGAGAGAGAGCGAAATGTTATTCCTTCAACTTGGAATAACGGAGATCGCGAGAGAGATCGAAATGTTATTCCTTCAACTCGGAGATCGAAAGAGAGAGCGAAATGTCATTCTTCCACCTTGGAATGACGGAGATCGCGAGAGAGATCGAAATGTTATTCTTCCACCTTGGAATAACGGAGATCGAAAGATAGAGCGAAATGTCATTCTTCCACCTTGGAATGACGGAGATCGCGAGAGAGATCGAAATGTTATTCTTCCACCTTGGAATAACGGAGATCGAAAGATAGAGCGAAATGTCATTCTTCCACCTTGGAATGACGGAGATCGCGAGAGAGATCGAAATGTTATTCTTCCACCTTGGAATAACGGAGATCGAAAGATAGAGCGAAATGTCATTCTTCCACCTTGGAATGACGGAGATCGCGAGAGAGATCGAAATGTTATTCTTCCACCTTGGAATAACGGAGATCGAAAGATAGAGCGAAATGTCATTCTTCCACCTTGGAATGACGGAGATCGCGAGAGAGATCGAAATGTTATTCTTCCACCTTGGAATAACGGAGATCGAAAGATAGAGCGAAATGTCATTCTTCCACCTTGGAATGACGGAGATCGCGAGAGAGATCGAAATGTTATTCTTCCACCTTGGAATAACGGAGATCGAAAGATAGAGCGAAATGTCATTCTTCCACCTTGGAATGACGGAGATCGCGAGAGAGATCGAAATGTTATTCTTCCACCTTGGAATAACGGAGATCGAAAGATAGAGCGAAATGTCATTCTTCCACCTTGGAATGACGGAGATCGCGAGAGAGATCGAAATGTTATTCTTCCACCTTGGAATAACGGAGATCGAAAGATAGAGCGAAATGTCATTCTTCCACCTTGGAATGACGGAGATCGCGAGAGAGATCGAAATGTTATTCTTCCACCTTGGAATAACGGAGATCGAAAGATAGAGCGAAATGTCATTCTTCCACCTTGGAATGACGGAGATAGCGAGAGAGATCGAAATGTTATTCTTCCACCTTGGAATAACGGAGATCGAAAGATAGAGCGAAATGTCATTCTTCCACCTTGGAATGACGGAGATCGCGAGAGAGATCGAAATGTTATTCTTCCACCTTGGAATAACGGAGATCGAAAGATAGAGCGAAATGTCATTCTTCCACCTTGGAATGACGGAGATCGCGAGAGAGAATGCATTTTGTAAAGAAGTAAGAAGGACTCAATGATTTTTGTAAAGAAAGTGGGGTGTACCCGATAATTTTTTTGTAAAAGAAGTGGGACGTACCCGATAATTTTGTAAAAGAAGTGAATTAAAAATGCCAAAGGCAAATAAAATGAGCCACAGGGGTAAATTTGTAAAATAAGCCTCGGGGGCACTGGAGGGAAAATTTGATTGAAAATGATTGAAAATGCCAGGGGCACAAAGGGTAAAACAGGCCTATGGGGGACGAAATTGTAAAATGGAGCCTTCAGGGGCAAAAATTGTAAAAATCAGCCACAGGGGCTTAGTATGTCGCACGACATAACAGGCCCTGTGGACAGATTTATTAAAAATAGCACAGTCGCCATTTTGAAATTAAATTAAACTTGAAATTGAGAGGGAGGCGACGGTGAGAAGAGAGAGAGAGCAAACATCAGAGGGAGATTTGAGAGGAATCGAAAGAAACCCAAACACTTTTAGTCCGATTACATTGGGAAAATGCCTCCTAGGCTCTATCCGACCAAAAGGGGACCTCAGCATGCCGATTTAGCCAATCGACGGAAAGGGGTGCAGAGGAATCAAAGGCCATTTCTTCCGGAAGCACCAAGAGGAGATTTCTACCCACAGCTCGATGAGCATACTTCGGATGTCAGGAAGAAGGATGTGGTAAGCAACCTAGGGTTTTTTTTGAAAAATTTTGATTTGGGTGAAATCGATTTGATTTGAATTTTCCAGACTGCAATGCATTTTATATGAATTGGCCTGAATGGATTTTTGGTTTGAATACGAATGCAATGGGTGTACATGGGGTACAGGAACCTTCCCCTACGCATTTGAGAAATGCATGAATGGTATTTGCAGCTTTTGACATGTCGGGGATTGCCCCGGGGAAAGCAACACATTGCTGATGTCTGATGTCTGATGTGGCTTGTTATGTCGCGCGACATGGCTTGTTATGTCGCGCGACTCATTAAGCCTGAACTGTGCTTTTCATTGCCCTTGGAACTGGACTGGAATTTGCTGACACAGGTTGGAATTGGAGGATCAAAGAGATCACCTACTTGGCCTCCTTGGGACAATGGCAAAGAGATATTTGGTCCCTTCCTATAAGGATGGAAACGGGGTGACCTAGGAAGTCAAACAACCAATCCTTCATAAGAATGTGCCAAATCAAAAGGGGTGTGACCAATGTGGTCATATAGCTATACTTTTGTGAAAAGCTTACGCACCATTGAGGAATGGTGAATGAAAAGGGTGACCAATATGGTCGGATGGCTGGACCTTTATGAAAGGCTACCTACGTATCCCGGAGGAATCAAGCCTTGATCGTAGTTCAAACTTCATCTAGACAATTAGGAACGATGTCTAGGATTCTTGAGGTTTTGACAATTAATGGAGGTTGTCACCTGAGGAAGCTGAAGCTTACGTCACTATCGAGTAGATAGAGGTAGCTATAACTGGAAAACTTGAGCATACTTTTCAATCTGTGATAGAGGTAGCCAAAGTTGGATTTTTGACAATTAGGAAACTGTCGCCTGGCGTTATCTTGTTATAACGGAAGTAACGAAGGCGCTTTTGGGAGAAAATGTCATCATTAGCAATTGGCACGTTACTTGAGCCTAGGGTGATTTTTTTTTCTTGGAAACATGGTAGAGGTAGTGCGGATGTACATATGGAATGTGTTTAAGACGGGTTTCAAGCAGGAGGGGTTATGTCCCTTGGGTGCGGACTGAACTGTTGTTGTTGTCAACGTGGACTAAGATTCCCTCTTGGGCTGAGACTGGGTTTTAAAACTCGGGTCTCGATGAATGTTCCTTTCTCAGACTCTGGCGCTTGAAGCTGATGCCGATGTGCTTTTATAACCAAAGACTAAAGCAGATGTCATAGTGACCAAACCTCTCTTCTAGGGATGGATACAACTTATCAGAGCCCCGGTCTGAGGAAGAACTCTCTACAAAGCCCCATGAAAGATCCTTTCACTGGCAAAGCTCCGGTTGGATGAACTGGGCAGGCGAGGTCTTAGGTTTTGAAGAAGTGACTTAATGAAGCCCCAATCTGATGACCTAGCGAAAATCCCAATATGATTGGTACTGCGGAAGTGATCCTGAGGTTGATCTGAACAAAACTGAATTCATCTAGGGACCTAGTGAAGAAACCGATGCGAACCCCGAAAATGGCTAAAGAAGCCCCAGTTTAAAGGAATGCTTGGACAAAGTCCCAACCTTGAAGAGTTTCGAGGCACTCTAATGCGAATTGTAGCGAGAAAAGGAAAACCTATCCTCTTTTTTTTTTTTTTTTTTTTTTTAGTCAATCGAGTCAACCTTAAGAAGATGTGAAAGAAAAGATTCTTAGAAATTTATACATGCAGGGCATATTTTTCGAAAGATGGGAATAGATCCCGATTTTGTATTATTTTGATGGCCTTATTTCGACGAATGCACGGAACTCGCTACAGGTTTGACTCTTTTGAGAGAGTATAAGCGTAGAAGGGTTTGTAAAAGTGTATGGAAGCCCCTGTGACAGAAAATCGATGTTTAGCACTATTTTTCCTAAGATGTAGAAAAGGAAGACTTGTCAAGACATCTGAAAACTTGTTTTATTTACAATGATCACAAGATTGCTTAAAACCCTTTATTGATGTTCGGGTTATTCAACCACTAATCTCGATATGAAGAAAGACATTCTTATTAATCATGAGGAGAAAGTCAACCAGTGTCACGGATCAAGGTTGGCTGGTGTGAAAGAAAGGTTTGTGTATAGGGAGGTCATTGATGAGACCGGGTTTTCTGGAATCTGACTGTGTCTATGGGAGAGGTCATTTGATGAGACCGGGTTTTCAGGAATTTGGATATGTTTATGACCGGACCATTGCTGGTTGCCTACGTTCCCCTCATTGTGAGGAGCTCAGGTCGCCGTAGTTCGGCCTTGGCCGGACTGTGTTTGGGCTTTGGGATTTGTGGTTCCTTTAGTGAAAAGGCTCGGATGAAAAGATTGGATGGTGAGGCTTGGGCCTCGGGATGATTCCTTGACCAAGTCATTTTTGGACGACTGCTTCTGATTGCTTCCTCTTTCATTGGGGAAGAAAGGATTTGCACGTGCCTACAGGCTCTGGCTTTGCTTCGGCCGCCCCATTGTTATCGACAACTTTTGTTCTTCGAGCTTTGATTTTGCCTGTCCGTCAAGCTTTTGATGGGCGGTGCTGGGTCCTTGGCCTCATTTTTTTTTCTTTTATTTTTATGTGCAACCCTGTTTTTTGCCTAGACCGCCCTTTTTTTTTTTTTTGGGATTTTCAGCCTAGCTGGGCATTACTCTTTTTGCACTAAGATTTTTTCCTTCTTTTTTTTTTATGTGCAACCCTGTTTTTTGCCTAGACTGCCCTTTTTTTGGGATTTTCAGCCTAGCTGGGTATTACTCTTTTTGCACTACATTTTTTTTTTGAAGCACCTGAGGGCCAAGGCGAGCCCCTGCTTGAACATTCTTGATACCCTTGAGGCTGTTGCCGACACGGGGTCAATCTTTTGAAGCTGAGTGGCCTTTTACTGTCCCTTGATGATGCCGCCGTTGTTGACTTGGTCAAGGTGATGGGGAGGACATGGTTTGGGAAAGTGTATGACTTTGATGAAGGCCTTTTGCGGGGTGAGGAAAGTGTATGGCTTGATGGCATTAGTTGACTTTCTCACACCGATTAATCAGAATGTTAATTATTTCGAGAGATTATTTGTTGAGCAATGCAAGTGATCATATAAAATAAAATCATTTCATTAAATGTAATGTAGGTATGCAGATAATGTCTTAAGTCTAGTAAGAAAAGAAGAAGACTCTTTTATAGAAAATTGAAGATTAAATACAATGTCCATGGAGGACTTGATTTGAAAGAGAAAAGTACTAGAACCTACGAAGGTTGACTGAGAGACTATTTTTCTTTTTTTTTTAATCTTGCTTAAGGATAAGTAGACCCTAGTCTAGCTACTCTTATTTGGTTGGTGCCGAGTAACTTGAGCTTTCCTTCGTAGATCGGCCCTTTGAATTTCTTTCTTCGAGATCCACACACTTATGCATCACATGCCCAAAATGCTTGTGGTACTCGCAGAACTTGGTCCTGTCAACTCTACTTGGGGTTTCTTGGCTTATAATTCTCGAGAGGTGTGAGAAGGCCTCGTTTCACCAAATCATCGAAAACTTTGCTCATGGGCATCCCGAAATCATCAGACTGACGTTTCTGACCTTGTACATCCTGAATCGACCTCTTACCATAGCTTTCTGTTTTTGGCCCATGGAGGTTCTCGAGCTTCCCATTTTCTATCAACTTCTGGATCTCATGCCTCAAATAGGTGCAATCATCAGTGTTGTGCCCAGGGTATTGATGGAAAAGACAGTGCTTGGACTCATCCAACCGAATACTGGGGTTCCTGGGCTTCCAATTCTCCAGTGGCTTTATCAGCTTTTCTTTCACTAGCTCTTCCAGAATCTTGCTTAAAGGCATATCCGTATTGCGGAGTTTTCGGGAGACATTGTTGTTCTCAAGACTCGGAGTTCCATTGTCCAGTTGGTTCCATTGTTGGATTTGGCTGAAGGAGGCTACGACACTTTTTCCTTTGTGAGAGCTGAATGGCAGCGACATGGAGTACGGTTCTTTGTTTGAGTCTTGGTGGCATTGGGTCATGCTTGGTGGAGTCATTTCCTTGCTTGGTTCGACGTGCGGGGTCAAGGGAGTATTGATACTCATCATGAAGTCAAACTTCTCTTGCATTTGTTTCACTTGTTCCATCAATATTGCCACGTGGGGTCAACGGGGACTCTCGAGTTATTGGAAACCGCAGCAAGGACTTTTATCGGCGGAGGGAAACACAGTAGCAACCGGCGGCTGAATTCATTAAGCCCGGTAGGTGACAGTGGAGACTTGAATCATCCTTTGGCAACTCATGATCGCACTCAGGTGGGTGTAGGGGCTTAACATAGCCACATAACTCAAATTGATTATGCGAAGCCGGAGCGTAAAGCGCGTGGCGGGTATTGCGAAACCGAGGAACAGGTGAGGTGAAGCCCAATCCGTTACGAGGAGCCGAGGGCAATGGAGCCCGGATGAGGTGGGATGTTGGAAAGGGCGAGGAGGAGTGGTCCTTGGCAAGGGATCGTATGTGGATGGAGGAAGGTATTGGTTATAGGCGGGGGTCTTGGTCATAGGATGAAGGGGCCGAAATCACTTGTTTCCAAAGTCTCATCTTCGACTACCACCCGAAGAACCGTTCGACTCAATCAGCGCTTGACTTTGAACTCCATGACGACGGAGTGCGTCAATGAGCATGGCTTCTTGTTCTGATGAACCTTATGGGCGCTTTCCAAAGCCGGGACTAACTCTTCCTTCCTAACCATCGATTTCCCTGCACCCTCACATTTTCTATCAAATGCGCCATTCGACTCTACGAGGCGATGAAGCTAATGCGAACCTAAGGTTTTCTGAAAAGCCGTTGACCCAGTATTCTAGCCCACTTCTTTCTCGCTGCGGGAAAGGGACAGGCAAGGTTTAGGCTCGGGGATAGGTAAGGTAGGTAAGATTTAGACTTGGAGGTAAGTGTTTAGGCTAAAGGCTCAAGTAACATGCACTTATCGCTTTAACTTTTGCTCGAAACACACTTTTTTCCTAATCCTAATTGATCGGAAAAGATGAGACCTTGAAAGGTCAAGATTGAAATTTGGAGATCGGACCGAGGAGGTCTCGATTAAGGATTTGACCATGAAAGGTCGAGATGGGAAATCGAAAATCGGACCGAGGAGGTCTCAATTAGGAATATGACCATGAAAGGCCGGAATAGAAAATCGGAAATCGGACCGAGGAGGTCTCGATTAGGAATATGACCATGAAAGGTCGGAATAGAAAATCGGAGATCGGACCGAGGAGGTCTCGATTAGAGATTTGACCGTGAAAGGTCCAGATAGAAAATCGAAAATCGGACCGAGGAGGTCTCGATTAGGATTTGACCATGAAAGGTCTAGATAGGAAAATCGGAAATCGGACCGAGGAGGTCTCGATTAGGATTTGACCATGAAAGGTCTAGATAGGAAAATCGGAAATCGGACCGAGGAGGTCTCGATTAGGATTTGACCATGAAAGGTCTAGATAGGAAAATCGGAAATCGGACCGAGGAGGTCTCGATTAGGGGTTTGACCATGAAAGGCCGGAATAGAAAATCGGAAATCGGACCGAGGAGGTCTCGATTAGGGTTTGACCATGAAAGGTCGGGATAGAAAATCGGAAACCGGACCGAGGAGGTCTCGATTAGGGATATCAGAGATAAGAAAATGCAATTATGATTACATTAATTGTTCAAGTTTACTTAAAATCATGTCTTTTATTTATTCCTATTTGGTTGGAAAAGGGGGGTTTGCCCTTCTTTTTCGCAACTACTCTAGATCCTGGATCAGTGGGTTCCGTCACTACGTCTATAAGCCCCTCGTATTCCACCTGTATTTCGACCTCCCAGGGTGGACAGCCCCGGGTGAGGGTCCTATAGGGCACGCGGATCCCACCGACCGAGAGTAAATAATGCTCCTAACGGGTCTAGCGGGTCATAGGAACTTTCAACGCACGAGCGATGCGGATTATAGTCAAGGCAATACCGGGAAAGTCTCGTCTTTCTGCCTTAATAGAATTTTGGCAGAATTTCGCTTGAGCGAATGACGTTTTGACTTTCGGTAATGTCCGAGAAGATAATAGGCATGGGTCGGGCGGCAAAAGCCGGATGACACAGTGTCACATTGAACTTCGTTGCATACGCCGGGCGTGAGTCAGAATCGAAGTCAATGCCGGGTCAAGATCTTGCCAATTTTTCCTTGTCGGAATTTTAGCAGAGCTTCGCTTGAGCGAAAGATCTTTTGATTTGTTGGCAAAGACTCGGTCTTGACTCTTACGCATTCCGTGCGGAGTCCAAGGTCAATAGTCAATGTCGGAGTTGAGATCTCGCCAATTTTTCCTTGTTGGCATTTTGGCAGAGTTCTTCTTCCGTTATGAACAACGGCTTGACCTTTACGAGGAGTATCTGGCCCAGGCTATATGACACGGACTAGACCAAAAACCAACCAAAAGTCACGGTTTTTGAAACGTGTGACACGGGTGTGCATTGGTCGACATTTGCTGCCATGGGGAGGTTGGGATGATTCCGTGCGCGCCGGGGAGCATCGTAAGGCTGTCCGTGGCTAACAGCTAGAACCACCCTCGGGTTTGAAGGACGTGCGTGCAAAAGTGTACGGGATATATCGGAGTGCGCGTAGTGTGCGGTCTCCTAAAAATGTTCCCTTTTGAGTTAAAACAGATTTTCAGAAATGTGTTTTAAAGTAATGATTTTCGGGACGGGGAGAATGCAACACATAAGCACGTAAATTTTAAGGAGCCCCGATCGATCATGGAGCTGAGTAGCCCCAAGCTGCTAGGGGCTGCCCAGATTAACCATGATTTTCTGGTGGAATTGCCACCGAGGTCGCCGGTCGAGAATCTAAGGAGGATTGAGCCGTACGACTGCATGGATCAATTTTCCAGGTTCCACTCCTTTTGCTATTTTTCGGGTTGTTTCCCGTTCAAAGTATGCACAGATTCCAAGATGCAAATGATGCAATGCATGGTAAAGAAAGTAAGCATGATTAATGAAATCGGCGACGGGAGTCTAACCCGCTCAAAGGGAAAAGCTTTCTTTCTATTTTTTTTCGAAAAAGTAATACCGGTACGTGGGATTGTTAAACATCAGAGAGTGTACAGGAAAGGCAAGTGGTTTCCACCTATATACCGAGTATCGATTTTTTTTTGTTTTGAAAATAAAAGCTTTTCTCCTTTGGGATATTCCCCAGCAGAGTCGCCAAACTGTGAATGTGGTGCCCAAATTTTGTTGGATTCACGCGAGTTTGAAGACATCCGAGTTATTTGAAAAAACGGAGTCGCCACGCCACTTTGATTACCTCAAAACTTTGAAAAAAAGGTTTTTACTTGGGTTCGGAGGTTAAGTTACCCCTTGGGAAGAACGTTTGGCGTTCACCCAAAGTGCCTTCTTAGAGCGGAAGTCTCCCAAGATTTCAGTAATCGTGCTTGCTTGCGTGCTTTCTTGTGTGCATGTGTTTGAGAAAAAAGGGGGGGAATGTCCCAAGTTGTCTTCCGGACGTACAAACCATGTGTTGGTTGTCGCTCGGGATTCCTTGGAATTTTATGTATTTGGGATTATGATCCCGTCCTCATCTTATGACTTGTGATCATCGCATTTTAACCTCGGGACCCTCGGGATTTGCGTGATCGAGAGAATGACTCTCTTTTGGTCAAAGATGAGGTTCTTTAGAAAAGGAGGGTCCTTAGCCCATCAATCCTACGCTTTAAGACGGTCGAGCTCGTATAGAGGCTTCATACTCTTTCTTAAGCGATAATCGGAGATATAGGGTTCAAGGTTATCCCTTTCCAAAGAAATCGTGAATCTTTAATGGAAGGAACGATGTAAAGATAGGATCTTTTACACCGGTCCGTTCCAAGGTTGGGGGAAAGGGGAAATGCATGATGAAAAATGACTCTTTAATGAAAAGATGACATTTTTGGTTTTAGCAAATGATGCTTTTTGATTGAAAGAAATGATCTTTATGCAAGTGATGCGTAAAGATAGGATTTTTATGCAAATGATGCATTGGAAAAGGTTTTTGAATGCAAAGGATGCATTTTTATTGAAAAGATTGGATTTTTATGTGCAAATGATGCATAAAAATGACATTTTTATTTGAAAATGGGGGTTTTAGGTGCAAAGGATGCACCTTTATGAAAAAGACTACATTTTTATGACAAATGAGGTCTTAATGCATGCAAAAGGGAAAGGGGGTGATAAAGATGTGATCTTTATGAATAAATGCCAAGTCCCAAGCAAGATATATGAATGCAATGAGCAAGTATATCAATTAAAAGCAAGGTTAGGGCGTGCGAGGTTACCAATTGCTTCCTTTGCTTCTTCGAACGGAGCTAGGAGGAGAGGTTGGTCTTGGGTCTTCAAGGAGGAGGGAGGTAGCTTCTTGGCCTTCCTTCTTCACCTTCTTGAGCTTGCACCAATATTCTTCACGTCTTGGGAGTGTTTATAAGTGTATTGTGTATTTTGTGCCTCTATTGTGTGTGTTGAAATGGGTAGAGGAGGGCTCAATTTATAGGCAGTCTGGATAAGGCTAATGAAGCCGTGCGGCTAGGGACAGCGAGCTAATGCAGCCGTGCGGCATTATCCATTGTGACTCAGCATTTCTAGAACCATGCAAGGTGGCAAATTCTAGAACCCTCTTCCTAATTAAGAAAAACGTGTTTCTTAATTAGGAAGGCTCCCTTCAGTCCTTAATTTAATTTGGGACTGTTCCAGAACATTTCCAGAACACTAGGAAGGTCCGGGGAATTACCGGGAAACTTACCGAAATTGCTGGGAAATTTAACCGGAAGGCATGAGCCAGATTTGGGTACTTACAGGTTCTAAAAATGTATATGCGGTTTTCAGCATGCGGTTTCCAAGAGAGAATATGCGGTTAAGATGATGCGGTTTTGAAATTATAAATTAGCAACTGTAAGTGCGGTTTCAAAACGAATATCATGCGGTTCTAAAGCATGCGGTTCAAACATGCAACACATAGTTAAAATTTTCAGAAGTTTTCTAAGTATGGAAAACAAGATTTGAAAATTAGGTCAACCCAAAACATAAGGAAAAATCTGAAAATGAAGATGAACAGTTACAAGAGTGCATGAAGAACACGAAGAACACCAAGAACAAGAATTTGAAAAATGAACAAATAACATGTCAAAATGATCACATTGAGCAGTAGATTAACAATATAACAATAAAAACATCTACTTTACTCAGAATCACCAAAAAAAATGGAAAAATCAGAAAGTGGGTTTCGAAACTTAGAAAGTTTAAAATTCAAAATCAGTGCTCAAGATGTTGATTGATCACAAAACAAAGTATGGAAACTTATTCTATGCAAGATTCCGAACAAAACCTAACAAATATCATGCAAAATGATCAAGATTTGAAGCATATATGAACAAAAGTTAGATAGGGTTGTTCGAAGCTTGGAAATGTTCATCAATGGCAGAAACAGTTCAATAGCATGTATGATTTGCAGAAGATAAAAGAGTTTAAAGTTCAGAAATCATACCATATCTTCAATGGGTTTGGGTGCCATTGAAGAAGAAAAACTTAGAATTTGAAGATATGTAGGATAGAGTTTGGTGAAACTCTGACAGATAAGTACGGATAAGCAGAGAAGACAGTTGAAAAAGTTTGAAAAGGTAAGGTATGTCTTCTATATATAGGAAAGGATTAGGGTTTGGCAGTTGAAAGGACACACTGGTTCACCAACTCAGTGAATCATTGCAAATATAGCACCCTTTCAGCTTCACACATCAACCAATGACGGCTGACATGAAGGCCATTTAATGCTAATGTTCCCTTTGCAGTGAATGCTCTTAAAATTTAAATTTTTGTGGGAAAACATTTGCAAATAAACCCTTAAAGAAAAACTAAGGGTGAAAAATAAATAAAAGAATTTGAACGAGTTTTTTTTTTAAATAAATAAACATAAGTAAAGATAGAAAATACTCCAAGTTGAAAACGCGGTTGAGGTCCAAGCGGTTGAACTGCAGCATGCGGTTCTGAGTGAAGCGGTTAGCTGCAGGTGCGGTTGGACATACTTGCGGTTTGTACACGCGGTTTCAACATGGACTTGAAACTATACTCAACAACCAAGTTAGCTAATAAAAAATATGGAATTTATTTAAGTTCAAGCATACCCATTTCTCCTCTGAGGAAAGAAAACCTCTTGGAGTCAAGAGCCTTTGTGAGGATATCGGCAATACGGTTGTCTGTCCCACGTACTCTAAATGGATATTCCTCTTCTCCACATGATCTTTGAGGAAATGATACTTGATATCTATATGCTTGGTCTTGGAATGCATGTCAGGGTTGTTGGAGACAGAAATTGTTGAAGTGTTGTCACACATGATAGGGCAATTCCCTTCATGGATACCATATTCCACCAAGCTTCTTGCTTCATCGAAAGGATTTGACAAGAACAACTACCGGCAATGTACTCGGCCTCACGTGGTTGACCGAAACCGATGCTTGCTTCTTCTTTGGCCCAATCAACTAGTCTATTCCCGAGGAAATGACAAGTACCACTAGTGCTTTTCTGTCAATAGTGCAAGCTGCATAATCTGCATCTCGAATAACCTACAAGATCGAAGTTCGAATCTTTGGAATACCAAAGTCCAAGGTTAGTGGTTCCGGATAAATAGCGGATTATACGCTTGATTGCAATAAGATGTGCTTCTCTAGGATCGGCTTGGTAACGAGCACATACACGGACACTAAACATAATATCGGGCCTACTAGCGAGTTAAGTAAAGTAATGAGCCGATCATACCTCGATATAAAGTTCGATCAACTTTCTTACCTTTGAGATCTTTATCTAGCTTATTGCCGGTGGCCATAGGAGTATCATATGCTTTAGCATTTTCTAATCCAAACTTCTTTATCAACTCCTTGGTGTATTTGGCTTGGCTGAGGAAAATACCTTCTTCGCATTGCTTGATTTGAAGCCCGAGGAAGAATGTTAATTCTCCCATCATGCTCATCTCAAACTTGCTTTTCATTAGCTTTTCGAAACGCTTACAAAGCAACTCATTAGTAGAACCAAAAATAATATCATCGACATATATTTGAACAAGTAAAGTATGCTCATTATATTTGGCAATAAAAAGAGTTGTATCGATTTTACCGCGTTTAAATCCTTTTTCTAGTAAGAATTTAGAAAGAGTCTCATACCATGCTCTTGGAGCTTGCTTAAGTTCATACAAAGCTTTCTGGAGTTTGTAGACATGATTGGGAAATTTGGAGTCTTCAAATCCAGGTGGTTGGGCAACATACACGGTCTCTTGCAGTTCGCCGTTGAGGAAAGCACTCTTTACGTCCATTTGATATAACTTGAAACGCTTGAAAGAGGCGTAGGCTAAGAAGATTCTGATAGCTTCCAATCTTGCAACTGGAGCAAAGGTTTCATCATAATCAATTCCTTCTTCTTGCCTATATCCTTGTGCAACCAACCTTGCTTTATTCCTAGTGATTCTTCCATTCTCGTCCATCTTATTCCTAAATACCCACTTAGTTCCTATCACTCCTTGATCCTGAGGTCTAGGCACCAAAGTCCAGACCTTGCATCTTTCAAACTGGTTGAGTTCTTCTTGCATTGCAACGACCCAACTGGAATCTTGGAGTGCTTCATCAATCTTCTTGGGTTCAACTTGAGATAAAAGAGAAGTATGCTCATCATAATTCGATCTCCTTGTTTGAACACCGGAAAACATCACCAATCACATTTGTGAGGGTGGCTAGCGACTTCACGAACCTCAGGGGTAAGTGCGGTTGGGTGAGGTTTCTTGAAGATCTTCAATTGGAATATTGTTAGATCCTTCGGCGAAGTCATGGAAGGTAAGTTGATGAAGAGGTTCTATAAGATGGATAGGGAATTCTCAACTTCTTCTTCCCTAGGAGTTGCATCTGGAGTAGGAACTTCGGGTGCGGTTTCAAAGGTGCGGTTTGAGGGAATTTCGGTTGAGGGTCTTTGGATTTTGCGGTTGAGGTTCGGGTGCGGTTTGAGATGGTTCACTGGTTCATTATGCTCAACAAAATCATCGGCAACATTTGGAGCCAAATGTGGCTCAAGGAGAGAATGCTCATCAAAAGTAACATGGACGGACTCAACTATTTTTAAACTAGTTTTATTGAAAACACGAAAAGCTTTTGAATGTTTAGCATACCCAACAAAAATACCTTCGTCGGCTTTAGCTCCGAATTTACCTCTATTTTCTCTTCCGTTGTAGAGGACAAAACATTTGCGGCCAAAGATCTTGAAGAATGCAATGTTGGGGGTTCTTCCTCGCCAAAGCTCATAGGGAGTCTTGTTATAGGTTTTGTTGATGAGGGAGCGGTTACGAGTGAAGCATGCCGTATTGATTGCTTCGACCCAAAAATGCGAGGTAGCTTCACTTCGGATATCATTGTCTTTCCGGCCTCAATCAACGTCCTATTCTTCCTTTCCACAACCCCATTTTGTTGTGGAACACCGTGATTGAAAAATTGTGATCAATCCCGTGGTCATCACAATCTTGAGCAACACCGATTGTTCTTAAATTCTCGTTCCATTATACGATCGAACACTAACGATGTCGTCTTCTTTTTGGGTTTGGAGCCGTCTAAAAAGTGCGGTGAGAATCTCATAGCAATCATCTTTGGAAATCATCATCTCAACCCACGTATATCTTGAGTAATCATCCACCACCACTAAGGTATATCTATTTCCTCCAATCTTTGGCGGTGGTTACGGGTCCAAACAAATCTATGTGAAGCGGTTGTAAGCATCTTGAAGTTGATGGAGCGGTCTTCTTTGGTGAAAGACGACGCGGTTTGCTTACCCGGCATGCACTGCATTTCTCTGGATGGTGGTCAGCCACTTTGGGTAAACCACGAACGAGGTTTTCCCTACCAATCTTTGCAAGATACTTGAAGTTCAAGTAGCTCAACCTCTTGTGCCATAGCCAACTATTTTCGCTCACATTCTTAGCTACAAACACAGAGATTAGTAATACTACATGCAGAATTTAGATCAATAATGTAAATATTACTCTTACGAATCCCTGTGAGTAGGGTGACGCCGGAAATGCTATCTATGATAAAGCAATTTGATGACGTGAAGTTGCAAAGCATTCCTTTGTCGCAAAATTGAGAAATTGAAAGGAGGTTGTGCTTGAGTCCTTCAACAAGAGAAAGCTTCTCAATGGTTAGGTTTCCTCTCCTTATAATACCATATCCAATGGTCTTGCCTTTGTTGTTGTCACCAAAGGTTACAGACGGACCACTTGCTTCAACGACATCTTCAAGTAATGATCTATCTCCAGTCATATGTCTTGAGCAGCCCTTTGTCAAGATACCATTCATTATCCTTGGAGTGACCGGCCATGAAGCGAGAGGACACGAAATGTAAACATTAAGAACGAGGTCCCCCTTTATTCCTTGGGTCCTGAAGTTAGCAACCCTTTACGACCCACACCTGTTTGACAGAAGGAGGTTTACTCTTCCTGGCATTGGATGTGAACCGCAAAAGGCATTATGCAGCCTTATGACCTAAACCATCACACACAGAACATTTATAATAGCTACAAGCTTCATGAGGTTTTACTAACTCCTTACTCTTCTTAGGAGTTGCATGCGGTTTGGGACAAGGAAGCGGTTTGGAAGGAGCGGTTCCGGCTAAGAGTCCGGCTGAGATAAAGGGAACAGGCTTTGGTTTGACCACGTATTTCCTGGGAACGCTATTCCTGCTTTTGAAGGTAGGAGGAGCGGTCGAAGAAGATGCGCGGTCGGACACAGGTTAGCGGCACCACCTTTTCCACCGGGAGCGGTTGGAGCGGGTATGCGACCAATTCCATAAGCCATTTCCTCTTCGAGTTTGCTTCCACAGAATCCTTAGGTTTCAACACAGAATTCTTTCCATATTGCTTTCCTTTAGGGTAGACATAATTAATTTGTCGTCCTTTACCCTTTCCTTTAGCATGCTTCCCCTTAGGAATTTCTTTAGTTAGTTCCAAAATTTCCTCATCCTTTTCACTCGAGGATGCACACTTCTCCTCTTCCTCAGATCCAAAACCTAGGCCTTCCTTAATTCCAGGAGGAACTTGGGAGTCCATGATTTTATCCTTGGTGGATTGAGACTTGAGCCACGAATCAATAATCTTTTGGAGATCGTTGATTTGGGTTACCAAGTCATCATTCCGGAGTTGAAGTGCAGCAACCTTAGTTTCAAGGATGCGGTTATGATCAGCAAGAGGAGTCATACTTCTGATTTGGTCCTTAAGATTTGAAATTTCGGACTTCATCACAGTTTTCTCCGTCTTGTACAGATTAAGTTCATCATGAGCCAAGCTTAAGGCTTTCTTAAGATTAGAGAATTGATGGATCACCGTTTCAGCTTCCTTGAACATCCTTTCATGTTCCATGGGAGAAACCTCTTCCACCACCTTTTTCAAAATTTTCTTCTTTGGAATTGTTTTTGAAGGTGGAGCATTTGTAGGAGGAAAAATGGGACGTGAATACGAGCAATTTCCTATCTTAATGCTAGGAGTAAGTTTGATATTTTCATCCAACGTAAAATTTGGAAGTTTTGTAGAAACCTCTTTTTCTTCCATATCTTGCGACTCGATTGACTCAGAATCGACTCATCGGAAGCGTACGCAATTAGCGAGATTAACCTCTTCGGTTTCATCATCACTTCCATCATCAGAATCTGTTTCAATCCAAGTAGCCAATTCCTTGGAATTCTCTTCCTCCTCAGCAACCATTCCCTTGCGACGAGAAAATTTCGCAGGAGAGGTTTTCTTTTTCATGTATTCATATTTAGGCTGTGGACACTCAGATGCAAAGTGACCAGGTTTTCTACAATTGTAGCAAACTAGATCACTCCTTTTCTTTGTATCTCCAGCCTTAGAAAACGTTGAAGGAGGTTTGCCTTTTGAAAATAATTTTGTGAAAGGTTTTGAGGATTTTCTAAATTTTTGGAATCTTTTCACAAACATGGAAAAATCATCATCATCCATCTCGATGAGTGATGAGGTTGTTATGGAAGGATCTGCAGTTTGATTAGATGTAGATGGTTTCTCCTCATGTTCCACGACGGACATGGATAGCGATTTGGTTTTCCCTTCAATCTTTTCAATATGATTTAATTTTAATTCATAGACTCTAAGATTGGCGTACAAGTTACTTAACGACCAAGTACCCAAAACTTTGGAGTCTTCTAAAGAGGTAGCCTTATTTACCCATTTAGAACCTAAAGCAGATAGGAAAGTCATATTGATTTCCTTATCGGTTAAAGTTTTGCCAAGAGATCTACAAGCATTAACTACCTCAACATATCGGTCGTAGGTTTGACGCAAGGTTTCGTTGGATTTTCCATTGAAGTTGTTGTATGATCTTTCAACAGCATATAATTTGCTTTCCTGGCATTCGTCATCACCTTCGAGGTAGCTCTCAATGGCATCCCACATACGCTGCGGTTTTGAGGTACATCACTTTACGTAGAGTTGATACGGGAGGGTTCCGAAATGATGTGCCTAGCCTTCTTGTCTAAGGCAACCAATCTCTTCTCTTCATCCGACCACTCATCTTTTGGCTTTTTGACTTCTGGAGTTTCAGCATTGGTGGTTGCATCAGTGTTAGCCTTCATTGGAATTAGAGGGCCATTGATCACGCACTCCACCAGCATTTCATCTATAGTTTCCAAATGAATAAGCATTCGGCACTTCCAGATGTCAAAGTGGTCTTCGTCCAAGATTGGAATGTGTGAATAGTTAACAGTAGTCATTGTCTTTGTATTTGCCATATCGAATCGGCACACAAGCTGTTAAGCTTGAAAAATAGTGGTTTTAAAATGTGTTAGCTCTGATACCACTTGTTGGTCCCAAAGGTGGCAACAAGGGTGAAAATACAGCTAGAGGGGGGGGGTGAATAGCTGTTTGAAATTTTTCTCCCTCTTTTAAAAACTAAACCTCTTGCTTACAAAATCCTCTTGTAGTTGATAATAGACTGCAAGTGATGATGTAAAATGCACAGCGGAATAATAGAGTGTAAAGCGGTTTTAGAGGCGGTTTGTAAAATGCGGTTTTGATATGCGGTTTTGGTAAGAAGAATTTTACAAACACGTGTATTTTTGACAATGTTAACTCCAAACACTATTTCACAATAATGGATAACTAAAATAAGATCAAACAGAGATAAAGATAAATAATTAGTAATCACAGGAAATATAAATGCAGAAATATAAGAACAAGTGATTTGGAGTGGTTCAATCGATAAACGATCTACGTCCACTACCAAGATGGTTAGTCTTGGATTTCTAAGAGAGATTTTATATTAAGTATTTGAGAGATTACAAAGTACAATAAAATCTTTTCTATGAAGAACAAATCCTAGACTATAACCAGTGTATCTCAAATGAATAAACTATGTGTTTAAACAAGTGAGGTGTGTGTGTGTGTTCAAGATCAAGGCTCTTTAAATCTGAGAGATGTAGAGCTCAATGATTCTTGAATGTGTTAAGGCTTGATTTCTGGGCTGGGGAATATTTCTTGAAGTATGAAGATGAAGATTCAAAGGACTTAGAATTTCTGGGCAGAGCTTCAGCTTCAATGAACACAGCACTTTCTCAATTTTTCAAGCAATCTTCAAATGGTGAAGATTAGGGGTATTTATACCCAAGCATCAAGAAACTAGCCGTTGGATACAGCTGTGTAAGGACAGTCCTTGATGCAATCCCATTGGTCCACAGCAACCACTTTTGTCCTTTGGTACGCATTCTGCAGATAAAGGCGATCGGGCTCCAGTGCAAACAATGAGGTTAGGACACTGTCACCTTTTCAAGATCCTTGCGGATCTTCTCGACATTGAATCACGTGACAAGATTTAGTGGTTGACTTTTGATATTGCTGACGTGGATTCCAACGGATAAAAAGTGGTTCACTTCAAGTAGCCAATCATTGGATGCGGTTGGTGAGGAGCGGTTAGGACCATGCGGTTTGCTACACCAGGAGGTTGCACAGATGCGGTTGCACATGAACTGCACAGGTGCGGTTCAAGAGCGGTTACATTGCAGTTGGTTCAAGAGGCAGATTCAAAGGAGAAATACACATGCGGTTACATGTGCGGTTCATAGGGGCGGTTTTGAATACTGCTGGAACTGCAACCTCATATCCAATGAGTCTTGTGCCAGTCTTCAAGCCTAAAATTAACCTATGCTATAAAATGGACTTAGCTAAAAAATTGAAGTCTAAGCTTCATTACATAGGATCCTAAAGTCCTTAAAATAGACAGGAGGTTATGGTATCAATCAAATCTAATACAAACTAGGAGGGTTAAAACATGCATACCCAACAATCTTTCTGTGCCCTAGTCCTTCTGACAAGCTTAAACTGGGAGTCATCCTCCTCTTCTTCTTCATCCTCAAGTGTGATTGCTGTTGAAGGCTTGCCACCAGGTAGTTTCTGGTGCTTAGCTTTATCTGCTTCAAAGAGTTTTCTTACTCTGTGAGATCTTCTCACCTTTTTGGGAGGAGAAATATTGGTAGTTTTTCCCTTGGAGATGGAGGGTGGAACTTTCCTTTTCTTTGTAACTGGGGAAGCCACAGATGGAACAGAGGCTAAGGGAGAAGATGGCTCACCAGTTGGTGGAATTGGAAATGGTGGAGGAGTAGGAAACTTTGTTGGAGAGGGAACAGAGGTTGGCTCCACTGCAGTAGGTTCAGATGGAGGAGGCACCTCCATTGATGTAGCTTCAGACGATAAATGTTCCGATGGTGATGGAACAGGGACAGGAGTGGTAGGTTGAGCCGCTTGCTTAGGTTGATGTGCATCAGGCAACGCCAATAAATTGGCTGTACATCCAAGATTTCGTCATCACGAATAAAGTTTGAAGGCTCCATTATTTCTGCAATTAGGTTAGACAGAGAGAGAATAACAGATATGGTGCGTGTGTGTGAGAGAGAATTTTTTTGGGGGAAAGGGGGAAGAAACACAGTGGGGTATTAAGGATGATGTGCGGATGTGAGTCACATTTATACCCATAACTCCCCCTTTCCTTTTCAATTAAGGATTCTTACCTCTTTAGAACTCTAGGCTTGCGGCTTGATGTGATTGAGTCCCAAACGGATATAAACCCTTGGCCTTCACACGGATAACCCCCAAAAATTAGAGGTTAAATTCAATCAAAATTCTATTTACCTTTTTAAGATAACAAAGGATCTCTTCAGTTATATATCTTCAACAAATATCCTTTTGAAATTTTCCTTCCTTTTTCCATAATGATCTTAGTATACAACTTTCCTTTTCATGAGAGATATTGGAAATCAAAAACATGTTAAATCAAAAAATACATTAAGAATGAAAACAAACTAGAAAATATTTACAAAGCGCCCTATATGACATGAGATGCTAAATGACTGCAATGATTCATCACACAGGTGAAGTAAATAATCTCTGTTTTAGATGTGTCATAGGATGTGAGTCACATTTGGGGACATATATGATCACAAAAAGTCAATGGGCAATAATCTAATCTGCACAGCCTCTAGAATGCATCCACCCATATTTTTTTATTGTGGATAAATTGCATAATTGGAGTAGCTTTCACTTTTCTTATTTCCCAAAGATAACCCTTTATCCAGTAATATTTTCAAGTTTGATTTCAAACTATTATCTTAAGAATCATTTGATCACACTGAACTGGGTTCATTCAAATGAGAGAAACAATTGTTTTTATTTGCTAATAAGTCACCCACTGTGAGATATCTAGCAAGATTGTATCAAGTTATCAAAAGATAATATGAACAAGAAATGTCCACAATTAAGTAATCCTACATGTTAATAATGTAGGACAAACAAGTGACCACACTGAAATTTTTCGTGCTAATGCATGATATTTTTGGATTTTTTTTTTTTTGAGTTGGAAAATATATAGATGTGTCAACGGATGTGTGCATATTTGTGCTCAAATCCTCAAATATCACATAAGCCAAGAGACTTCCTCAAGTAGAAAAATCTCTCATGATCTAAAGTCTTTATAAATATATCAGCAAGTTGATTTTCATTCCTAATAAATTACTGACACAAAGTTTTATGTTCTATAAGATCCCTTATTAAATGGTGTCTAATATCAATATGTTTAGTTCTGGAATGTTGAACAGGGTTCTTATATATGTCTAAATCAATCTTGTTATCATAGAAGGCAGTAAGAATTTTGCTATTCAACCCATAGTCTTTAATTAAGCATTTGGTTCATGCACAACAGTTGTGTGCAACAACTACTAAAGGGAATATATTCAGCCTCAGTTGTAGATATGGATACACAATTTTGCTTTTTACTATACCAAGAAACAAGATTGTTCCCTAGATAGAATCAATCCCCTGTGTTACTCTTTCTATCATCACTATTGCATGCCAGTCAGAGTCAATATACCCTACCAAGTTAGTTTTAGTCTCTTTGGAATAGTGTAACTCTAGGTTTGCAGTCCAATTCACATATCTGATTATCCTTTTCAAGGCTTTAAGATGGGAAACCTTTGGGTAAGCTTGGTACCTAGCCCATAGACATACACTATGCATGATGTCAGGTCTACTAGCAGTGAGGTATAACAAACTGCCTATCATACTTTTGTACACAGTTTGGTCCACACTTTCACCATCTATGTCATGAATGAGCCTTTGGGATGACCCCATTGGTGTCTTAAGGTGAGAGTAGTATTTAAGGGATAACTTTTTCACAAGGTTCTTGGCATATTTGGATTGAAAGATGAGCATACATTTCTTGAATTGTTTGATCTGTAAACCTAGTAAGTAGTTCAATTCTCCTACCATGCTCATCTTAAATGTGGAGGTCATGCTTTCCACAAATGCATTCAATATGGTTTTTGAATTTGATTCAAACACTATGTCATCCACATAAATTTGAGCCACAATTATCTCATTTTTCTCTATTCTCACAAACAAGGTTTTATCTACTTCACCTCTCTTAAATCCTAGGCGGAGAAAATGATCAGTCAATCTAACATATCAAGATCTAAAGGCTTATTTAAGCCCATACAGAGCCTTTTCAGTTTATACACATGGTTTGGGTATTCATGATCATCAAAGCTCTTATATTGTTCTACATATGCCTCTTCATACAATACCCCATTCAGAAAGTCACTCTTAACATACATCTGATGAAGAGTTAGCTTGAGGTATCAGGCTATGGCCAACAAGAGTCTTATGGACTCAATTATGGCAACAAGGGCAAATGTTTCTTCAAAGTCAACCCTTTCAACCTGAGTATACCCTTGAGCCACTAGTATGGACTTATTTCTAGTAATTACCTGCATTTCATCAGTTTTATTTTTGAAAATTCATTTTGTACCTATTATATTCCCATGAGAGGGTATAGGTACTAGGGTACAGACATCATTCTTTTCAAACTCACTCAACTCTTATTGTGTGGCCAAAATCCAGTCTACATCCTTTAAAGCCTCATTTATGTTGTTTTTAGGTTCAATATTTAAAACATAACAATAAAAACTTACCCTTGGAGAATGCTGATGAGCAACTCCACAAACCAGCTAGCTCCCTGTAATTTACATTTCCTTTTTGCCTGGTTTTCACCTGATCATGCACATCTCCCACTACTTGGGAGGTGGGATGGTTTTTCTGGATTCTTGATGGTATATCTCTTGATCTGTCCACACATCCATCATTATCACCTTCTGTATTATCATCCTTGTCATATTAAAAGGAACTGTACTGTGATTCAAATGTTTGGTTGGATGTGGGAACAGATGTGGGTGCGGATGTGGATGCAGATGTGTCCACATCCTTCTCAGTTTCAGCATTTACTTCTGTCTGACCTCCCTTTTTATTATTTGTTTGCATCCCAATATCTGTGTCTGCATCTTTCCACTCCATCAAGCAACCTAAAACATCATCCTCAGTAGTTTTGAGCTTAAGATCAAGTGAATCATCAAATACAACATTAGCAGATTCCATAATAGTCTTTGATTTTAGGTTAAACACCCTATAAGCTCTACTATTAGTGTAGTAGCCCATGAATATTGCTTTATCACTCTTAAAATCAAACTTAGACAAGTATTCCCTATTATTAAATATGTACCAGATTGTGAATGTGTGCCCAAAATTTTTGTTTATTGGAATTCACGCGAGTTTGAAGACATCCGAGTTATTTGAAAAACGGAGTCGCCACGCCATTTTGATTACCTCAAAACTTTGAAAAAAAGGTTTTATGGGTTCGGAGGTTAAGTTACCCCTTGGGAAGAACGTTTGGCGTTCACCCAAAGTGCCTTGCCGGAGCAAGTCTCCCTAGATTTCATTAATCGTGTTTGCTTGCGTGCTTTCTTTGTGTGCATGTGTTTGAAAATAAGGGGGGGAATGTCCCAAGTTATCTTCCGGACGTACAAACCATTTGTTGGTTGTCGCTCGGGATTCCTTGGAATTTATGTATTTGGGATTATGATCCCGTCCTCATCTTATGACTTATGATCATCGCATTTTTAAGCCTCGGGACCCTCGGGACTTGCGTGATCGAGAGAATGACTCTCTTTTGGGTCAAAGATGAGGTTCTTTAGGAAGGAATGTCCTTAGCCCATCAATCCTACGCTTTAAGACGGTCGAGCTCGTATAAAGGCTTCATACTCATTCTTAAGCGATAATCGGAGATATAGGGTTCAAGGTTATCCTTTTCCTAAAGAAATCATGAACCTTTAATGGAAGGAACGATGCAAAGATGAGAACTTTTACACCGGTCCGTTCCAAGGTTGGGGGAAAGGGAAAATGCATGATAAAAAAAATGACTCTTTAATGAAAAGATGACATTTTTAGGTTGCAAATGATGCTTTTTGATTTAAAGAAATGATCTTTATGCAAATGATGCATAAAGATTTGATTTTTATGCAAATGATGCATTGAAAAAGGGGTTTTGATGCAAAGGATGTGTTTTCATTGAAAAAGATTTGATCTTTATATGCAAATGATGCATAAAGATGACATTTTTATTGGAAAATAGGGATTTTAGGTGCAAAGGATGCACCTTTATGAAAAAGACTACATTTTTATGACAAATGAGGTCTTAATGCATGCAAAGGGGAAAGGGGGTGATAAAGATATGATCTTTATGAATAAATGCCAAGTCCCAAGCAAGATATATGAATGCAATGAGCAAGTATATCAATTAAAATGCAAGGTTAGGGCGTGCGAGGTTACCAATCGTTTCCTTCGCTTCTTCGGACGGAGCTAGGAGGAGAGGTTCTTCTTGGGTCTTCAAGGAGGAGGGAGATGGCTTCTTGAGCTTCTTCTTCGCCTTCTTGAGCCTTCAAGGGTTTTTCTTCACGTCTGGACTGCTATGGAGTGTGTGTGTGATTGTTGGTGTTGTTGTTGTTGTTGTTTTTGTTATGGGACGGAACTAGGAGGAGAGGTTCTTCTTGGGTCTTCAAGGAGGAGGGAGATGGCTTCTTGAGCTTCTTCTTCACCTTCTTGGACTTCCAGCAGCTCCTTGGGGGATCTTCTTCGTATTATGAGAGTATTATGCTTCTTGTTGATGATTAAAATGGGTAGAGGAGGGCTCTATTTATAGGCAGTCTGGATAAGGCTAATGAAGCCGTGCGGCTGCAGGCTCTTTGCAAATGAGGCCGTGCGGTCTTATCCATTGTGACTCAGCATTCTAGAACCATGCAAGGTGGCATCATTCTAGAAGCTTCTCCCTAATTAAGAAAAACGTGTTTTCTTAATGAGGAAGGCTCCTTACTGACCCTAATTTAAATTTGGGCTGTTCCGGGACATTTCCGGAACACTAGGAAGGTCCGGGAATTGCAGGAAATTTACCGAAATGTCGGGAAAATTAACCGGAAGGCATGAGCGATTTGGGTACTTACGAAGCCCTCGGCAACGTCACTTGCAAGGCGAGTGGGGTTGTCGATAGAAAGGATCCGATCGCGAATGCCGAGACGGATTGGGAGACCAAGGTGGTCGAGTGGCTGAACCTTTTGGAAGGCTACCTACGTATCCGGAGGAATCAAGCCAGCCGTAGTTCGGAATTAGGATCCGGGGAGGAAGAAGAGAAGCTGGTCTCTTCTTTGGGGACATAGAAGAGAAAATGACCTAGGAGGTCAAGCAATTGATCCTCTTTGGGGACATGCTAGGAGTGACCCAGGTGGTCGAATATTTGAACTTTTATGAGGGGGCGCTTTATCACCGAGGAGTGACAAAGAAACAGGGGTGACCAAAGTGGTCGAATGGTTGGACCTTTTATAAAAGGCTACCTACGTATCCGGAGGAATCAAGCCTTGATCGTAGTTCAAGCATCACTAGATAGTTAGGAACGATGTCTAGGATCCTTGAGATTTTGACAATTCGGAGGCTGTCACCTGAGGAAGCTAGAGCTTACGGCACTATCTCTTTATGACGGGGATAGAGGTAACTTAAGTTGGGAAACTTGAGCGTACGTCACTATTCGCGGATAGAGGTATCACAAGTTGAAATGACTTGGGCATACGTCACTATTCGCGGATAGAGGTAGCACAAGTTGGAATGACTTGGGCATACGTCACTATTCACGGATAGAGGTAGCACAAGTTGGAATGACTTGGGCATACGTCACTATTCGCGGATAGAGGTAGCACAAGTTGGAATGACTTGGGCATACGTCACTATTCGCGGATAGAGGTAGCACAAGTTTAGAGTTCTGACAATTCGGAGGTTGTCACCTAGTGTTATCCCGTTATAACGGAATTAACGGAGGCGACTGGGAATAAAGCTTGATTGCTAAAGAGATAAGGGATATTTTCTGAAAAGATGTTATCTTGGTTAAAAGATAACGGAAATTGCATGCCCAAGTGGAAGGTCCAGGGGCAGGATTGTAATTTCTGCTCAGAGCGAATGAAGCCGCCCGGCATGAGATGGAGAAAAAGAAGCCGTACGGCTAGAAGCCTGTTTTTTCCAGATTATTTAAAATCAGGTTTTGAACGGGCATTGGGCACCATTGCCGCCCAAGAACGCAGAGAGAGAGAGAAGAGAGAGAGAATTTTCGAAATTCTTCAACCCCTTTTGCTTCCCTTTGATTTGAAATGGATCCGGAGGGCAATCCCATACCAAGGCAAGCGAGGAGAAACATCTCGGCGGCCGCGAGAAGGAGGAGGAAGGAGCTCGTGAGGACGGAGAGGAAGTATGACTTCCTTACGCCTCCATCGGAGCTTTATCCGGGGAGAAGGGAGCACAAATCAACGAACCCGCGATCAGTTGGGGTAAGCATTCTCATTTTGCTCAAATCCGATGATTTTGCTTGATTTTTGAATGATTTAGGGCTTGACCCGAATTATAGGATTTTGAATGATTTTTTTTTTTGAATGATTTTGAGATGCATGAACAACCTATGAGGCTAAGAATATGCATGTGCAATTTTATTTGACAGAAATTATGAGAATGACTCACTTTTTTCTCGCAAAATGAAGTAAGAATTTTTTTTTTTTTTTCAAAATATGAGACGGAGTTCTTGCCTTGTGCTAGAACTAGGTCAAAATTCTGATTTTCAATGAGAAAACATGATTTTGGAAGATGAAAATGATTCATGCATGCCATTTTTTTTGAAAAATAATGCTTATGTGCAAAAAATTGTGATTTTGTGCTTTAGGAAAGCAATGACGCGTTTCAAGTGATGAAAGACACGTTTTTGATGCAAAAGTCATGCTAGAAAAACTTTTATGAATGCTTTTCTTTTGAAAATATGTGCACTTTTGAATATATGCATGCTTTTTGAAATGATATGAAGGACTGACGCTTCTTTTGATGTGCTTGTCTACAGGAGAACAAGTCTAGAGGACCGTCGGAGATAGCGGTCAAGCTTTGGCAGAGGATGCCGGATTTTGAGAAGGATGGGGCAAATCCCAGCGGTGGTGAGGGCTACCGGCCTGGATGCATTTGTAGAGGCTATCGGTAGGGGTGTCCACATCACCTCTAAGAGCAAGGGCTTGGTCCGAGGCCCTATCGAGTTACAGTGGGACGGTACACATAGCTTTCACCGAGTGAGGGAGAGGCGACGGTGACTCCTGCCGATTTCACCGCTATTACGGGCTTACAGTTCACCGGGAGGCCCGTGACTTGGAGGGACCATATTACGGCTGAGGAGTTTCGGGCTTTGGTCGGGTTTGAGGCGATTCCGAAGGGGCGGGGATGGAGACACGGAATGTCGAGGTGGCGATTCGAGACTAGCATGCGAAATTTTCTTTGCTAATGATGTGGCCGCCCTTGGCGGTAGCTAGAGCATTCATATGGTTGATGCTATCGGTCACCATCTTTGCCAGTGCAGGACGATAGCTATGACTTGCCTCCTCGACTCTCTGGAGGATGTTGATGGGATAGGGACAGTCTCTTGGGGCGAGGCCGGATTGGCGGAGCTCTACTTCTCGTTGGACATGTACGGTCGGAACAAGGCCTTCGATGGGTGCTTTTCTTTTGCCCTTGAGGTAGTCTCCTTTTTTTTCTTTTCTCTTTTCTGTCTTGAGACTTTTATGAGAGAAAATGACCTTTTGATGTTTTGAACATGCGGGCTGGTTTTGCGAGGTGATCGGGTTCTTCCCTTGGAACCCGGCCAGTGATGTCACCATCTTCCACTGCTATGGTTATTTGGAGGAGATGCGAGAGATAAATTCACGGGAAGACCCGGATTACCTTCGACTACAAAATGGTGAGGCCGGTCATCAACGGGGATGGGCACGACGGAGTGGACTTCTACCCACAGGGCGGGTATCCGAGAGATCTTCTTTGGGAGATGCTATAGAGGTGACGAGGCGAGAGGAGGTGGCTCACGGGGCGACATGTGATGTCATTTACTTGGGGACCGCTTCTCGAGACGGCATGGTCATGTTCCCCCACTAGATGCCATTACTCCTTCGACCCTCCCGGCCACGGATCTTTGCGGCCCGAGGGAGCTGGCCGGCGGATGAGATTGCTAGAGTACCGGGCGGCGTAGGCTGCGGAGGAGTACTTCGACATGGACACCCCCTACGCGTGTTTGTGGAGCGGCGCTGAGGACGCCACGAAGCTAGTGAAGGCGGCGGTCACTCGGGGATATGGGGAGGATGAGCCTGCGACCCGCCGATCCCTCCTGCGCATCGTCCTACGTGGTCCATGGAGTGCCGAGGAGGATGAGGATACTGTCCCCGATGCTAGGGAGCCCCAGTACACCTTGCCGCTGATAGCACTTTGTAAGTGTACTCTTAGGGTCTTATTCCCTTTTTAGCTTTGATTTTACGCTTTTTGCTATTTTACGAGATTTTCGAGATTTTTCTTTTTTTTTTTTTTTTTCTCGGAGTTCCGGCTCGCACTTACGATAGGATGGTCGGGCGAGAATAGGGGCTGGAAGGACATGTGCCGGTCTCTTACGAGGAAGGCGCTGCGCTTGAAGGCGGCGGCGGATGCACGGGAGCACAGGCGCAAGAGACGGCACGTCGGGGCACGGCGTCTACCTCATCGGCCTCGGAGTACTCTTCCCGGTGCTATGCCTCGGGGCGGGGACCCAAGCCCGACATTACGGAGCGGTGGCTGAGTATGGGCACGATAATGTCCATCTATCGATGTGAGCGACCGGGAGGACTGATGAGGGAGGCTAGCATTTACGAGTAGCGGCGATGAAGATGAAGAAGAATCGGAGGCCTAGGAGGTCTCTAGAGTAGATTTGGAACAAAAACAAACAATTTACAATTTTTATGCACACTTTGTTTATTTTTTGCTTTATTTGGGCGCCGATGGGCGAAAACATTGTATTTATGTTTTAATTGCTTTTCTAATTCATGCTTTTTCAATTTGCATATTATCGAGCCTTGGGGCGACTTTTTGCTTGGAATTGGGGCTGAAAATGGGCCAAAATGATTTATAATGGTGTATAAATGCTTGAATGGCTTCGGATATGTTTTTGTACGGGTTTTGGTTGAAAAAGTGGGGTGAAAACTCCCTTGGGCAGCAACTTTGGTTCTTTGCAGAATTTTTCTGCGAGAGGGCTAATGTAGCCGTGCGGCATGGCCTTGAGGGCAAATGAAGCCGTGCGGCTTACGGTTACGTACGGCGGTTATTTTACGAATAAAAGCAAGGCTTGGCCATTTCATTTCATTTTCACTCTAGACTTGTCCCAATTGTTCCCAGGCATATTTTGGACCTAAAAGCACCATCTTTGATCATTTTGCGATGGAGAATCCCGTTAGATTGCAAAGGGGAAAGCAGAGACCATTTTCTATCCGGTCTTCAATCTTGGGCGAGATATAACTTCCAAAATCACAAGGGCTGCTTGATTCTTCCTTCAAGATCAAGTCTTTATGGCATTTGAGGGATCTCCCGCCCGATTGGGATACGTTGAGAGCCGCGGCAAAGTTACAGGATGTCAGGAGACATGTTTCTTGTTTCTCTTACAACGAAATCGTCCCAACGCACGAAGACTTGAGCCTTGATTGGGGGTCCCGAGATTGAGGCTATATCTATTCCGCTGATCGGAGACGTGCGGTGACGGTAAAGCTTGCATCTTTTTGCGAGATTCCTTTGGGAGAGAGGTGAGAGGATGATGGTAGCCCGGATAGGATTGACCTTTACGATATCCGGGCGGGTTTGGGTCTCCGAGATATGGCTGCGACCACGGTGGCTATGGATGCTTTCATTCTCTGCGTATTCTCTATTTTGTTCAACTGCTTGAGTCCGTGGGGATCTGTCATAGTGGTCTCTTGGACATGGTCGAGGCTGCGGGGTGGGAAGGATATTGTCCCATTGGTTTTGGGAGAGACATTTCATGGGATTGATAGGATGGCTCGGGAGACCGTTTCATGAGGTCAGGGAGTCCGGCTATGTTGACTTTGTGGGCTGCGGGAGAGGCTCGGGGCTTTGCACAGGGCTTTGCCGACTCGGTGCCCTTGGGTGATTTCTCGGAGAGGTGCACCTAGGCAACGCGGGAACGGGGTAGGCAGGAGGCGATGATGGCTAGGCTATCCACTTCGGACATCCGTTGGTGGATACCACATTGGAGGTTGCGGACCGGGAGGATATTTCGGGAGTCTTATCTTTGTGAGGGTTCCGAGTTACTGGCTGGTCGTCCTTCTACATACCTGCTTGGTATCCGGGCGGTTTGGGGCTTTACGGGAGCCATTGAGTGATTGGGAGGACATCCGGACCATGGAGGTGGTGTCATTGGACATGAGAGATCCGGCCCGGCTTCTCTTTCTTCTCGAGGGCTTGGACACATCTTGCTTTCCCACCCGGGGCTATCTTCGGGAGCGGGAAGAGCACCATCTTGACCACTTGTCTACTTGGTGGTATGAGAGGGAGATGGGAGCGACTCGGGTTATCTTGGAGGATAGACGTCGAGCTTTATTGGGAGGCGGCGTGACTCGAGTAGGACTACGAGGAGGCGAGGCTAAGGCGAGTTGCCATAACCAATCGGAGTGACTTGGTCGGGGATATGGAGGCTCGGTACAAGAGATTGTCCAGGGTCGCTCCTTTGGCCCGAGGCTCGGAGGGAGGAGGTGCGGACTCGTGCTCGTATAGAGAGCGCTCATTGACACGGGGTTGGTAGAGGCTCCGGTGAGGATACCGGAGGTCGGGATGAGGGATACCGACATTATTGAGAAGAAAAGGAAGAAGACTCGACGAGGCCGAGGAAAAGGGAAGAAGGCGAAGAAGACTCGGCGAATGACGGCGACAAGTCTTTTCTCAAGATCCTCTTATTGCCATTTGCAAACACATTAGTTTATTTAGGCATTTTGTTGTATTTTAGATCTTTTTAGCGAGGTTAGCGAGTTAAGAGGTAGACCGTGCTTGAACTCATCAAGAAGTTTTTAACTTGTAATGAACAAGAAATATTATTTTAAAAATTAATCAAGACACATTTCATGGAAATTCAAATGCCTTTATTGATTGGGACCCGTTTTATGAAAAACTGAAATACCCTTTACTATTTTTAGGACGCACTTCATGGAAGCTTAATTGTCCCTTTTATTGTTTAGGACACATTTCATGGAAACTTAATCGTCCTTTTTATTGTTTAGACCGAACCATATATGGCTGCCTACGTTCCCCTTTTACAAGAAAGGCTAAGGGGCTCGGGTCTTCGTAGTTCATTACGGTGAACTAAAAATTTTTTTTATGTGCGGCCATTTGTCTTTTGCCTAGACCGCCCTTTTTGGGGTTTTCGGCCTAGTGGGCATTACTCTTTTTGCACTAAGATTTTTCTTTCTTTTTTTTTTTTTTTTTTTTTTTATACGTGCATTTGTCTTTTGCCTAGACCGCCCTTTTTGGGGTCTTCGGCCTAGTGGGCATTACTCTTTTGCACTTTTTTTTTTTTTTTTTTTTTTTTTTTTTTTCTTTTTTATCGAGACATAGTATCTTCGGAGTTTATCACCGTTGACCGGGTGGACAAAGGGATTGCCATCCAAGTACGCAAGCTTCATTGCTCCTCTGACGGTATTTTACGCACCACATAAGGGCCGATCCAAACGGGTTCCCATTTTCCCGGGGTTGTCTGCGGTAGGGGCTTTACTTTCGGCACCAAGTCGCCCTCTTTGATGTCTACGGCCTTGACCTTTTTATCAAACGCTGGGCCATTCGCCTCTGGTAGGCTCGGGTGTGTTCCATGGCTTTTAGCCTTCTCTCGTCAAGCGGGCTAATTCATCATGCGGCTGCGCAACCATTCCACTTCATTGACAACTGTTTTCCGGGAGGACCCTTAATGACGGGATTTCCAACTCCACTTGGTAACACTTTGCTTCCATCCCGTAAGTTAGGGCAAAAGGAGTTTCTCCTGTGGTATTACGACAGACGTTACGCAGCCCCGAGTGCTAGGTGCGGCTTTTCGGGCCAATCACGACCACGGGTGGCCATCTTCCGGATGATCCGCTCGAGTGTCTTATTAGCGGCTTCCACGGCTCCATTGGTTTGAGGTGCATGCAGGGGACGACTTGTGGCGAGTAACTACGGGTCGACGGCGGTCTATCGCGATCTCCTTCGAAGTGTGACCCATTATCGAAATGATCTCGTTGGGCACCCCATATACGCACATTATGTTTTCTTTGATGAAGCTGGGCCACTTTTCTAGAAGTGAGGACCTTGTAGGACTTGGCCTCTACCCACTTGGTGAAGTAGTCAATGGCCACCAACACGAACTCGTGCCCATTGCTTCTATAGGGGATATTTTCCCTATCACGTCAATGCCCCAAGTTGCAAACGGCCAAGGAGTCGTCATGCGGTACGAGTCATGAGGTGGGAGATGGTTGAGGTTGGCAAACCGCTGGCATTTGTCGCGAGTTCGGACGTGCGAACGCGATCTGTTTCCATGGAGATCCGGTAGTAACCCATTACGAGGATCACTTGCATCGGGGCTCTGGCATTCATGTGAGGACCGCGGGGACCATTGTGGATTTCGGTCATCAACTCTCTGGCTCTTTCTTGAGTGACACATAAGAGGAGTGGTCCTTGATACCGCTTCTTGTATAGGTTGCCTCCTAGAATGACGTGCTTGAGAAGCCAACCTTTTCGGGGCTTGCAAGCTTTTGGCTCGACTCCTTCTTTTGGTCTACCTTCTTCGTCTCTGAAAGGCGACTCTCCGTCTTTGAGGAATTGGTAAATACGATTGTACCAAGGTTCCTTTATAGGCTCGGGTCCCAGGTCCACTTCCTTCACAACGAAAGGCTGGGGCTTCTCTTCTACCCACTCTGAAGGGCTTTATGGCTTTTCCCTCGGGGATCTCTACCAATGAGGCTAGAGTAGCTAGAGCATCTGCGAATCTGTTCTTTTCCCTCGGCAAGTAGTGGAAAGTTACTTCTCGGGCTGTCCGATCAACTCCTCCATATGGGCATGATACCGTTGCGGATTAGGGTCTACGAGTCTTCCACTTGTTGGAGACTTGGTTGATGATCGGGTGAGTCTCAGTAAACTTCGAGCTCCTTGACATTTCTTTCTAAGGCGGCCTCCAAACCGGCAATGCGAGGCTTCATACTCGGCGGCATTGTTCGTGGCGGGAAAGTTCAACTTGAGGGCTATGGGGGTATGCTCATCTTTCGGATCGACCAATAGCATTCCTACACCATTTCCTCTTTTGTTAGCGGCTCAGTCAAAGAACAAGCTGCCATCTATTTTCGAGCTCAGCTGCAAAGATCCCTTCATCTGGAAATTGGGGTTCGGGCCCTCTGTCTTCATTCTTGGGAAATTCGCTAGGTGATCGACAATGCTTGACCCTTGATGGCCTTTACGGTCACATAGTTGATGTCGTATTACGCCAAGAAGAAGGACCACTTCGCTAGACGCATCGATAGGGAAGGCTTGTCAAAGATGTACTTGATGGGGTCCATTTTCGAGACCAAGTTCACGGGGTGGGCTTGCATATAATGCTTCAACTTGCCGACTACCGGACCGATCTGCACGGAGTCTTTTCACACGCCGAGTAATTGAGCTCACTCCCTTGTAGCTTCCGGTGACAAAGTAAATGGCATTTTCTACCCGAGAGTCTTTCTTCTCTTGAGCAAGCATAGCCCCAAGCAGCCGTGTACGCGACGGTTAGATAGAGCGAAGAGGCTTGTCTATGTGGGGGGCATAGTACCGGGGATGCACTAAGTATGCCTTGATGCGGTCAAAGGCGTCTTGGCATTCTTCGGTCCATTACGTGTCCACATTCTTCTTCATGAGCTTGAAGATGGGCTCGCACATAGTGGTCAGCGATTGACAAAACGGGCGATGTCTTGCAATTTTCCCATGAAGCTTTTGACTTACTGCAGGTTTGAGGTGGCCTCATATCCATGATAGCTTTGATCTTTCGGGGTCAACTTCTATACCTCGCTCCGTGACCATGTACCCGAGCACTTTTCCCCTTGTCACTCCGAAGGTGCATTTGGCGGGGTTTAGTCTCATGGAATCTTTGTCTCGGCCTCTCAAAGAATTTTCGTAGGTCAACAAAGTCTTGCCCACCTTCTCCTTTGGAGTGGATTATCATGTCGTCTACGTAGACCTCAATCTCCTTGTGGATCATGTCATGAAAAAGTGCGGTCGCTGCCCTTTGGTAAGTAGCCCCGGCATTCTTGAGCCCGAATGGCATTGCTTGTATATGATGGGTTCCCCACGGTGTGGTGAAGGCTATCTTTTCTTGGTCTTCCTCGGCCATCTTGATGCTGGTTGTAGCACAAAACCATCAACGAAGGATTTGACTTCGTAGTTGGCGGTGGAGTCCACCGGGATGTCTATGTTTGGCGAGAGGGTAGTCGTCTTTGGGGCTGGCCTTGTTCGGATCTCGGAAATCCACACGGCGCGCACCTTCCCATTGGCCTTGGTTACGGTCACGATGTTGGACAACCATGTCGGGTATTCAATGACTACGATGAATCCTACCCGCAGTAGCTTCTCAATTTCTTCTTTGACTGTAGGGACCATTCCGGCTTGATCTTTCTCGGTTACGCTTTGCGGCTTGGCATCGGGTGCTAGAGGGATTACGTGCTCTACTATCGAAGCTGTCTAGCCCCGGCATATCTTTGTATGACCATGCAAACACGTCGACGTATTCTACGAGCGGCTCAATCAATCTGTCCCTTTCACCCCCTGGAAGAAGCTTCCAATCTGTGTCTCTTTAGGTTCCTCAATAGTACCCAAGTTCACACTTATCAAAACCTCCTCGGCGGCTTGGGCCCGGTTTTCCTCTTTTACGAAACACCTTAAAGATTTCTTTAATGTATTGTTCGTTTAGTGTGTTTGCATCTTGTTCAAATGATTCATTATTAAGCTGTTGTTAAGTTTTGAGTTAATTTATCATTTGTTAAGTTGGCAATAAGAGGATAATCGTAAAGATTTGTCATTTCATTCAAGATAAGGGGAAAGATGACATCGATTACATTTTCATAATCCTCGGGCGTGAGGCCTTCGGATGACTACGAGGGCTGGAATTCGAAGATTCTGACTCAGGCGAATAGACAACACGACTCTGGACCCTACACTACTTATTGACTCGAGGGGACTTGACAAGGGTTGGACCGGGATCTCGCTCCTTCTTCTTTGTTGCCCACAGGGAGTAAGCGATCTTGTCGGCGTTGTCATTTGATTGTGCACTCTGCGGATCATTATTGCCTTTGTCGATGCCAATTCCATAGGAAGTACTCGGGCGATTTGTGAGAATCTCCTTTACGAACTTAACTTCATCCATTTGTACCTCAGGGCGGTAGGACCGGTTGTGCTTTCGGCATACGAGATACGGCTCTCTTCATCCCAAAGTCTTGGCTTGTTCACTCTTCTCTCTACCTTTTCCCAAACGGGGGTTGGGAATGATCCTCTGGAGTAGTAAGAGCCATTACAAACACATTATGCTCGTCATGGGTAATGAAGGGTTACGGAGAGACTTTCATTAACATGGCTTGTTTTACTTCAAACTCGCAGTCTTCATAAGTGAGCCTTTCTTACGTAATCTTGACCATGGTTCTTGGTTCGATGTCGTAGAAAAGAGGCCGAGCTCGACAACATTAACGAAATCGGTTCCGACTATGGGTCCAAGCTGTCCCTCCGTAGCGGCGGCATTAATCGGATCTTTCCATTTCCCTTGTAATTCGGCATAAGGAACATTGAATTTCGGGATATCTATGACATTGGATTTCCAAAACCGTTTCCATTTGTTCCTTCGAACTCGATCATGTTGACTCGGTTGTTGGCGGGAAGAGGATTCTTGACCACATTGGGACCCCGAGGTGGTTCTAACTTGCCTTCTTCAACTAGGCGAGAGATCGGGAGCTTCGGGTAGGTGCAATCATTAGTGTTATGGCCATGATAATTGTGAAAGCGACGGTGTTTGGTCTCGTCCATTCGATGCTTGGGGTTTTACGGGTTTCCGAGTTTTCCAAAGGTCGATGAGTCCTTGGGCTACCAAACCGTCGAAGACCTTTTCTAGTGGCATTCCGAAATCTTCGGCGGTATAGAAAGGGAGCTTTGGCTTTGCGGCGGCTTGCTGCATTACATCCCGCTTTCTCATTACGAATGTAATTAACGGCGCCAATCACTTCTTTTCCTTTTACGGTGGCAGTGGGGCATTTGACACCGGTGCTTTGTAGCGATAAGAAGGCATTTCATTCTGTGGCCGGGGCCATATTGAAGGCATTCTCAAACTTGGTGCCGGCATTTACCATTGCCCGAAGGTCGGGATAGTAGTAATTGCCAATTTGGACTCTTAGTTGAGGTTTCGGGCAAGATTGGAAGATCTCCATCTGTTCCTCTTCATTGAGTGGGGTCATCATTTCCTTGAGCTTCCAATTCCATCTCTTGTAGAATTCACTTCTTGGCTCATCGAACGTTGTAGGGTACCACTGTAGGTCATTCTTTGGTTTCCCAATTCAAATTGGCTTTATACTTTTCTAGGAACGCTTCTTTGATCTGGTCCCAAGTAGCTCGGGCCTCTGGTTTCACATGCGGGAACCACCTAAGAGTGAACCTTTTAATGATAGCTGAAAATGATCGGCCATTTGTTCTTTGTGTACAATCTTTGGCTCTCATGGCAAGAATGTAGCTTTCAATGTGAGTCAGGGGACAATCGGTGCCGTTGAACTTTTCAATTTACGGCATTCGGAATTTTGGAGGGAGAGGGACAACTTTGTTGGGATCGGTGATACGGTATCTTTGTCCTCTTGGTGTCTATTTCCCCAAACTTCTCTTGCATGGACCTAACTTGTTCCCTTAGCCAAGCCATGTCGAGTCGGGGGATGGTTTAGGATTGCTCGATTAGGAGAAGGCTTATCGACTTGGGTGGAAGGACGGTGGGTGGCACGGTGGTAGGCGGTACCAAGGCTTGGGGATCTTTGGAGGGAAGTAAGTGTAAACTTGACCGGGTCCCGTGTTCCCGTGAGGCGGCCGGAGGCATAGGAATTAGGCTCATAATTTCCGAAGTAGGAAAAAGGATACGGAACCTCACGGGGTCTGTGGGCAAAGTTGGAGGCGGAAGATCTGCGTGGCGGGACATGAATTGAGAGGGTCATTGAGCTGATTTTGAGGCCTAGGAAATGCACAGGATGGCCCATGCGAGGAGAGGAGTGAATCCCATGGGGTAATGCGGAGGCTGCGTGCAGGGATAGGCGAGGCGTTTGCTTTACGTTGGTAGGGGACAAAGCTAGGTCTCACTTGAGGAGGTGAGGGTGTTGGGATCTGATGGCTTGAGATGTTGGAAAGGGCTGAAGAGGGGTAATCCTGGATAAGGGATCGTATGAGGATGGAGGAGGGCATTGGTTATAGGTGGATGGGCTGAGATGGGCGCCACGGAGGCTCATCTTCTATCATCACCAAGGAACCGTTGGGCTCGACCACTATTTGAACTCCATGACGACGAAGCGCTTCGATGAGCGTGGCTTGCTTTGTTCCTCATGGGCCTTACGAGCTGTTTTCCGAGGGCTAAGGTTAGCTCTTCTTCCCTAGTCATGCGGTTACCCAAACCGGCCTTTGTTTTTCTGTCAAATCGGTCATTCGACTCTACGGGCGATGAGCGAGGATTACAGCGAGCTGTACGAGGATTACTGCGCTAACAAGTCGGCGGCCGGTGTTCTCGCACTTCTTTCTCGGCTGCGGGAAAGGGATAGGAAAGGTTTAGACTCGGGGTAGGTGTTTAGGGTGAAGGCTCGGGCAATATGCAAATTAGAATCTTCAAGTTTACTTAAAACAGTGTCTTTTATTAATATCTATTTGGTTGGAAAAGGGGTTACGCCCTTCTTTTTCACAACTACTCTAGATCCTGGATCGGTGGGTTCCGTCACTACGTCTATAAGCCCCTCGTATTCCACTGTATTTCGACCTCCCGGGGTGGACGGCCCGGGCGAGGGTCCTATAGGGCACGCGGATCCCACCGACCGAGAGTAAGAAACGCTCCTATCGGGTCTAGCGGGTCATAGGACCTTTCAACGCACGAGCGATGCGGATTATAGTCAAGGCAATAGTGAAAGTCTCGTCTCTCTGCCTCGACGGATCTTTGACGAGTTTCGCTTGAGCGAATGACGGTTTTTGACTTTCGGTAATGTCCGAGAATATAATAGGCATGGGTCGGGCGGCAAAAGCCGGATGACACGGTGTCACATTGAACTTCGTTGCATACGCGGTGCGCGAGTCGGAATCGAAGTCAATGCTTGGTCAAGATCTTGCCAATTTTTCCTTGTCGGAATTTTGGCGAGCTTCGCTTGAGCGAAAGATCTTTTATTTTGGCAAAGACTTGGTCTTGACTTTTACGCATTCCGTGCGGGTCAAGGTCAATAGTCAATGTCGGAGTCAAGATCCCACCGATTTTTCCTTATCGGAATTTCGGCGGGAATTTCGCTTGAGCGAAAATCTTGGCTTCCGTTATGAGCTAAGGCTTGACCTTTACGTGGGTATGCAAGCTGGGCTATATGACACGGACTAGACCAAAAACCAACCAAAAGTCACGGATTTTTGAAACGTGTGACACGGGTGTGCATTGGTCGACACTTGTTTGCCATGGGGAGGTTGGGATGATTCCGTGCGCGCCGGGAGCATCGTAAGGCTGTCCGTGGCTGCAGTGGAACCACCCTCGGGTTTGAGGGACGTGCGTGCAAAAGTGTACGGGATATATCGGGTGCGCGTAGTGTGCGGTCTCCTAAAATTGTTCCTTTTTGAGTTAAAACGAGAGATTTTCATAAATGTGTTTTAAAGGAATGATTTTCGGGACGGGGAAAATGCAACACATAAGCACGTAAATTTTAAGGAGCCCCGATCGGTCATGGAGCTGAATAGCCCCAAGCCGCTAGGGCTTGCCCGGATTAACCATGATTTTTCTGGTGGAATTGCCGAGGTCGTATGGTCGAGAATCCTATGAGGATTAGCCGTACGGCTTGCATGGATCAATTTTCCAGTTCCACTCCTTTTGCTATTTTTGGGTTGTTTCCCGTTCAAAGTATGCACAGATTCCAAGATGCAAATGATGCAATGCATGGTAAAAGAAAGCAAGCATGACTAATGAAATCGGCGATGGGAGTCTAACCCGCTCAAAGGGAAAAGCTTTTTGTATTTTTTTCAAAATTTTTTTTTCAAAAGGGATGCGGTACGTGGGATTGTTAAACCACCTTGTTATCCCAAGCCCCGGGTTAGGGAGCGATACAGGAAGGGTAAGTGGGGTCCACCTATATACCAAGTATCGACTTTTGTTTTGAAAAAAAAGCTTTTCTCCTTTGGGATGATCCCAGTGAGTCGCCAAAGCGTGAATGTGTGCCCAAAATTTTTGTTTATTGGAATTCACGCGAGTTTGAAGACATCCGAGTTATTTGAAAAACGGAGTCGCCACGCCATTTTGATTACCTCAAAACTTTGAAAAAAAGGTTTTATGGGTTCGGAGGTTAAGTTACCCCTTGGGAAGAACGTTTGGCGTTCACCCAAAGTGCCTTGCCGGAGCAAGTCTCCCTAGATTTCATTAATCGTGTTTGCTTGCGTGCTTTCTTTGTGTGCATGTGTTTGAAAATAAGGGGGAATGTCCCAAGTTATCTTCCGGACGTACAAACCATTTGTTGGTTGTCGCTCGGGATTCCTTGGAATTTATGTATTTGGGATTATGATCCCGTCCTCATCTTATGACTTATGATCATCGCATTTTTAAGCCTCGGGACCCTCGGGACTTGCGTGATCGAGAGAATGACTCTCTTTTGGGTCAAAGATGAGGTTCTTTAGGAAGGAATGTCCTTAGCCCATCAATCCTACGCTTTAAGACGGTCGAGCTCGTATAAAGGCTTCATACTCATTCTTAAGCGATAATCGGAGATATAGGGTTCAAGGTTATCCTTTTCCTAAAGAAATCATGAACCTTTAATGGAAGGAACGATGCAAAGATGAGAACTTTTACACCGGTCCGTTCCAAGGTTGGGGGAAAGGGGAAATGCATGATAAAAAATGACTCTTTAATGAAAAGATGACATTTTTAGGTTGCAAATGATGCTTTTTGATTTAAAGAAATGATCTTTATGCAAATGATGCATAAAGATTTGATTTTTATGCAAATGATGCATTGAAAAAGGGGTTTTGATGCAAAGGATGCGTTTTCATTGAAAAAGATTTGATCTTTATATGCAAATGATGCATAAAGATGACATTTTTATTGGAAAATAGGGATTTTAGGTGCAAAGGATGCACCTTTATGAAAAAGACTACATTTTTATGACAAATGAGGTCTTAATGCATGCAAAGGGAAAGGGGGTGATAAAGATATGATCTTTATGAATAAATGCCAAGTCCCAAGCAAGATATATGAATGCAATGAGCAAGTATATCAATTAAAATGCAAGGTTAGGGCGTGCGAGGTTACCAATCGTTTCCTTCGCTTCTTCGGACGGAGCTAGGAGGAGAGGTTCTTCTTGGGTCTTCAAGGAGGAGGGAGATGGCTTCTTGAGCTTCTTCTTCACCTTCTTGGACTTCCAGCAGCTCCTTGGGGGATTTTCTTCGTATTATGAGAGTATTATGCTTCTTGTTGATGATTAAAATGGGTAGAGGAGGGCTCTATTTATAGGCGATGCGGATAAGGCTAATGAAGCCGTGCGGCTGCAGGCTCTTTGCAAATGAGGCCGTGCGGTCTTATCCATTGTGACTCAGCATTCTAGAACCATGCAAGGTGGCATCATTCTAGAAGCTTCTCCCTAATTAAGAAAAACGTGTTTTCTTAATTAGGAAGGCTCCTTACAGCCCTAATTTAAATTTGGACTGTTCCAGGACATTTCCGGAACACTAGGAAGGTCCGGGGAATTACCGGGAAATTTACCGAAATGTCGGGAAAATTAACCGGAAGGCATGAGCCAGATTTGGGTACTTACACAGATACAACTAAATACATGAAAATATTTTATAGTGGGTTTCTTGCCAAGAAGGATTTGATAGGGTGTCATAGTGCTCCCAATTCTGAGAAACACCCTATTACCAATGTGACAGGCAGTATTCAAGTCCTCTTCCCAAAATTTCTTTGATGGGTTTTTGGAACTTAGCATAACCCTAGCCATCTCTTGCAGGATTCTATTTTTCCTTTCTGCAACTCCATTATGTTGGTAAGTTATAGAAGTAGAGAATTCATGAGTAGTTCTCTTAAAGTTGCAAAAGGCAGTAAACATGGAGTTTTCATACTCGGTACCATGGTCAGACCTAATCCTTACAGCCTTAAGTCCATACAGATTTCTGACCTTTTATACCAGTTTTTAAACTCACCTATGGTCTCAGACTTCTCCCTTAAAAACATCACCCATGTGTACCTGGAGTAGTCATCAATACACATAAAAGTATACTTCTTTCTACCAAAATTTCTACCTCTATAGGACCCATCAAGTCAGTGTGTATCAACTTCAAACACCTAGATGTGGAGCATTGTTGGACCTTTTTGTGTGAGGATTTGGTTTGCTTTCCCAATTAACAAGAACCACAGACATCTGTGTTCTTAAAGTTCAGTTTTGGAAGGTCCTTTACAGATTCAAATCTTTGGAGTTCCTCCAATTTTATGTTGCTGGCATGCCCTAGTTTTTGGTGCCACAGATCAGCATCATTCACTTTAGTACTTAGGATAGACAGATTGTCACCAAATTGGTAACAATTATCAGCAGATCTAGGACCTGTAAACACACATTTGTTATTATTATCAAACACCTCACACAAGTGTTTATCAAACTTTACATGAAGGTCATCATCACACAACTGGATGATACTTATCAGATTTTCCTTTTATTTATCTCAAAACCTAACGGTTCTTTTTATACCGCAAGTGCACGGGTTATAATAGTATAGCAAGTGCAAGTACGAGTCAATCCCACAGAGACAGGTTTTACTTAGAATGATATTTGTTTTTATATAAATTTATAGAAATGAGATTTGGAAAATATGTTTTGGTTTATGAAAACACTAAAAACATGCACGGATCACTTTAATTGAATTCTTATAAGACGAGGGTATTCTCGAGGTTGGGACTCGAACAAACGTTTATTCATCAAATAATCATGCCTATGAATAAAATTTTTCATCAAAATCAAGGATGGTACATTCAGCCTATACTACTTCTCACGATCAAGCAAGTAGCATTTGTATTCTTCACTAATTATGCCATATCTCTCGATGACCCATAATTAGTAAGAATCCATTACTGTTTATAAAGTCCACGTACTTTCCATTCAAGGAACATCCCTAGGCCATTAATCTACTCTCGTGATTAATAAAACCTAGTTCAATTCATATGGTTCCGCTAATCGAGATTCACAGCTACATCCTTCTCTCGATTAACTAGAATCATACAAGTTGGACGTCTCCAAAATGTAAGTCTTTTCAGTTTGATATGAAAGAATTGTAAAGATGAAGAGAGATGGCATGATTTAATAGTGATGAATAAAAGTGATGAGTTTCCAACCCAAGAATTTGGGGAATTACTCACAACCCATAATTAAAACAAGTAGAAAATAAATAAACGAAGATAGGAATAGAAAGACTTATGCTCGTAGGAGAAACAAGGGCTAAAAGTAAACTTCAGAAAATTTATTGCTTCGATCTTCAAAAATAACTTTAAGAACAATCGATGAATTATGAATAAATGAATTGCTAGAGTATTTTGATATGTTTCTATGTGTTTTTCAGATGATTTTCTATATCTAAAACTGAGTACAAGGCATCTTTATGTAGGCATTTTTGGCTAAGGGTTGCATCTCTTGAAAAAGGCATCCTTTGGCTGAACAAGGTGGTGCTCGGCCGAGCAAGATCTTCTCAGCAAATACTCCATTATGGTCCCTCATTCTCGGTCGAGTCAAGGAAGTGCTCGACCGAGCAGCAGCAGCTTTGGACTGACTTCTGGAATTTTTCAACTTTAACCCCTCTATTTCCATAGCTTTTACTCTAAGCCCCTTATACTTCAAAATATGAATCTAAAACCTGTATATTTACACAAAATACCAATCAAATGTAAAATCGAAGATATAAAATAAAATAAGCTTAATTTATACTTAATTGGCATTAAATTTAAAGTAAATAACGTAATAAAAATACTATAAATGACTATAAAATAGTCATTTATCACCTTTAGGCCTTATACATGGTAGACATTGTGCAGTTTTGGGAGACCCTTAACATCTAGAGTCCCTTTCCCAATGATTTTACCTTATGCACCACCATCAAAGTTCACCATTCCCCCAATTATTAACCTATAGTTGGTTAAGGCATCTTGATTTCCAGTCATGTGCCTAGAGCACCCACTATCAAAATATCAGGAACCTGTGACACTACTCTTGAGGGAAGAGTAGACAACATTGCAAGTAGCACTAAGTTTAGCACCCCATTTGGTTTAAATTTTCTTTTGTGGTGCACCTGCTGATGTATACTAGAATATGTGGCCGGATGTGTGCACATCCTGCCACACATATGAGTTTGGATTACACAGCCCGCTTTTGTATCAGCTTTTAATTTATAACAGAAGGGATGAATATATCCGGGAGCAAAGCAGTAGTGACAGATTTAGTGCCTTCTTCTTGGCCTTTTAGCACTCAAAAATGGTTTTACATCGGATTTTGAAACCTCACTTCCCTACTTTATAAATTTGGTTTTTTCAAACTCAGTACCAGCTTTTCTAGTTTTAACAATAGCTAAAGCTTCATCAAATTTCATTTTCCCATTATTTAACTTGGTTAATGTACCTACAGATTTTTCAAAATCAGTTTTGAATTTTTCAAGCCTAACCTCTTTCTTGGTTACCGGAATTTCAAGTTTATCAATGGTATCTTTTTTATCATCATTTTCTTTGAAAAGTCTAGCTTTCTCATTTTCACAAACAGACTGTTTATCAGAAAGAGATTTGTTTACCTTGGCCAGTACCTCAATTTTTTCATCTTTTTTATCCAATATGTATGCAGTTCTCTGTATGTCTCAGAGTTCCTTATAGGGAATGTCTCTTACTTTATCATCTGAATATCCTTTTATGAAGAAAAAGTTGAGAGTCATATTTGATGTATATGCAGATGTGTCCAAGGATGTGTCCACATCTGAGTCCACATCCACATTCTCCTCAGAATCTCTTTCTTCTATTCCTGCAAAGTGAGCATTAAAAACAGAATGGCAGTTTATTATAGACATGTTAGCAACTTCCTATTCATCCTCACTGTCGCTCAGGGAAGCAATTAATCTCATTCCCTTCTTTTTCAGAGTGTTAGCACACTCATTAGAATAGTGACCAAAGACACGACAGTCTCTACATTGCATAGATTCAGAGGACTTCTTATTCTCTGGGTTTTGGCCTTTTGAACCCATTCTCAGTGTTAACCTTAGGTTTTTCAACACTTGGAGCAGGTCTGTTGGAAAACTTGCTCATCCTCTTATTTTTCAGCATAGAACTGATTTTTTTTTAGATGAGGGCCAAATCCTCATCCTCAATACTTGATTTGTCAATCTCTGAGTAGAGCTCAACAAGTTCTTTTGGAACTGCTGCAGAGCTTTTGAGGGCATGTCTTATGTACTTGTTCTTTTTTTTTTTTAGCCTTAAGATTCAGCTCAAACAAAGTCAAAATACCAACAATCTTGTCTAATCCTAAAGTGTTGGTGTCATTAGTTTCTTCTATGACAATAACCTTTATGTTGAACCTTTCAGGTAATGTCCTCAAAATTTTGCTTACAAGTCTGGCATTATAGATAGACTTACCAAGGCTATTGCATTCATTAGAGATCTCATGTATCTTAACAGCATAGGAGATAATGTCTTTTGTCTCTTCCATTCTCAGAATTTCAAATCTATCCATCAAAATCCTAAGCCTATTGGATTTAACACTTGGAATCCCCTCACATTGCATCTGTAAGATATTCCAAGAATTATTAGCAATACATTCATTGGTGATAAGCTTGTACATATTTCCAGAAATATGACTAGAAATAGCACCCATGAATTTAGAATTATAATTTGTAGAGGTGATTTCAATAAGGGTTCATCTTTCCTAAGGTTTTCTTTCAAAAATAGTTTCACCAATACCTGATGCAGACTTCTTATCCACAGTGGGAGGTTGCCAAGCAACAAGTATACACTTTCGCGCTCTTTTATCAATTGATTTGATGTAGTTACTGTAAGTACCCCAATCTGGATCGCTTTCCATCCCAGCATACGACAAAACCAGGGGCAAACTCCCGGAGGTCATAACTCCTTCATACGAACTCCGATTGAGACATGCCATATATGGTTGGAAAGCTATCGACGAGAACTAGCATGCCATCACAATTACAAAATGTGGAAAAGCATGGAAATCCGTACGGACCTCTTTGCTCCTAGACATCATAATTGCAAAATCTGCTTAAAGTCCACGAGATTCCCTCAAATCCCGAAAATCTAAAATTTTGGATTACCTAAGAGGTCCGTACGGACCTCTTTGCAACTTTTCCCACACTATAAATAGAAGGCTCCCCCTCTCGAAATTTTTACACCTCCCTCTTCTCTTCTCCCTCTAAGCCTTCAGGCTCCCTCTCTAAGACCCCTCGGGGCACTCCCGGTCCCTTTCGGTTCCTTCCGGGGCCTTCCGAGCTCCCTTGTGGTGCTCCGAAGCCCTTTCCGAGCACTCCCGCGATGCTCCCGCGCTGCCCCGAGGCACTCTCGAGGTACTCTGAGGCCCTTCGTGGTACTCCGAGGCCTTGCCTGGTCTTTCCCGAGGTGTCCCGACTCTTTCTGAGTCAAACCGGCGATCCCGGCCCACGCCGAACCTCTGCCCGAATCCAACCGACGATTCCAACGCACGCCGAACCTCTGTCCGAATCCAACCGACGATTCCAACGCACGCCGAACCTCTGCCCGAATCCAACCAACGATTCCGACGCACGCCGAACCTCTGCCCGAATCCAGTCAAAGATCCCTGCGATCCCAACGCACGCCGAAACTCTGCCCGAGTGCACACTTGACAATCCCGAGGCACGCCGAAGCTCTGTCCGCAGATAACCGGCACATCCCGAAGAAATCTCGATCCGTCCCGGAACACTATTCCATCCTCAAACACTATTCCCCAGCGAAAGACAGACACGAACCAACATTGGTAAGGCTTCCTTCCTATACTATTTCAATACATTTCAATACGTAGTGTACAATGTAGACATCCGATATCGCATGCATTTTTAAAAGCACACACACACACAACATTTAAAGAAAGAAGGGGTATCGAAAGACTCGTTTTTACGAGGCGACTCGGGTGAGCTCTAAGATTCTAATATTCTCTTCCCGAGGAGTAACCTGACCTCCGAACTCAAAATCTCATCACACAAAAACAGTTTATTTTTAAACTGATGCCTTTTCTCAATGTTTTGGGCTTAATCAAAACGGCGTGGCGACTCTACAAAGCGAAAACACAGCGAGACACCTCCACCAACACAACGCAAAATGTAAACGGATTAGCCAGATGCCGGGGCGCGATTGCGCTGCCTCTCGGATCCAGGTGACTTCCGAAAGCGACAAATGCGAGATGCCGGGGCCCGCATGCGAGCCGGATCCGGGTAATTTCAGTTGGCGACTCCACTGGGGACATTTTGTTTTAAAAACTTTTAAACAAAAAATAAAAGATTTTTAAAACGATGATGAGGGTCAAACTTTCATTTTACCCCTTCTCTTTAACTGTTGTGTGTGTGTGCATGTGCTTTACTTTTTTTATTTTACAAAAAAAGTAAAAATACAAAAAATGCATCAATATACATCTGTGCATACATTTAAAATTCTTCGAAAAACTTCTGTTTTACTCAGAAAAAGAATTTTAGAGATCGCACACTACGCGCACTGCTGCCTCGGTTACACCGCACACTACTCACACTGCTACCTCGGTTACACAGCACGCTACGCGCACCGGCCGCCTGATACACCGCACACTACAACCCTTAACCCGGGTGGTCTCGGGCAGCTCGTTTGGCCTTCCTACGCCTCTGACGCGCACGGATCATTCCAAACATCCCATCCTAGCCAAGCGTCAACCCTGCACGTTTGAGTCTTGAGTCAAACTCTGTCCAGACTCGGTTGGTTTTTACCCAGTCCGTGTCATACAAGCCTGGATACATATCCCATGCCGGCCATTTTTCTGAGTCGAAGCTCGGAACTCAAGATCCCTTGCACAAGCAAAGCGATGAAAGGTCATGCTAAAATCTTGACCCGATCTTGATTTTCCGAAGCTACACCCAGATAATGTTCCATCCCGGATATACATCCATGCCCACATGACACCATGTCATCAAGCCTTTGATACGTCAGCCATGACGATATGACCCAGCCAACGCCTAGCGTCACAGATTCCTTGCGCAAGCAAGGTAAAGAGAGGTCATGCCCCGATCTTGACTCAATGGCCGGCTCGGTTCACTATTCACATGGCTAACGCATCAAAACGAACATGACAGGCTCGGTCCTTAGGTTCGATTTTTCTTTTAGGCCGGTGGAAACCGCTTGCCCTATAGGACCCTCGCCCGGGCCCGTCCACCCCGGGATGTCGAAATACAGGTGCAAAACGAGGGGCTTATAGCCGCACAGATGGTCTCCACTGACCCAGGATCTAGCATAGTTGCGAAAAAGAAGAGAAATCTTTTCCAACCTACCTAGGACTCTGAGAAAACGTGTTTTAAGTAAATTAAAACAATAAAAAAATATAAAGGAAGCGGAAACCGCATGCCACGTGAGCTTTCCCCCTTTTATCCCGAGAGGCCATTCCCGTGTCTAAACCTTGCCCGTCACCCTCCAAATAACCGAGAGTGGCCGAGAATACCCGGAGCCGCCTTTTCGCATCGAGGTCACAAGGTCCGACAGCCTTCTTCCAGTTCAACGGTCCGCACCGTCCGCTACTCCCCCATGACGGGATCGACAGATAACAGTGAGGGAAATGGTACCCCGCCACTAAGGAACCTTCAGACAATGGAGGAGGTGCTGCGAGCCTTCGAAACTATCAATAAGCGCCAAGAAGAACAGCAAGCTTGGATCGTAGACACCCTGCGTCTTCGAGGAACCGCTGCAGCTTCCCCAACCCGACTAACCTTTGTTCTCATAGAAGACGAAGACATACCGGCTCCTCGGTTTCTCAAAGCTATCAACAGGTCCCGCCTCCGCCAAGCTACGAGATCCCAAAGCACGCTAAGCGGCTCTCGCTCAAAGCTCCTCAAGCGTCGGGCCAAGTGCCTCCGACATGTCCGCCTCAAGACACGGCTTCCCGGCTCTACACATCAAGCTCAAGCACAACAAAGACACATACGTGCTCGCTTCCGCGTATCCCAATGCATCTCTAGCATCCCTAGATTCAACCCTTTGCCTCTATATGAGCCTCGCTGCCATAATCAGAAGTCCCCATGCTTACCTGGGACAGGCATCCCGAGCGGATATCCCGACATCTCAAGCTTGCCACCTGCTAGTCTGCCACTTGGGGCTAATGAAGCATTTCCCCAATTCCCAAACACAACCCTTAGCGGACCTGGCAATCACGCCCTTAACTTCAATACTCCAGGGTATGGGTTGGTATACACACAACTACCTCCCTAAGACTCCCGAATGGCGATCCCATCAGCCAATCCTCCTCCATCTTCGGTTTCTATCCCCGAAAACGGTAACCCGCCTTAACCTGCCGATCCCCACATGGTTTGGCTAATCGAGCAAATGAAGGACATGCAAGACAAGCTAGCCAGTTCTCGGAAGGACTCCCTCCTGCCTACTGATCCAAGCAAAGTGGTCCCGCTCCCTCCGAAATTTAGGATGCCAAAAATAGAAAAGTTCGATGGGACAGAATGCCCGAGGACCCATATCAATACCTATGTCTTAGGTATGAGGACCAAAGGGGTCAGACCTCAACAAATGGCAGATCACTTTCAACGCTCCCTAAAATACACGGCCTTGACGTGGCTTCTTAAAGTAAAAGCAGAAAGCCGCTCTACCTGGGAGCAAATAAGTGATATCTTCCTGGAAAAATACCGTGCTAACCTCAAGTGGAAAACAAGCCGGCATGACCTGCAGGCCACTGAGCAGAAAGATGAAGAGTCGGTGGAGGAATTTTACAAAAGATGGAATTGGAAGTTAAGCGAGATAGGGGACCTCCTATCCAAGGAAGAACAGATGAAAATCTTCCACTCCTGCCTAAAACCATCGTTGAGGACATTGATCAGCCACCACCCATATCCTGATCTTCACGCTATGGTCAACGTCGGTACCAAGTTTGAAAAAGCTTTGAGCACGCAGGAAATGGTAGCCAGTCCTGCTTCTTCCTACTGCTGCAAGGCAGTCCCGCCTAATCTGGCATCTGCCCCAAATAAAGGAAAAAGGGCTACCGAGGCATTCCACTACATTCAGAATGAAATCCAAAGAAGTTGTGACCAAGCACTCCCGAGGAATAAACGACAGCGTTTTCAACACTTCGACAACCTCGGAAAGCCTCTAAGCCAAGTGTTCAAGGCATTGATAAAGCAAAACATGCTCAAGCCCCTTGAGAATTATCAGCCGAGGAATCCTAACCTGAACGTGGATATGAGCAAGCATTGCGCTTTTCACAACTACCCAGGCCACACCACCGACGATTGTGTCATACTAAAACAAGCAGTCCGGGGGCTAATTGAAGAAGGAAAGTTGGAGCGCCCCTGCGGCCCCAATATAGATGGAAATCCGTTCCCCCGAAACAATGAGGTGAACAAGGGAAACACAGCCCAACGAAGCGACAACTCTTTCGGGAAACAACCTTTCATCTACTCCGACAACCTCGGAATGCCTCTGGGCCAAGTATTCGAGATGTTGGTGAAGCGGAACATCCTCAAACCTCTCAAAAATTTCCAGCCAAGGAATCCTAACCTGAACTTGAATATGAGCAAGCATTGCGCTTTTCACAACTTCCCCGGCCACACAATCGACCATTGCTTCGTGTTGAAGAAAGTGGTCCAAGGTTTAATCGAAGAGGGAAAGTGGGAATGCCCCCGCGGTCCCAACACAATCGGAAACCCTTTCCCTAGAAATGACGAGGTAAGCATGGTAGATAAGTCCTCTGCAAATTCCCGTGATGAAGGGGGACGTGAAGACGGAACCTGGGGCTTTCGCAATGAAGAATTCGGAAGAAAGAATCCAAGAATGGTTATTCCCCAACATTCCTTTCCGGAATCAGGGCACACCAAGGGACGGATCGAGCCCTCCCCGGAGATAAGGCAGTTCAAGACAGGCCGAGCAAGTGGCAAAGATAAAAACGGCGTAACCTTCACAAGCGCGGGCCCCCAGCCAGCAAGAAGAGACAGGACGAGAAGCTTGGACTAATCCCCCGTCTCCTAGAGTCTATCTTCAAAAATAAAAGACCCCGAGTCTGTCGTATTTAAGTTCGAGTCTCTCGAGTCGTCTGACGGCCTCACGCCTAAAGATTATGCGTTTGTAACATAAACCGCGCTTCCTTATGCTTTGAATAAAAGATCGACCTTTCTGAGTATCCCCTCATTGCCACTTTAACAAATGATAAATTAACTAATCAAAAACAGTTAATAATGATTCACTTGATAAAGACGCAGACACATTAATGAACAATGCATTAAACAAATCTTTAAGCATGTTGTCAAACGAGAGGAAAATCGGGCCCAAGCTGCCGAGAAGGTTCTAACCAAAATGAATTTGGGGAACTGCTGAAGAGCCCTCAGAGACGCAAATCAGAAAATTCTCCGTCGATACTTCGCCCAAAGAATATCGAGTCTTCTTCTCCCCCTTCTACACTCTAAAAAAAAATCATACAGTCAAACCTCGCAGGTTCTAGTACTGTTCTCATTCAATCAAGTCCTCCTCGGACATTGTAATTAAGTCTTCAATTTTCCATACATAAGTCTTATTTCTTTTCTTGCTAGACTTGAGACATTATTTTGCACCCCACATTACATTTAATGAAATGGTTTTGTTCTATGTGATCACTCGCATTGCTCAACGAGTAATTCCACAAATGATTAATGCTTTGATTAATTGGTGTGAGAAAGTCAATCGATAACTCCTCATCCACCTTACCATACCCCACACAAAGGCCTCCATCAAGCCATACACTTTCCAAAACATGTCCCTACCATCACCTTGACCAAGTCAACGACGGCGGCAACATCAAAGGACAACAAACGGTCACTCAGCATTAAAAGATTGACCCCATGTCGACAACAATCTAGGGGCTTGCCTTTGCCCTCGTGCGCATCAAGAAAGTTCAAGCTAGGGGCTTGTCTTCTCCCTCACGCGCTTCAAAAAAAAAACAAGCTCAAGCAGAAGCTACAAAAAAAAGAGCTCAAGCGGAAGCTTTCAAAAAAAGGGGCTCAAGCAGAAGCTACAAAAAATGAGGTCAAGGACCCAGCGGCGACAAACGAGAAGCAAGGGAGTCACTGAAACTGCCGTCAAATACGACTTGTCAAGGAATCACCTCAAGGCCTGTGCCTCATCATTCAGCTTTCCGAGCCTTTTCGTCAAAGGCCACACAAATATTCATACCCTAGCCCCAAAGCCAAACACAGTTCAACCCCGAACTACGTCGACCTGAGCTCCTTGTCTCAAGGGGAACGTAGGCAACTAGAAATGGTCCGGTCATAAACACATACAAATCCACAAACTCGGTCTCATCAATGACCTCTCCTATACACAAACCTTCTTTCACACCAGACCAACTCGATCCTTGATACCTGTTGACTTTCTCCTCGTGATTAATCAAAGCATATCAGGTTTAATTGTTGAATAACCCGAACATCAATAAAGGGTTTTAAGAAAACATGTGATCAATGTGAACAAATCAAGTTTTCAGATGTCTCGACAAGTCTTCTTTTTCTACAAAATAGGAAAATAGAGCTAAACACTGATTTTCTGTCAGCAAGGGCTTCCATACACTTTTACAAGATTTTCAGTGCTCATACTCTCTCAAAAGAGTTAAACCCAAAAGCATTTTTTTTTGTGCCCACGTCAAATAAGGCATTCACACAAAAGGGGACCCGTCCCCACATTTTCAAAAATAAATATGCCCTTGCGAGTGTACATTACGAGTCATTTCTCCCACAAAAGAGAGTCGAACTACGGAGACCTGAGCCTCTCAGTCCGAGGGGAACGTAGGCAGCCTTCATTGGTTCGGTCTAAGGAATACACAAAATTCCAAAAAATTGATGCCACCAAGGCTCAGGCAAGAAGCAAGCAAGAGATTTTGCGTATCGGCAAAGCTTTAAAAGTAAATCACAAATCATCATAGTTAAAACACTTCTTGATGAGTTCAAGCACGGTCTACTCTCAAACTCACAACATGCTAAAAGACAACTTAAAACATTTAACAATCAATGTGTCTGTAATAACGATGAATGGATACTCAGTGTTTGTAAGGTCATTCCATGCTACTCGCTTGGCCCTTCATCACTCTTTCCTTTCTTCCTCGTCCCCAACGAGTCTTCTTTCATTCCATATGAGCGAAGTTCTCGTCTCCCTCATTCCGAGATCAGGAGTCCTCCTAGTCATGTCAAACGAACCCGCCGCTCTCGTGAGCATCGTTCACCCGTGCCTCGGCTCGGATCTCCTCCCTACGACCCGCAAAAGGGGACCTCTCCCCGCCAGTTTGTCAACTCGAGTCCTGTTGTCAAACAAAGCATCTCCCATGACATCCTGAGGGTTAGACCAAGCTTCTGCACTCCTAAGGCTATAGCTGAGACGACAACCTTGCCCCAGAATTGCTTCACGCCTGCTCCCCAAAACCACTTGGGTCTGCCCGATATGCTACTCATACCAATCCAGGTACTCGGTGTTCAACACAACACTCTCCCGGCGTCGAAGGAGCACCACAAGAGGGAAAGCGGAATACTTCCATACCCTCAGAAAATACAGAAGAGCATCTAAAGCTGCCGAGCAAAGAAGGGGCTTCCCCCACACATGAACCTGTCCCCTAGCGCCAAGCGATCTATGCCATGGAAAGTCTCGCCCCAAACAAAGGGAATGATGTCCTCACCAGCCCGGCAATGGCCTGCCACATCCAACAAATGCGTCCCAGGAGACATCACTCCCGCCGCCGCTCATGAAACCGTCAAAGCTGCTTCAGCCCCCAACTGCTCAGAAAACCTGCCAAAGCTGCCTCAGCCTCCACTAACCACAAATGCATTCCCAGCTCATGCGACATGCACAAAAATAATAATAAGCTAGCAACAATTCCTAGGTCAATCCCGGGAATCACAAATACATCATTACATCTTAAAATAAAATACTTTGCTGTGCAAATACAAGTGTTTTATTACAGGTACAAAATGTATGTTGCTCTACAAAAAAAAAAACAACGGAAAGAGGGAAAGCAAAAGAGCCCTAATCCGACTCATCATCATCATCCTCCACAAGCGAGAAATCCGGCATCTCGGCGCCTCCGCCAGCCACCTCATCATCCTCGGTGAACTCAGCACCTTCCTCGACCGGATACTCCAAGACGTCCGCAGAAGTCAGAACGAAGAAGAAAAAAGAAGACGAGCCATCCCTCCTCTCCTTGTCCAGCACCTGAGGCATCCCACGTCCTCATCATCTCAGTCAGAGGCGCCCCACGGCCTCAAACATTTCACCGCAAGTTCAGACAAAGGTTCCACCTTGCCCTCACCGCAAGTTCAGACAGAGAGCCACCACGTCCTCTTCATCTCGATCAGAGGTGCCACACATCCTCAACATTTCAACAACTCGATCAGAGGCGCCCCATGCCCTCAAACACTTCAGCAATTCAGCCAGAGACGCCACCACGTCCTCTTCATCTCGGTCAGAGGTGCCACACGTCCTCAACATTTCAACAACTCGATCAGAGGCGCCCCATGCCCTCAAACACTTCAGCAATTCATCCAGAGACGCCACCACGTCCTCTTCATCTCGGTCAGAGGCGCCACACGTCCTCAACATTTCAACAACTCGATCAGAGGCGCCCCATGCCCTCAAACACTTTAGCAATTCAGCCAGAGACGCCACCACGTCCTCTTCATCTCGGTCAGAGGCGCCACACGTCCTCAACATTTCAACAACTCGATCAGAGGCGCCCCATGCCCTCAAACATTTCAGCAATTCAGCCAGAGACGCCACCACGTCCTCTTCATCTCGGTCAGAGGCGCCACACGTCCTCAACATTTCAACAACTCGATCAGAGGCACCCCATGCCCTCAAACACTTCAGCAATTTAGCCAGAGATGCCACCACGTCCTCCTCATCTCGGTCAGAGGCGCCTCACGTCCTCAACTTCCTCCTCACAAAGGCCCTTCCTCCTGCAGGTAAACACAACAAAGGTATGAAAAAATCATACCTACGTCTTTAAATATTTCCTCTGTTACCTCGTAGTGAGATACGTCCCCCTGTCTCCCTGATAGACATCTCATATCTTTTAGTAAGATTGGCCATCCTTCACATAGGGTAGATATCTTTTAGTAAGATTACCCATCTTTTAGTAAGATTAGCTATCTTTTAGTAAGATTACCAATCTTTTCGTAAGATTAGCCATCTCTCAACTTAGGGTAGACACCCCCAAACAGTCTCACTTAGGTATAGCGCCTTCACACAAACTTCAACTCAGGACATCACCACGTCCACTCACCACAAACCTCACTACTTCACCACAGGCAGCCCGGAAGGCTTTAAACCACTCGGTCCGGAAGACCGTATAAACCTCCCCCATCACTATTTCCAGCTCGGAAGGCTTTAAATCAATCGGTCCGGAAGACCGTATAAACCTCCCCCATCACTATTTCCAGCCCGGAAGGCTTTAAACCACTCGGTTCGGAAGATCGCATAAACCTCCCCCATCATTATCCGTAGCCCGGAAGGCTTTAAATTACCCGGTCCGGAAGATCGTATAAATCTCCCAAATCATTATCCGTAGCCCGTAAGGCTTTAAATTACCCGGTCCGAATTACCCATCTTTTAGTGAGATTACCCATCTTCTCGTAAGATTAACCCATCTTTTAGTGAGATTACCCATCTTCTCGGAAGATTAACCCATCTTTTAGTGAGATTACCTATCTTCTAGTGAGATTACCCATCTTTTCGTGAGATTACCCATCTTTTAGTAAGATTACCCATCTTCTCGTAAGATTAACCCATCTTTTAGTAAGATTACCCATCTTTTCGTAAGATTAACCCATCTTTTAGTGAGATTACCCATCTTCTAGTGAGATTACACATCTTCTCGTAAGATTAACCCATCTTTTAGTGAGATTACCCATCTTCTAGTGAGATTACCCATCTTTTCGTGAGATTACCCATCTTTTAGTGAGATTACCCATCTTCTCGTAAGATTAACCCATCTTCTAGTGAGATTACCCATCTTTTAGTGAGATTACTCATCTTTTAGTGAGATTACCCATCTTCTCGTAAGATTAACCCATCTTTTAGTGAGATTACCCATCTTCTAGTGAGATTCCCATCTTTTCGTGAGATTACCCATCTTTTCGTAAGATTACCCACCTTTTCAGGAAATTACCCACCTTCTCGTAAGATCACCACTCACGCGAACTACGATCAGGCTTGATTCCCACTTGGGATACGTAGGAATCCTATAATAGGGTCCAGCCAACCGACCTAAACGGTCACCTTAGGACACCACCACGTCCTCACAGTCGACCTTAGCGGTCACATCACCTCAGGGCACCACCACGCCCGCATGCACTCACGATTACACGACCTCTGAACTACGATCAGGCTTGATTCCCGATAGGGATACGTAGGAATCCTATCACAGGGTCCAGCCAACTGACCTAAACGGTCACCCACAGGATACCACCACGTCCACGCACAGAGTCTCAATCAGAGGATATCACACGTCCTCGTGCACTAAAACACTCACCCCACACCCGAACTACGATCAGGCTTGATTCCCGCTTAGGGATACGTAGGAATCCTATCACAGGGTCCAGCCAACTGACATAAACGGTCACACAAAAGGATACTGCCACGTCCTCACAAACTGGCCTACACGGTCACATCCTCTCTCAGCACGCGATCCAGATCAGGACCCTTATCTTATCGACGACCCCACTTCCTCCATAAGTGACGTCGCCGAGGGGCTTCTGTAAGTACCCCAATCTGGATCGCTTTCCATCCCAGCATACGACAAAACCAGGGGCAAACTCCCGGAGGTCATAACTCCTTCATACGAACTCCGATTGAGACGTGCCATATATGGTTGGAAAGCTCTCGACGAGAACTAGCATGCCATCACAATTACAAAATGTGGAAAAGCATGGAAGTCCGTACGAACCTCTTTGCTCCTAGACATCATAATTGCAAAATCCGCTTAAAGTCCACGAGATTCCCTCAAATCCCGAAAATCTAAAATTTTGGATTACCTAAGAGGTCCGTACGGACCTCTTTGCAACTTTTCCCACACTATAAATAGAGGGCTCCCCCTCTCGAAATTTTTACACCTCCCTCTTCTCTTCTCCCTCTAAGCCTTCAGGCTCCCTCTCTAAGACCCCTCGAGGCACTTCCGGTCCCTTTCGGTTCCTTCCGGGGCCTTCCGAGCTCCCTTGTGGTGCTCCGAAGCCCTTTCCGTGCACTCCCGCGACGCTCCCGTGCTGCCCCGGGGCACTCTCGAGGTACTCTGAGGCCCCTCGTGGTACTCCGAGGCCTTGCCTGGTCTTTCCCGAGGCATCCCGGCTCTTTCTGAGTCAAACCGGCGATCCCGGCCCACGCCGAACCTCTGCCCGAATCCAACCGACGATTCCAACGCACGCCGAACCTCTGTCCGAATCCAACCGACGATTCCAACGCACGCCGAACCTCTGCCCGAATCCAACCGACGATTCCAACGCACGCCGAACCTCTGCCCGAATCCAACCGCGGTCACGCACGCCGAACCTCTGCGAATCCTCAGATCCTGCGATCCCAACGCACGCCGAAACTCGCTTCGAGTGCACACTGACAATCCCGAGGCACGCCGAAGCTCTGTCCGCGGCATAACCGCACATCCCGGGCAATTCCGTCCCGAACACAATTTCATCCTCAAACACTATTCCCCGGCGGAAGACGGACACGAACCAACATTGGTAAGGCTTCCTTCCTATTCTATTTCAATACATTTCAATACTACAATGTAGACATCCGATATCCCATGCATTTTTAAAAGCACACACACATCACACAACTTTTTAAAGAAAGAAGGGGTATCCGAAAGACTCGTTTTTACGAGGCGACTCGGGTGAGCTCTAATATTCTAATATTCTCTTCCCGAGGAGTCATCTGACCTCCGAACTCAAAATCTCATCACACAAAAACAGTTTAAAATTTATCTTTAAACTGATGCCCTTTTTCAATGTTTTGGGCTTAATAAAAACGGCGTGGCGACTCTACAAAATGCGAAAGCAAAACGGCGAGACACCTCCAACACGCAACGCTAAAACGGAATAAGCCAGATGCCGGGGCGCGATTGTGCTGCCTCTCGGATCCGGGCGACTTCCCGAACAGCGACGAACGCGAGATGCCGGGGCTCCGCGCGCGAGCCGGATCCCGGGTAATTTCACCCAGTTAGTTTGCCAAAGTATGTGGCCACCGACATGCCCTTAGTTTGCTCACAATGAGCGATCGATGCCTTCAATTGTTGAATACATGGACCATCAACCACATCATAACGATTTTTGAGAGAATCCCACAAACGTTTAGCATCTCTAAATTTGGAGAGAATGCTTTTAACGTTAGATTCAATAGTATTCATGATCCAAGAAATCAACATGGCATGAATAGTATTTTAATCGGAGATGGTGCAGGAAAGAACAAGTTCAGTAATCGTACCATCTAGAAAGCCAAATTTTCTGCGAGCTTCAAGAGCCGTTTGCATATCGCTGGCCCAATCATCATAATTTTCACCATTGAAGCGGGTAGGAGTAATAAAATAGCCTGGCCTATCCTGAGGACCAAGGTAAAAATGAGAATTATATTCGATTTTAGGTGGATTGTTGATGATGGCATCGTTCCCCACCATGGATTTAGACTTGTGTATGATGCCGCTCTGATACCATGTACGAAAGCAATTTAGGGTTTTCCCAAAACTTGAATTCTCATTGATTAACTTTTCAATATATAGTTTACAATAGAAAAGGAAAAAATACCTATTCCAAATAAATCTCTAAACCAAAACCTAGGAAGAAAAGGAAACGACCTAAAACTTTAATCAGCAATTGCGGACGTAAATACGCCATGGGCACGAGTCGTGCCTGAGGGCATGAGTCGTGCCTGAGGGCACAAGTGTTAGTACCCGGTCCGAAAAAAAGGTATTCTAAATACCTGGCCCGGTGTAATTAAAGAGAAACCCTAAAATCCCTTAAACCAATCGGTCAACCCCGCCGTCATTGCCTACGTGGAAAGTACGCCAGATCAAAGTGCCGATCGGCCCTTCCCCTATTAATCCGATCGACCCTTTATTATTGTGCCGATCGAACATAGCATCCTTGTCGCCCGATCGACCCTTTGTTCCCCGTGCCGATCGACCCTTTACTTTAAGGCCGATCGAACCTTCAACTGCCCAAACAAGTACCGAAGCACTATAAATAAGTGTGCCCGGCTCCCCAATTTCAACACACAATTCACTCGGGAGAAACGAGACTACTCTTGTTTTACCCACAGTTCTTCCTACTCTCTTCGAATCGCCCTAGATTCGACCCCAAAAGTCTTGCTACAATTGGTAAGACTCTTTTTAATATTTTTTTGTTCTTTATTATTATTGTCATATTATATTTGCATATTTATTATATTTTAATTGTTCCTTTATGCTAAATTTAGGACTGTTTTAATATGCAATAGCCGAGGATGATCTAGGGTTTCGCCCAAGAAACCCAATGGATCTAGGAACTATTTCTTACTTTCCACCTTAGTTATAATTATCCCATGATCAACAATCCCCCAAGGATGAACGTTGATTAGTGCACCTTCCGAGGGCCTAACTCAAAGGTTCTAGGGTGTGATCATCAATTAATTCTTTCTCTCCCCTCTTCCTTATGCATAATCCCGTTTCTTCTATCTATTCCTGTAAACACCGCACACAACCAACACCCCACATGCTAGAAAGACCGATCCGTCGGGCAATAGGAGTGATAGCGTTTCTTCTTCTGTTGTAACTTGACCCCCGAACCCAATTAACTGTTTAGCCTTTTTTCAAAGCTTTGGGCTATATCAAAGTGGCGTGGCGACTCTCAAAATTGAACTAATATTTTTAATATGGTTTTAAAGCGAGTGTCACTAAATGAATATCCCATTTCGATTCGACATTATATGATTAATTATTTCAAACTTCCGAATGCGCGTTGCATCGGGACGGGGTATTCACAGTGGCGACTCTGCTGGGGACTGTTTTTGAAATCTTTTCAAACTAAGTGGGTCAGACTTTCGTTTCCTTGTATGGTGTTGTATTTTTCGCCTTCTGTTTATTTTCTTTATTCTTAACTGTTGCATTGCATGCATGCATCTCATGTAAATAAAAATAAATCCTTTTCTTTTTTCCTTAAAAAAGAATTAGACTTTTTACCTCATACTACCACTAGAGTCCGTGTCACACTGCACAGACACCCTTTAACCCATCGGAGAAGCCAAAGTGCGGGAAGTGTGGTGATCATGTCGCCTCCCTTCCGAGTCTCACTTGGCCATCCACTCATCAGTGCGCTTCGGCTGCACGGTGGGAACCTGAAACCTAACCCTTGTGTCACCCACTTTACTAGGAATACACTCCATGTGACCGGTTGGTTTAACTAGCTTTTTTATGTAGACAATTAATAAGGCCTTTATGTTAAGTCGCTACGAATCAATGATAAGTCAAGATCTATCGAGAGATTAAAGGCACTAAAAAATTGATTTCCTTTTAAGAGGACGTGCTATGTAAGGTTGAGTGATATATTGTTAAAAGATCTTGGCCTATCATGGGTTTGTGGTACTTTTCATAAAAATCATGTTAAGTGTCTATACGAGAAGGTTAGTCGTTAGGATCCACCACTTTAGGATATTTAGTTAGTTGCGAAAAAGGGGTATCCCTTCCAACCCTAGTAGGTCTAAAAGAAACAAAGCTTTTGTAAATAAAAAATTCAAGCTAGTACACTGCATTGAGTCAACCCTTCTCCTAAAGCCGAGTCTTGTATCGATGCTTCCGCAGAGCTAAGGTCCGGGCAGCGTTCTTCATTCAACAATGACAACCTTGCCTCCATCAACTACTCCAAGCACGCTGCTTGCCTCGCAGCAGGCTCTACACCGATCATTTCAATGGAAGGTCCAAATAACCCCAACTTCAATGACATTCCGCTTTGCTCTGCACGCCTACTTTGCCGGTTTGACCATGAGGGTTGAGAAACTTGAAGAGCGTAATCGCACTTTGAAGAATCACAATCAAGAGTTGAAGGATCATTTTGTTGAGGAGCTCGGTAAAAGGGGACACAAGGTTATTTTGATGGGGAATGAAGTTGTCGATGTTGAAGATGAAACCGTCAATGCTCCTAATCCCGCCAACCCCAATGCACCCTACCTTCCCTCTACCCAACTACGTTCCAAATGCTACAATAATGTTCCACCACCAGTCGTATGGGAGCTCGAGCAAATCCAAAAGACCTTATCAACCTCCCCGCCGACACACCCAAGGACCACTTTGCTAACCTACCCCTCCCACTTTACCCTTCAATTATTCCGGCCACCATATTCCTACCTACTCCACCTCCCCTGCCATCACTCGGCCCGGCCCATGCAGAACTCCAACATTGCTCTGACCGGGGCCACCGTGTTAGCATTGATTGAGCAAGTAAAAGCATTGGCCGAGCAAATGGGAAAACAAGGTGTGTCCCCATCAAGATGCTTAATCCGAGCAAAGTTGCACCCCCTGCCTCAAGATTTTAAGATGCCCAAGATGGCCATGTTTGGAGGAGTTACTTGCCCAAAGACACATTTAGACAGCTATACGTTGGCGATGAGGGCTAAAGACTCGTACACCCGAGCAAATGGCAAGAATGTTCCATAGCACATTGGAAGGGGCCGCTCTCCGTTGGTTTTGAAGTTGAACGAGGAGGAAAAGGATACTTGGGACAAGGTTAGTAGAGTGTTCTCGGAAAAGTATCAAGCAAACATGGATTGGCAAGTTAATCGAGCCGATTTAGAGCACACGCTTCAAAAGAATGGGGAGTCGATTTATGATTTCTACAAGCGTTGGAATGATAAGTTGAGTGAAATTCGGTATCCGCCCAAGGAGAATGAACGAAAAACAGATTTTTTACAAGTGTTTGTTGCCGGACACAAGTTAGCAGTGGGTAATGGTTATTTCCCCAATCTTAGGGAAATGGTAGATTCGGGAGTACGGTACTAAAGCGGCATCACCGGAATCACTCCACTTAGAAGGACACCGGGGTACATTAATAATTCGTTCCGCTATAGAGCTCCCGCCAATACCGCGGCAAAGAAAAGAGCCGGTGGGGCAAGTAAATTATGTGCAAGGAGGAGCCGATTTGGATGTTCAAGTCTGTAATGAGGGGGAATAACAATGTTCACCGCGAGAGGAAGTGTTTGACGATTTTGGAATGCCAATGGGCAAGGTTTTTGAAGTGCTAGTAAAGAAGGGCTTGGTCAAGCCGCTGAGAATTATGAACCGGTAAACCCAAGGGAAGGCTTAGACGCTTCTAAGTATTGCCACTACCACAAATACAAGGGTCACACTGCGATCGACATCGCCTTCGGTTCAAACGGTTAGTGCAAGACTTGATTCGGCAAGGCAAAGTAGAGAAGCCGAAGTCTCCAAATGTTGTGGGGAATCCTCTCCCTAACAATAGGATCCACATGGTGGAAGGTAATTTTATCGCTTTGGTAGAGATGAAAGATGCTTTTGAGAAACCGGGGTCAGCGTAGGAGGTGTTCTCGGCTATCGTCGAAAGGGATTGTTTGTGCCCGATTTGTCCGAGTATGCTTTGGTTTTGCTTTGAAGAGGGTTTGTGCGAGAAACTCATCATTGAAGGGAAGATAGAGAATCCTAGTAAGATAGTTGGTAGTGATATTGCCATGGTAGAGAAAGACCTCAATGATCCAGTCGAGTCTGTTGTGACAGACAGTGAGGTAGTTGTGTCAGTTTGTAATTTGAGTTCAATTTATAAAGAATTTTCTTGTTATATGCTATCTTTTGAGGAACTGTCCAGAGAAGTTGCCTCGTTAAATGATGATTATGTGGAAGAGAGTCCTAAACCTCTCTCGTTGGCCGAAATTCACGCAGAAGTATCCGACATGGAAAAGCATGGGGTTAATCTACTCACGAGGTCCGGAAGGGTGTATCAAGCAGAAGATAAAGGGGCGAAGAAAGTCTTTGGTCCGAAAACTGAAGTAGTGAATCCCGGTAAAGAGGACCCTATTCTCACTCAACTCAAGTTAACCCAAGTCAATATATCTCTATGGTCCTTGCTAACGTCCGCGTATGCTCACAGGATGATGTTGGAACAGAATCTTGCTGCGACTTTGGTGCCGTCGACTGAAAGCCGAGGAAGATGTAACGCGAGATGATCGGCAACATACACTTTTGGGAATATCATCACGTTTTCGAGTTGGACATGCCGGAGTTTGGATCGGATCATAATGAACCACTGCCCATTACTATTGAGGTCAATGGGAAAAGGTTGCCACGTATTTTCATTGATAACGGTTCTGCGGTGAACATACTGCCTTCCAGGATGATGGACGTCCTTGATCTAAGTCCTACATATTTGAGACCTTCAGTTCATTCCGTGCGAGGATACGACTCTACTAGCCGGTCAGTGTTGGGAATAATCAGTTTGCCTCTTACTTGCGGGATCACCACTATGATTGCTGAGTTCCAAGTCATAGACATACCTTCCACTTTCACCATCTTTCTTTGGGTAGGCCATGGTTGCATCGAGATGAATGGAGTCCCTTCCTCATTGCATCAATGTGTGAAATTTCGGTCGGGCGATCAAGTGACGCTCATCTACGACGATTTGGTAACATCTCGAGGGTCAAGACCGGGGAAAGCCGGTCCTACGATTCGGCACGAAGAGGGTAGTTCAATGTTCGGCGGTTTTCGGCTAATAGCACAGGCACGGAGTTTGCGCGGTAGACCTCCACAAAAACATCGGACATAGTACGACCGAGTGTTAGAATGATGAGGAACATGGGATTTGTACCGGGGTGGGGCAAATGGGTGAGCATGCTCCAAGGACCTACGCGAGCAATGGAAGCTACTGATCATCGCAACAAGCACGGTTTAGGCTATGTTATTACCCCTGAAGATCGGGCTGAAGAGAAAAGAATTGAGTATCTCAAGAGGGCAAAGCTACCCTACGAGAAACCAGAGATGAGACCATACCACCTTTCCCTCAATAGTTACTTTGTCAAGGAAGGCGAGGAGTTCTCTTGCATGGAGTTTAACGAGCCTTGGTTCGATCACACAGGTAGACTGCAGAAAGGCTTTGAGATCTTCGGGGACACAGAGGTCGACGGATCGAAGCCGTAACAGTCTTCTCATAGATCCGCGTCAAAAGAGAGGCAAGGTTGTCATGATCCCGAGGCCGTCTGCGGTCAAGAGGCGAAGATGAGTTGGCCGATCAGCTAGGGCAGTATCTTTGGATGAGCCGCTCGGTCGAGACATAGCGGCTTCCCGTGGAGGAGTGAGGAATGGGATGGTCGAGACCACGCTTTCTGCCCAGGCATTTGGGGAATCAATATGGAAGATGATATGGTTACGCAGCTCATTGGAGGAGAAGAGCAGACAATGTTGACCCAAGGACGTTGGTGACACCCATGGTTGGAAAGCTGAAGAATTGTTGCGTATTTGGCGGACCCGTAGCCACGAAGCAATACATGGTTGAAAAGGCTGGGATTGATGCCTCCTCTGCCGAGTCTCCCATTGGTTCCCCCAAGTCCTCTGTTTCTTGAGTCATCTGTTTTGTTTGAGTACGATGTGTTTTCTTTTGAGTTTGAGTCTTCCTCTAAGTCGATGACCTCACGTCGAGAGGACTACGACTTAGTTGCAAATGTTGTTTTCCTTTCGCTATGAATGAAAAGCTAGATCTTTACGAGTATCCCCTCATAGCCAATCTTTTAAATGATAAATTAACTAAAAATAATGCTCAACTTAATCAAATTAACTTAGTTAATAATGATTCATTAGAAGAAGCGGACACACTAAACAATGAATACATTAAAGAAATTTCTAAGCAAGTTATCAATCAAAAGGAAGGTCGAGCCCAAAGCCGCCGATGAGGTGTTATCATGTATTAATTTGGGAACGGAAGAGGAGCCGAGAGAGACACGAGATTGGAAGCTTCTTCGAAGGGACCGAAAGGGAAGCGTTGATCGAGCCGCTAAAGAATATTCGGATGTGTTCGCATGGTCATACAAGGATATGCCGGGGCTGGATAACTCGATAGTGGAGCACGGGGATACCACTAGCACCGTACGCCAAGCCTGTCAGCAGAAATTGCGCCGCATTAAGCCGTAATGGTCTCTGCAAGTTAAAGAAGAGATAGAGAAGCTCCTCCGAGTGGGCTTTATCGAGTTATTGAGTATCCGACGTGGTTATCTAATATTGTGACGGTCGATGAAATCGAATGGCAAGGTTAGAGTTTGTGTTGACTTCCGAGATCTCAACAAGGCTAGCCCCGAAAGGATGACTTTCCGTTACTTGACATCGACATGCTAGTAGATGCCACTTTGCTAACTACGAGGTCAAGTCTTTTTGTAGATGGTTTGCAGATATAATCAGATCAAGATGGCGAGGCGGACCCGAGGGAGAAGACGGCTTTCACTACACCGTAGAACATACTTTTGTTACCTTTGTAATGCCATTCGGATTGAAAAATGTAGGGGCTACATACCAAAGAGCGGTCACAGCATTATTCCATGACATGATCCATAAGGAGATTGAGGTGTATGTCGACGATATGATCATTCATTCCAAAGGGTCAGACGGTCAGCACTTTATTGACTTGAGGAAGTTCTTTGACAGGCTGCGCGAGAACTCCATGCGTCTGAATCCTGCCAAATGTACATTCGGAGTTATTCGAGGAAAGGTCCTGGGTTACATGGTCACCGAACGCGGGATTGAGGCAGATCCGAGGAAGATTCAAGCTATCATGGAGATGAGGCCACCACGTACAGAAAGGGAAGTTAAGGGATTCATGGGACGTTTACAGTACATCAGCCGCTTCATTAATCAATTGACTACTATGTGTGAGCCGATTTTTAGACTGATAAAGAAGACCGCAAGTGTAGACTGGGATTGGAAGTGTCAAGAGGCCTTTGAAGAAATCAAGAGATACTTGGTCAATCCCTCTATCCTTCGCCCCCCACATTCGGAGAAACCATTGCTCTTGTACCTAACGATGGCGATACGGCCATTGGGGCTATCTTTGGCACGAAGCCAAGGATTCTCGGGTGGAGAACGCCGTTTATTTCGTTAGCCGGAAACTGCAGGGGAGTGAGCTAAATTACTCAGCGTTGGAAAAGACTTGCACCGGGCTAGTTTGGGTGGTTAATAAACTCAAGCACTACTTGTCAGCACATCCGATTCTACTGGTGTCAAAGATGGATCCCATTAAGTATCTGTTCGACAAGCCGTCTCTGTCCATGAGGTTAGCCAAGTGGTCAGTATTTACGGGGAATTCGACATCACCTATGTGCCGAGAAAAGCGGTTAAAGGGAGAGCCATGGCGAGATCATTTAGCAGAGTTTCCGAGCACGGAAGAACAGGGCTTGAACCGAGTTTCCCAGACGAGGGGATTTTCAGCCTTGATACAGAAGAGAGATGGCAACTATTCTTTGATGGGGCCGCAAACAAGAGAAGCAACGGAGTGGGAATCCTTTTGGTTGATCCCAAAGATGAGCACACCCATCGCCATCAAAGCTGAATTTTACAACCACCAACAACGCAGCTGAATACGAGGCATGCATAGCCGGTTTAGAAGCAGCCTTGGAGCGTAATGTGAAGGAGTTGGAGGTATATGGAGACTCAGCTTTAATTATCAATCAGACGTCTAAGAAGTGGAAGACTGCTGACTCTACTGCAGCAGCACGATTCACAATGGAAGAGCTAGTTAAGCAATTCGGGAAGTGACATTCCATTATCTACCCGAGAGACAGAAATAGATTCGGCGACGCTTTAGCTACTGGCTGGCTTCTTTGGTCGAAATCCCTCACGGAATGTCCGTAAAACCATTCAGTAGTTGGTCGGAGAGAGAACCCCGCTTCTCTACGAAGCCTACCTGGCTGCGAGATTCAAGCCGACATCGAGGAGAATAAGGATCCGTGAGTACGCACAAATTTATGAGTATCTCAAGAAGGGTGATGTGTCTTTTCTAGGAGACGTGAAAGCCAAAAGCTTGCAGGCGTTGAAACGATTGGCCGGACAGTTTGTTCTACTGGATAATATGTTGTACAAAAGGCATTACGATGGTCTCCTATTACTCTGTGTAGACGCGAAACGGGCGAAAATGATCATGGAAGAAGTACACGATGGCTTATGCGGTCCGCATATGAATGCGAATGTTGAGACAGAAAATCACACGGTTGGGTTATTATTGGGTCACTATAGAAGCCATCGCATCCGGTTTGTGCGGAAATGTCCCAAATGCCAAATGTGTTCCAATCCCAACCATGTACCCCTCACGAGTTGTATAGCATGGTAACCCCTTGGCCATTTGCGACATGGGGGATTGATGTGATTGACAAGATTACACCGCCGGGAAGCAATGGGCATTGTTTTGTATTAGTAGCTGTGGATTACTTCACCAAATGGATCGAGGCAAAGTCTTACAAGGTGTTGACTTCCAAGAAGGTGGCACAGTTCATTAAGGAGGACATCATGTGCAGATATGGGGTACCAAATGAGATCATCTCGGACAATGGGTCCCACTTTGGCGGAGATTGTGACAGATTACTGGCAGAGTTCAAGATTACCCGGCACAAGTCTTCCCCTTATAGGCCTCAGACCAACGGAGCAGTCGAAGCAGCTAACAAGACGATTGAGCAGATAATCAGAAAGACAGCAATTCGAGGTAGGGACTGGCCCGAGAGATTACCGTTGGCACTTTGGGGATATAGAACTTCCGTCCGTACAGCTACAGGCGAAACTCCTTTTGCTCGACATATGGGATGGAGGCAGTGCTCCCGGTTGTGTTGGAAGTCCCGTCTTTGAGGATCTTATTAGAGAATCAAGTAGCAGAAGTTGAATGGCTCCGCAGTCGATATGATCAGTTGGCCACACTTGACGAGCGCAGACTCAAAGCCATGTAACACATCCGAGCCTATCAAAGACGGACAGAAAGGGCTTTCAACAAAAAGGTGCAGCCCTTAGACATTAAGGAAGGAGATTTGGTTTTGAAGCAGCAACTTCCCAATAAGTTCAATCCTCTTGGGAAGTGGGCCCCTACATGGACTGGCCCGTACGTGATCAAGAAGATATTTTCGGGTGGAGCAGTTAAAATGGCAGATTTGGATGGCAACGAATTCAAGGAGCCCACCAACCTCAGCAAGCTCAGACGCTACTATAATTAAGCTCTTCCTTCCCTCTAAAAAAAAAAAAACAAAAAAAAAAAAAACGCAAAAAGAAGCCCGCTAGATTGAAAACCCGTAAAGGGCGGTCTAGCAATAAAAGAAAGGGTGCGTTCAAAAGCTCGCTAGATTGAAAACCCGTAAAGGGCGGTCTAGGCAAAAGTTAGAGCAAACAAACAAAATAAAAAAAAAAAATTTGACGAAAGTGAACTACGACGACCTGAGCCCCTTGGTTCTCATTGTAAAAGGGGAACGTAGGCAGCCTTAATCGGCGCGGTCCAAAAAATAAATAAAAATCCAGTCTGTTTTTATTAAAGCAATAAACTTTTTCATTCCCACAATCAATGCATGATTACACTTATTTGATGAGTCTAAGCTCGACTATACTAATGAATACATAACTTGCAAAAGAAACTAAGAAATTAAAAGACAAAATGAATAACTAATGTGTCTGCATATGACTGTGGGTGGATACTCGGACATATAGGTCTACTCCTTGGCACTAGGCCCCTCATCTCCGTCCTTCTTCTTCTTGACAGCTCGTCGAGTCGGTTTCTTCTTGCTCTCTCTCTTAAAGTAAGGTGAATGCTTCTTCTTCAATAGGGGAACCTCCTCGATCGCCTTACCCTTCAATTTCCGCTCAATCTTCTTGGGAGGATGCTCCTCTACTGTGTCTAAAGAAATCCCCAAAGCTTCCCTGTCTCTGAGAAAACGGCTCGAAGATATGTTAGGAATCAATCTCCGTCTCAAGTCATATAAAATCTCCCTCATCGGTCCCAAGTTTTCTTCATACCATGTCAAATAAGCATGTGACAGATGAGTGCTAAGGGTCCGCTGCGCAAGATAAACTCGTGGCATCCCATAAGAACTCCATAAGCTTACCATCAGAACTGAAACACCAACGTCCATTGGAAGAACTTTGGCGGAATCATCAAACTCAGAAGTTCCCCAAGTTGGAGGACGGACCTGCTCCATGCCATATTGCCGAAGTACCCGCTCTGCATAGTAAAAAGTGGTGGTCTCAAAAGCTGGTACACGAATCAAGCATCGCCCAAGCTGAAGGCTCCGAATGAAAGAGAGACCCCAACGCTGTGCTCGCCACTGAATCCTGTCGGTATCCACCTCCGCCAAGTACATCTTCCACTCTCGCTCTGATAAGCCAGAAAGCGGATCAATCTTCCTCCTGCAACCGTGAAACCAAGGCTTAACACTCGAAGGAGGAATCTCTAGAACAAAAAGTCGATCCTCAAGCCATGTGGTCAGTAATTTGGCACTGCCCCTAGTCATGAGTGGAGCACCCCTAGCTATCTGAGATATACCATGAAGTGTCTCGCCCAAGAGAACCGGAACGATGCTCCTCCCAGAACGGGCTTGATCAACCATATCCAGGCATCCACTGGTAGCTACCCCCACATAAGGAGAAAACAGAACCTTGGAAAACAAGCAGAGGGCCAAGCAATCCAAAGCAAAATCCGAGTCAAAGTCATCACCATGAGCGAACCTCCCCGGCAAATCACAGATATCTATGTCTACACCCTCAACCAAGCCTCTAGCCACAGCCGTAGGGATGCGCAGAAATTTAGCCACCCTAGTCACCAACGGAACTCGATCCTGAGGAACTGCTATCAAACTGACATCATCTCCGCCACACAAAGCAAGAAAATCCTCATAAGTAGGTGTAATCTCGTTGTAAGAAAAGTTGAAGACGTGATTAGATTCGTCCCAAAAAGCAGCCGCAGCATGTAGGAGATTCCAGTTGGGATGCATGGGCAAAAGGGACCAAATACACTTTACCCCAAAGCGTTTGTCAAAGGCATGACGAACGGAGCGAGGTACCTTAGATACCCAAACGGCCAAATCACTCTCAAAATTGCTTTGCTTCTCCATCAAAACAGAAGGGTGGGAATTCATTGTGTTGTTGATTCACGGCAAGGGAAGAGAGCAATAGCAGCGAAAGAGACAAAGAAAAGAAGAAAAGTGTGCGTATACCGTCGGCTGCAAGGGTGTTATATAGGTTTTGGTATGGGATTCCGTACAGGAAAAGGACAGCGAAGGAATCCGTGCAGGAAAAGGAGAGTGTTGGGCCGATCGGCCCATTGCTCAGAAACAACCGCCGCCTTTCAGCATAAGGCCGATCGGACCTTTAATTTTGGGCCGATCGGACCTTTAAATTTGGGCCGATCGAACCTCCGGCTTCCCCAAAAGACGGCGCAGCTTCACAAAGATTCTCAGACTGTGTATTTTATGTTGCTTTGTTACAAATACTCCCCTTAATTGTTCAATGCAGTGTACAAAAATAGATAATGTCCAAAAATAGAAAGTGTTCATAAATAGAAAGTGCTAACTTTTATATATTAAATCCATAGATTAGTACATAAATCAGTTGCATACATGAGTGAGTCAGCATAAAATATAGAGTCTGCATGCTCCTTTTTCACTACAGGTACTACGAAATGAAAAAGTCCTAATGGCCCCGACGAGAGGTCGAGGCACGACCTCGGGAAAATCCGGATGTCGAGCTACCATCACCATGAGAGCGCTGTCTCCACTGCACCGGATCCACATCCACTGATCTCCGGGATTGGCAGGAAAGTGTCGACACTGCACTCCTCAGCAGGCGGGTCAGTACATTGGTCTGCCTCACAGCCCGTACGTAAGACTCCCGGGTAACCTGCAAAAATAAATCAAGCGCGAGAGTTACATCATAGCTAAAACACAGTAATCAGTGCATGAAGAGAAAAAGTAAAAGGCATACCCCGCCGGCACCGCCTGGAGGAAGCTGAGCACCCTCCACCTCATCGGCCTCTGTAGGTGTCAAGTCTACCCTCACCTCCCCGTCGGCCATATGCACAAAGAAGTGGTCGGGAAATGGAGGCATATCAGCAATTTCGGGATGTCCAGCACCCATCGGCTCGGGTATAACCGGACCCTGCTCCCCCATACCGGCAACCCCAGCAGCTCGCCAGCCCGCCGCGCACCACCCGCGGTGATCTCGTAAAAGCGCCACAAAGTCCATGTAGGCCATATCAAGACGGGCCCGATGGCGGGGACCCCAAACAAATACTCCTCCCTCCTAGGCAACCGGTTCGGATACCACATATTCCTCGGAGGATGTTGGGGCGCATGAAGCGGAGCCCACGCATAGTGCTGTCTCGATACCCGCTCGCCCAAATACATCTCATCAGCAAGCAGCCCAACCAGTAATCTGCGGGAAGCAGTCACATCCCGAACAGCACCAACCGTCTCAGAGGCCTCAGGGGTCCAAGGATAGAGTAAAAACTCGGGTCTACTGGGACCATCAAGAACAGCCCTCAAATCGGACTCGCGAACCGTCTTCGGATACCCCTCAATCCGATTCTCCTTCCTCCAGTACCGCAAGACGGGCACATCCCGAGTCTGGTCCCGTAAAGAGAATGGCGCAACGCCAAAAATCTCATAAACCCAGGCCTGCAAAAGACACGAAAAGCAGATATTTACAAAGGCAGAAAGACAAGTAACAAGTAAAAAGACAGTAAAAGTGATGAAAGTAGGCATACCTCCAGAACAAACTGAAAGGCATCAAAAGAAGAGGTGTTGGACCTCGAAACAGTATCAAGAGCCCGGTACAGCTCAGCCAAGCCGGCCCCTCCCCAAGAGATGTCCCGCACTAAGCTCAAGTCAGACAAAGCACCCAACAAGGAGAATCTGCATACTGGGCCCGAGTTGGGAAAAAGGGCCACTGAAAGACCGTACCAAAGAAATCCTCGGACGAGCGCGTCCGGCCATGCGGCCAACTCTGCGATCAATGGCGGCCATGACAAGCTTATACACGGCCTCCCGCGTCTACACCGAAATTTCTGCTCGAGCCTACGCTAGCGCCAAACAGCTGAATCTGACGAGCCTTATCAGAATGAAGGGTCTCATCAAAGGGCAGTGCTATGTCCGTAAATCTCAATCCGGTAAGGACGGCGAAGTCTGTGGGAGTGATCGTGGCCTCACCCCAGCTCAGATGAAAAGTGTGCGTCGTGTCCCACCAAAACTCCCGACACGCCTTCACCACTGCCGTACACTTCCTAGTATGGCCCATCAGCGAGACCATGTCAAAAAAGGGGCCCAACCCCAAGCTCCGTACCCTCTCACGAGGACTACCCTCACCAGCCGGCAGAAGTGCCCACAACTCACCAACCGCTCTAAGGGAGCTCCGTCCCTTCATCTTCTTCCCCTAACAGGTAAACACAGCAAAGGTACGTGTCATTACTCGCATTTTAAAATAATAAATATTTTGTACATGCATAAAATATTCTGTTGTTAAAATAAAAGTTCTTTACCTTCATCCCGACGCGGGAACGAAGACCGGTGGATCCGTGATAAGTCAAGCCCGCATAGAAATCGGGCCCGGTTGTACAACATAAAGTGCAATCTCGAGGGCCGATAATTGCGCGAAGCCCGCCGCCTCCGAGCCTCAACGCCCCCACCAACATCACTCCTATCGCTCTCCCCGGCGTTAGGATCGCCTTCCCCTTCATCATCATCACCACTATCACCATTGCCGCCACCAGGACTGCCGTGTCCGCCGCCGTCGCCGCCACCAGGACCGCCATGTCCGCCGCCATTTCCACCATGACTGCTGCCACCATTGCCACCCTGTCCACCACCGTGTCCACCTGTGAATGTGGTGCCCAAATTTTGTTGGATTCACGCGAGTTTGAAGACATCCGAGTTATTTGAAAAAAACGGAGTCGCCACGCCATTTTGATTACCTCAAAACTTTGAAAAAAAGGTTTTTACTTGGGTTCGGAGGTTAAGTTACCCCTTGGGAAGAACGTTTGGCGTTCACCCAAAGTGCCTTGCCGGAGCAAGTCTCCCAAGATTTCAGTAATCGTGCTTGCTTGCGTGCTTTCTTGTGTGCATGTGTTTGAGAAAAAAAAAGGGGGGGAATGTCCCAAGTTGTCTTCCGGACGTACAAACCATTTGTTGGTTGTCGCTCGGGATTCCTTGGAATTTTATGTATTTGGGATTATGATCCCGTCCTCATCTTATGACTTGTGATCATCGCATTTTAACCTCGGGACCCTCGGGACTTGCGTGATCGAGAGAATGACTCTCTTTTGGTCAAAGATGAGGTTCTTTAGAAAAGGAGGGTCCTTAGCCCATCAATCCTACGCTTTAAGACGGTCGAGCTCGTATAGATGCTTCATACTCTTTCTTAAGCGATAATCGGAGATATAGGGTTCAAGGTGTCCCTTTCTAAAGAGATATGGAACCTTTAATGGAAGGAACGATGTAAAGATAGGATCTTTCACACCGGTCCATTCCTAGGTTGTTAATGGGGGAATGGGGAAATGTATGTAAAAATGAATCTTTAATGAAAAGATGACATTTTTGGGTTGCAAATGATGCACTTAGTTTAAAGAAATAATCTTTATTGCAAATGATGCATAAAGATTTGATTTTTATGCAAATGATGCATTTTTGTTGAAGAAATTGGCATTCATTATGCAAATGATGCATAAAGATTGCATTTTGAAAAGCATATGATGCTAGTTTATGGTAAAGACATGGTCTTTAAAGCAAATGATGCTTGAACAAGGGATTTTGGATGCAAATGATGCATTTTGATTGAAAAAGATTTGATTTTTATATGCAAAGGATGCATGAAGATGACATTTTTATTTGAAAACGGGGGTTTTAGGTGCAAAGGATGCACCTTTATGGGAAAAGACTACATTTTTATGACAAATGATGTCTAATGCATGCCAAAGGGGAAGAGGTGATAAAGATGTGATCTTTATGAATAAATGCCAAGTCCCAAGCAAGATATATGAATGCAATGAGCAAGTATATCAATTAAAAGCAAGGTTAGGGCGTGCGAGGTTACCAATTGCTTCCTTTGCTTCTTCGAACGGAGCTAGGAGGAGAGGTTGGTCTTGGGTCTTCAAGGAGGAGGGAGGTAGCTTCTTGGCCTTCTTCTTCACCTTCTTGAGCTTCCAGCAGTATTCTTCACGTATTTGGAGTGTTTGTGGGTGACTTGCTATGGATTGTGTCTTTTGAAATGGGTAGAGGAGGGCTCTATTTATAGGCAGTCTGGATAAGGCTAATGAAGCCGTGCGGCTAGGGACAGGGAGCTAATGCAGCCGTGCGGCATTATCCATTGTGACTCAGCATTTCTAGAACCATGCAAGGTGGCAAATTCTAGAACCCTCTTCCTAATTAAGAAAAACGTGTTTCTTAATTGTAGGAAGGCTCCTTCACTCCCTTAATTTAATTTGGGACTGTTCGAACATTTCCAAACACTGTAGGAGGGTCCGGGAATTACCGGAAACTTACCGAAATTGCCGGGAAATTTAACCTAAGGCATGAGTCGATTTGGGTACTTACGAAGCCCCTCGGCAACGTCACTTGCAAGGCGAGTGGGGTTGTCGATAGAAAAGGATTCGATACGGCGAATGCCGAGACGGATTGGGTGACCAAGGTGGTCGAGTGGGTGAACCTCTCGGAAGGCTACCTACGTATCCGGAGGAATCAAGCCGGGCCGTAGTTCGGAATTAGGATCCGGCCAGGAAGGAAGAAGAGAAACCGGTCTCTTCTTTGGGAAATAGAAGAGAAAATGACCTAGGAGGTCAAGCAATTGATCCTGTTTGGGGATATGCTAGGAGTGACCAAGGTGGTCGGATATCGAACCTCTATGAGGGGCCGCTTTATCACCGAGGAGTGACAAAGAAACGGGGTGACCAAAGTGGTCGAATGGCTGGACCTTTTATAAAAGGCTACCTACGTATCCCAGGAGGAATCGAAGCCTTGATCGTAGTTCAAGCATCACTAGATAGTTAGGAACGATGTCTTAGGATTCTTGAGATTTTGACAATTAATGGAGAGTGTCACGATTGACAATTCTTTTGGAGGATGTCACCTAATTGAAACTAGAGCTTACGTCACTGTCGAGTGGATAGAGGTAGCTAGAGTTTGGTGAACTTGAGCATACGTCTCAATCTCTTTCGAATCAGAGATATGGGTTGCCAAAGCTAGAATGATTTAAGCATACGTCTCAATCTCTTTCGAATCAGAGATATGGGTTGCCAAAGACTTGAGCATACGTCTCAATCTCTTTTCGAATCGAGAGATATGGAGTTGCCAAAGTTTGAATGACTTAAGCATACGTCTCAATCTCTTTTGAATCAGAGATATGGGTTGCCAATGACTTGAGCATACGTCTCAATCTCTTTCGAATCAGAGATATGGGTTGCCAAAGTTTGAATGACTTAAGCATACGTCACTATTCATGACAGAGGTAGCTTAAGTTAAGAAGAACTCGACAATTCGGAGGTTGTCACCTAGCGTTATCCCGTTATAACGGAATTAACGGAGGCGACTGAGAAGAAAGCTTAATTGCTTAAGAGATAAGGGATATCTTCTGAAAAAGATGTTATCTTGGTTAAAAGATAACGGAAATTGCATGCCCAAGTGGAAGGTCCAGGGGCAGGATTGTAATTTTCTGCTCAGAGCGAATGAGGCCGCCCGGCATGAGATGGAGAAAAAGGAGCCGTACGGCTGGAAACCTGTTTTTTCCAGATTATTTAAAATCAGATTTGAACGGGCCATTGGAATTACATTGCCGCCCAAGAACGCAGAGAGAGAGAAGAAAGGAAGAGAATTTCGAAATTCTTTGAATTCCCTTGCTTCCCTTGATTTGAGATGGATCCGGCACCAAGACAAGCAAGGAGGAATGTTTCCGCCGCCGCTAGATGGAGGAGGAAGGAGCTTGTCCGGACGGATAGGAGGTATGACTTTCTTACTCCTCCATCGGAGCTCTATCCGGGAAGGAGGGAGCACAAATTGACGAACCCGCGATCGGTTGGGGTAAGCGTTCCTATTTGGCTCAAATCCGATGATTTTGCTTGATTTTTTTTTTAGGGCTTAACCCGAACTTAGGAATTTTCTAGGATTTTCTTAGGATTTTTGAATGATTTTGAGATGCATGAACAACCTATGAGGCTAAGAATATGCATGTGCAATTTATTTGATGAAAATTATGAGAATGACTCACTTTTTTCTCGCAAATGAAGTAAGAATGAGAATTGTCTAAATATGAGACGGAGTTCTTGCCTTGTGCTAGAACTAGGTCAAAATTCTGATTTTCAATGAGAAAACATGATTTTGGAAGATGAAAATGATTCATGCATGCCATTTTATTTGAAAAATAATGCTTATGTGCAAAGAATCGTGAAAATTATGATTTTGTGCCTTAGGAAAGCAACGTGCTTAAAATGACGTGTTTCAAACGATGAAAGTCACGTTTTTGATGCGAAAGATGCTAAAAAGACTTGTATGAATGCTTTTATTTTGAAAAAATATGTGCGCTTTTGTGACTATATGCATGCTTTTGAAATGAGATGAAGGACTGACACTTCTTTTTTGATGTGCTTGTCTACAGGAGAACAAGTCTAGGGGACCATACGAGATAGCGGTGAATCTTTGGCGAGAGGATGCCGGATTTTGAGAAGAATGGGGTGAACCACTAAAGAGTTGGTGAGGGCTGCCGGTGCGGGCCCAGCGTTTGTGGAGGCCATCGGCACGGGAATTCACATCACCTCAAAGAGCAAGGGCACTGGTTCGGGCTCTTTCCGAGTTTTGGTGGGACTCTACTCATAGATTTCCACGAGTGGGAGAGCTTGCGTGACTCCTGCCGATTTTACACCGATTACGGCTGCGGTTCACGGGAGGCCCGTGACTTGGAGAGACCACATTACGGTGAGGAGTTCCGAGCTTTGGTTGGATTTGAGTGATTCCCAGGGATTGGGTATGGAAACGAGAATGTCGAGTGGCGATCCCGAAGCGCATGCGGGACTTTCTTTGGTAGTGACGTATGGATGTCACCCGGTGGTTAAGCTTTCGTGTGGTTGATCTTGCTCGGTCACTATCTTTGCTAATTACGGGACACTAGCCATGACTTGCCTCCTTGACTCTTTGGTTGATGTGGATGGGATAGGGACGGTCTCTTGGGGAGAGGCCGGATTATTGGCTGAGTTATACTTCTCTACGGACATGTACAGTCAGAAACAAAGTTTGCTTCTATGGGTGCTTCTCATTTGCCCTTGAGGTAGCCTCTCTTTCTCTTCTCTTTTCTCTTTTACGTCTTGAGACTTCTTATGAGAAAAAATGACCTTTTTGATGTTTTTGAACACGCGGGCTGGTTTTCTGAGGTGATCGGGTTCTTTCCTTGGAACCGACGGAGTGATATCACCATTTTCCCTGCGATGGTTATTTGGAGGGAGATGTGAGGATAGGTTCACGGGGAAGACCCGGATCACTTTCGACTACAAGATGGTGAAGCACATTGCTCAATAAGGATGGACCGGATGGAGTGGACTTCTACCCACAGGGCGGTATCCTGAGATTTTCTTTGGGAGATGCTATTGAGGTGACAAGGCGAGAGGAGGTGGCTGTTTCACTTGGCTGACTTGCGACATCACTATATCAGCGGAAAGGGACCGTTTCTCGAGGCGGCATGGTCATGTCCACCTCCATTGGACGCCCATTACTCCACACGATCCTCCAGGCACTTGAGATCTTTGCAGCAGCCGAGGCTGAGCCCAGCGGGCAAAGTGATGAAGATTGAGAAGGTACCGAAGGTATAGGCTGCTTGGAGGAGTATTTTGACAGCCGGGTACCCCCTCTGTTTGTGTTTGTGGAGCTTGGCGCTTTGAGGACGCCACGAAGGCAGACGAAGGCGCAGCAAGGTCACTCGTGGGGAGGATGAGCCTGCGGGCCCGCCTATCCCTCCTGCCTTGGCACCTCTCATACGTCGTGCAGCGCGAGATGCAAGGAGTGATGAGGATTCACTTTGGTCTCACGAGCACCGAGGGAGCCCCGGTATACCACCGCCACCTGATAGCAACGTGAGTATACTGCTTAGGGGTCTTATTCCACTTTTACACAGCTTTCTGTATTTTCTCGTTTTTGCAATTTTGCAATTTTACGAGATTTTCTTTTAACTTTTCTCGGAGTTAGGCTCGCACCTATGCACGGGTTGGTCGGGCGAAACCGGGTGGAAAGACGTGTGCCCGATCCTTAGTCAAAGAAGGCGCTGCGCTACTAAAGCGCGGTCAACAAGCGTGCGAGGCACGTGCGCAAAAGTGAGGCATGTTTCGGGCGCGGCAAAGATTCCTGCTTCCTCGGCCCGGAGTATTCATCCGGTGCCTGGCCTCGTGGGCGGAGGTCCTAATGCGATATCTTGGAAGCATTTGCTCGGGCGGAGTATGAGCACGACAACATCCCTCTTTCCGATGCGGCAGCGACCGGTGGAGGACGCTAGAATATGAGAGAGCCTAGCGTCTATGAGCTGAGCGAAAGTGATAGAGAAGAAGAGAGAAGTTAATCTGTCCGAGGCCTAGGGGGTCTCTAGAGTAGATTTGGAACAAAACAAAACAATGAACACTTTTTTTATGCACAACTTGTTTATTTTTGCTTTATTTTAGCCGCGGTGGGGCGAAGACATTGTATTTACGGCTTTATTTACTTTTCTAATTTATGCTTTTTCAATTCTGCATATTATCTAAGCCTCGGGGCGACTTTTGCTCGGAATCTGGGTGGCCAGGGCCAAAATAATATATAATGATATAAAAGCTTGCTTGGGTGGCTTGGACATGTTTTGTACCGGTTTTGGTTGAAAGTGGGGTGAAAACTCCTTGGGCAGCAACTTTGGTTGCTGCCAATTTGCAATTTACATCGGGCAAATGAAAGCCGTGCGGCATGGCCTTCGAGGGCAAAAAGAGGCCGTAGCGGCTCACGGTTACATCTTGGGTGGGTGGTTATTTTCGAGAATTCAAAACCAAAAGCAAGCTTGGTCATTTCATTTATTTTCAACCCAAACTTGTTTCCAAGCATTCCCCCGGGGGTACTATTTTTGGACCTAAAAAGACACCACCTTTGATCACTTTTGCGATGGAGAGGCCCGTTAGACTCACAAAGGGGGAAAGAGAGACCATTTTCTGTCCGGTCTTCCAATCTTGGGCGTAGACATAACTTCCAAAATCACAAGGGGCTGCTTGATTCTTCCTTCAAGATCAAGTCTTTATGGCATTTGAGGGATTCTCCCGCTCCGATTGGGAAGGACCTGTTGAGAGCCGCAGCTGAAAGTTCTGGGATGTCCGAAGACATGTTTCTTGCTTTTCTTACAAATCGAAATCGTCCCAACTGCACGAAGACTTCAGAGCCTTGATTGGGGGTCCCGAGACTGAGGCTATATCTATTCCGCTGATCGGGAGACGTGCCGGTGGCGGTAAAAGCTTGCATCTTTTCTGCAGATTCCT